>CM053769.1:565322225-565373459 GCA_028658325.1 Potorous gilbertii | reverse complement strand
TATATATATATGTATATGCATATTTCTGTGTCTATTCAATGCTTCTTTTGTCAGGCTCAGATAAGAGTATATCTATGTGATCCTCATTCCTCCCATGCCTTCATTAATGTTTGTATATTTTTCTTGTGTACCATAGTTATGAGAAGTAGGACGTTCCACTCACTTCCTCATTTCTTCCACAATGTATTCCTTTCCCCTTCTCTTTATTTCCTTTTTTAATGTCCATAAAAACAGAACAAAACCATCCTCAGTTTCTCTTATTTGTCTTAACTCCCTCTGTGGTCATTCCAGGCATTAGGTTTCTGAAGAGACACCAAGTGTCTTTTTTCTCCTATTAAAATATAAGCATTTCATCATTGTTTATGTGCAGCTAATCACTCAAATGCTTTTCCCTTCCTAGATCTCTAGTGATTCTTGTGAGTTTTCAATTCAGAGTTTCTTCTCAGCTCTAGTCATTAGATCAGGAATACTTAAAGGGCATTTATTCTAATAAAGATGTATTTTCTCCCAAGAAGGATTACACTCTTTTCATTGTTGTTGGATCATGTTCTACTCTATGTGATCCCATGTTTTCTTGGCAAAGATATTAGGGTAGTTTTCTATTTCATTCTTCAGTGTATCCCCATTTTACAGATAAGGAACTGAGGCAAATAGGGGCTAAATGACTTATCAAGGGCCAGCCACACAGTTAATAGTGTCTGAGGCCAGATTTGAACTCATAAAGTCTTCCTGACTCCAGGCCCAACACTCTACTCTATCTATTGTGCCACCTATCTGTCTTTTCTTAGGTCATACTGTTTGGTATATATCAAAATACACAGCAGTCAGAATTGGAGCATTACTTACTCCCGGTATTTACGTACTTGTTTACTAATACTAAGTGGCCCAAAGTCAATAGAATGTGGTTTTCTAGTTTACCTAGTAGTTCTCTGTCCACATACTCTAGGTTTGAAGCAGAAAGCTTGTTTAACACGAACTCAGATTGACTTCCTTGGTGGAATGGTTACGAAGGCTTCTGCTTATTCTTTTTGTAGTCTTGTGCTTGATGAAAACGTTTACTGTATTTTCTTTGGGGATTTCATGATAACTGAAAGTTTCAAACTTGGGTCTTCATGACTCTACATCTATCACTCTACCTAATCTGTGATTTAGTTTTCTTTAATTCCTATTAATTCTTAACAATATCATATACTTTAGTTAAATTTCTGTGATGCTAATATGCAAAATTTTGGGATCCATAATAACCTTGCTAATATTCTCTCATTACAACTTTGCATTACAACTAAGAGATCTAGCTAAGACTTAAAGCAGGCAAGAGTGCAAAAGTAGAACTGTAGAATATAAGCTTCTGGAGGGCAAGGTCTGTTTTTCCTTTAAACTTTGTCCTCCAGAGTTTTATACATATCAAGTACTTAATGAATTTTTTATTGCTACAATTTAAACATAACTTTTAAATGAATTTACTAATATATCCATTCATCATACCCACGAATATCTGAATCAAGTCTTTACGTATCAGCATGGGAAAATCCAAATAGAATTGAGGCATGATACAAATAAGCCCATCTTGTAACCTATTAAGCCATTAAAATCACAGATACTAATGAAATTCTCATTTATTCATCAACTCTTCAGATTATTTACAAATCTTTTTTAGAAGTTATTATATAATTTAAAAATGATCATTTAAACATGCACATTTTACATTGTGTGTTTGGAGCCACATATTAATTACTAACACATTTTGCATTGGTCTGAGCTTCTACCGCCTGTGGAAGGCTATCTTGTTAAAAGAGCTGGGTTGTGCTGCCTAGCTTTACTAATAGCATAGCAATTCCCTCTGGATCCAGGTGTCACTGCCCAAGCTTAAATTAAAGATCAAGAAACTAATTGGAGTGGGTCAGAGTAGTCTAGGATCAAAGTCCTAGCATCATCACACTGCAGTGACTCAGATTACTTTAAGGAAACAGTCCAAAATTGTCACCAGTAACACACTGAAGCTTGTAGACCCTGGGAAAAATGCCCTATTCCAGACTAATTAATTTCCTGTTTCTATAATACAATTGTACTTAGCATACTGTGTGATCTTTGTAATCTAACTTTAGTTGAATTATTTTTTTGCAATCTGCTCAAAAAGTGTTTACAATGGAGAATCAGTATAGGAATTATTTCCTTTCCCTTTTTTTACCTTTTCTCTTCTTCCCTCCAGGTTTCTCCCCTTTGAAAAGTGCCTCTCTCTATTGGATAAACCAGTTGGTTTGAACAAGGCACCAAAGAGCCTGCTTTAAGTCTTAGCTAGATCTCTTAGTTGTAATTTTCTACTTCATCTTTCATATTACACTCTCACACTCATCTCTCTTTAACATTATCAACTGGAAGGTACACTGAATATGGCACAAAGCTATGTCAGAAATATTCAAATGCAAATCCAGCCCCAAATACTAATTACCTGTGTGACCATGGCAAGTCACTTAACCTCTTTCTGTCAGTTTCTTTATCTGTAAAATCAGGAGAGTAATAGCTCTTACCTCACATGTTGTTTTGAAAATCAGATGAGATAATACTTTGAAGTGCTTTTCTCAGCTTTAAAGTGCTATGTAAATGCTATCATCATCATCATCATCATCATCATCCAGGTTTAAAAAATTCATGAATTTAAACTTTATTAGCTTCTGAAGTTGAAGAAGATTTTTTCAAAGTTCATATTCCATTTGAATTTTGATCTGAATTATTCAAGCTTATAATGGGTGCAGCTCAAAATAAATAACAACAGGTACTCCAGAGTTTGTTTATAGTCTGTTTTTCGCTTGTATCTCACAGGAGAATGCTAGAGCCAGTACATCCTTGGAAAAATGCACTTTAAGATCCCTTCCAACTTCAAATCTTTGATTCTATCCATGATCATTTTCAGTTCTGGATCATCTCGTTTTCATCTTATAGTGCTTTCAGATGACAGTGAGTATAGTAACGCCAAGGTTTAAGTTGTTGATGGTGGTGAAATGTGCTGGTATGGGAATCAGGCAAACAAGGTCTCTGTCTTCAATCCTTAACACTTACTTGCTAAGTGTCTTTGAATAAGCCACTTACTCTCTCCATATGAATATCTTCTTTGAGTCCTAGAATGTCCAACACAACAGCAGCAGCAGCAGCATGTAAGACTTTATCAAGCACATCTCAAATACGCTTTGTTTCAATAGCAGTGTACAAGACCAAATTAAACTGATGAAATGACCATCTCTGAAAACTTCAATTGTATATTATTGTGGGGTAAGGGGCAGTGGATTTTGCACACAGGGGTAATGTGAAAGCTATAGAGATAAATACCCAGGAATTTATGTTGACATCTAGTGGTTTTCTCTGGAGTTTTCTGTTAAGGGGCTGCAGGGAGTATACTAGATCTCAGTAGCTACCTAGAACAACTTGATCATTTAATTTTGTCATAGTGTAATTAAAATCTAGGAATCATTGCTTTTCCAACAAAGTTCCTTAATAGAAATGAGTGGGAATGGAAACAAAATGAAGTCCACCTGAACTGACAGTTCAGTTCATGTATTGAAAGATAGGTTGCCAAATTATCATGATTTGGTAACTTGGCTCCTTCTTCTGATAATACTTGGGTAAGGGTCAGACAGGTGCTGCTGATGAGGGTGGGAAGGAAAAGCGTTTCCTAGGATCCTACAAAGGACCTGAAAAGCGATCTAGTGATCTACCATGAAATGAGGAAACCTTGGTTGAGGGAGATTAAGCAACTTGGCCAAGATAAAAAAATCTCAGAGTTGGAATTTGTATCCTCTGGAGTTCCTCTGACTCCAGAGTGCTTTTTCTCCATATATTCCCCATGTTTCCTGTGCTTCATATTTCTAACCTTAAACAATCATAAAGGGTAATGATATGCTTTCCAAACAGAGACGATAAGAACATGCCTACCGATAAAGACAGTGGTCCATGTAGCACAGTCAAGTCAACAAGTATTTGTTAAGTACCTAGGCACTATACTAAGTTTATACTTCTTGCAAAAGAAAGGCAAGACACCATATCTGTTCTCCCTGAGTTCACAGCCTATTGGGAAAGACAGCATGCAGAAAAACTGTGTTCTAATGAGATCTATAGAGTATAAATGAGAAATAATTTCAGTTAGCAGGCTAAAGATGGAAACAACTTCTTTCAAACAGTAAAACTTTAAGTGAAACTCAGAGGAGGCTGAGGAAATGGAACAGCCACAGGATGATATTTTGAAGAGATTTTTATTGATTTTTTTTAGTATAACCCACATTTCCCTATTCATATACATCCCTCCCTTTCCTTTTGGAAAGCCATAGCTTATAATAAAGAAAGCAAATGATTAGGGAAAAAATAGTAAAGCCAATTAACAGATCACATAAATCTAATGTTCCATGCAACATTCCATAATGATAGGGACCCTTCAACACCACGAGGAGATAGAGATGAGGAAGGAAAGAGTTTCAAGAATAGGGCACAGCCAGTGAAAACACATGGAATTAGGAGATGGAGGTGGAGGTGGGCAGTGTTACTAGACTATAGAAAAGATGAAAGAAAATAAGTTATAAGAAGACTGGAAAGGTAGGAAAGAGTTTTAAACATCAAATACAGGATTTTATATTTTATCCTGGAGGTAATAGGAAGTCACTAGTCTATTAAATTTGACAGGAGTGTGTATAACATGATCAGGCCTGCATTTTAAGATCAATTTGACCCATGGGGAGGGTGTTTTGGAGTTAGCAGACACTCAAGGCAGAAGAGTCAACCAAAAGTTTCTTGCAGTAATCCAGGCCTAAGATGATGAGTTTCTGTATCTTCTTTCCACGCTCTTTCTCTGAAGGGGTGCTAGTGGTGGTGTTTATATAAAAAAGTCAATAAAAATCTCTTCAAAATATCATCCTGTGGATGATTATTATGGAATATGACTGTCTCTAAAGACTTAAAGTTGAATACCACCCAAGAACAAAGGAAAGATACATGGTGAGAGTGACCAGACTGTAAAACAATGAAAATGACGAATTACTCAGGAGGAGCTATGGAAAGAATGCCATGCTAAAATATATATGATCAGAAAAGAAAAAAATATTATTCAGTCACCTAACAAGCATGTGACATAACAAATGGATAGCCTTTGGTTTCTGTTGGCACACATGCAATATGATGAGAATTTGATGGCCATCAGCGTAATGGGTGGAGGTCCAACAGGAAAGTTATGAGAGAACATAGATAAGGATTCTTGAATGGGTAGCTATGGATAATGTAGCAATTGGTTTGTGTGTGCGTTGGTCCTTTGTTGCCGAAGAAGACCATGCCATCAGAGAAATAATGACATGACTTGCCCTTGACTTTGTTTTGAGTTAGGGAGGGCTGGTAGCAAATTGGTATCGTTAAAGGGATCACATATTCGTTGGAATTATAGAATAAAATAACTAGCATTTATATAGCACTTCAAAGTTTTGAAAGCAAATAAAATGGCTATCTCATTGAAGTATACCTATCTCCAGATAGTGCTATTATTAGTTTCTTGCTTTCATGCAGCATACATTTTATTTTATTAGTTAGAAGAAATGCATGAAATTTCCTTCTCCTGATTCCATACTGAACTGATCAAAAGGCAATGTTACCTTACAATGTTATCATTATATCTCTAATATCAATATTAATCATATACAGCTTGATATTGTCATTGAATAGTTTTCATACAGATGATATTAACTGATAAAATATGGCATCCTCATGAGAAAACATTACCTTGAAATATTAGCGTTATAATATGTTAATTTCTATGGAAGATACGACTACAGATATATGAGGAGATATAAATTTTCCAGCACTTCGGCTGACAAATTCCATGTCAACATAACTCTTAGGAATTTGTACTCACTATTTGGTGATGACTTATATGATGATGTATAACAACTTAAAGCATTTTAAAATGCAGTATTTTGACTAATGTGGTTTGGTAAATAGCATTCATTCTTGTTTCTCCTTTTTTTTCCTCTAGTTACTATAATACTGATGCAACTTTTGAAGTAGAAAACACACCATCTACTTCGTTGCCATCCATTTTGGCAATAACTGAGTTTGTCAGAGAAAAGAATCTTGGCAGTGTCTTGAAGTTAGATCAACAAAGAGGAAACATACAGAATTAATCATCAATAGCCTATCTATAATTTTCCTCTATTAAAATACAGTTCTACTTCCTAAAGGTGTTTACAATTCTGATTAACCATAAGTAACCTTCTCAAAATGTAAGTAGCAGTGACATAGTGTACAGAGTGCTGGACTTGGAGTTAAGAAGATCTATACTCAAATTGCACCAGACACTTACAAGTTTAGTGACTGAAGCAAATGACTTAACTTCATCAACAATATTGCTTTTCTCGTCTGTGAAATAAAAATAATGCTAATAGGGTTGTTATGAGTATCAAATGAGAGTTTTACAAACAGGAAATTATTATAAATTATTTTTATTATTAATTTGGAGTCAGTAACCTGAGTTTTAGATACTACTAGCAGCGTGACCTTGAGTAAACCACAAAACCTTTCTCAGTCTCAATTTCCTCATTTCTAAAACGAACAGTGTGACCTCCTAGATGATCTCCCAGGTCCCATCTAGCTATAATAATCTATGATTTTATGCCCTCAGGCCTAAGGGTTGATGCTGTGAAAATCCCAAAGTAAAAGGAAATCTTGTAGTTATGTGATTGGGGCCAAGAATAGTAAGGCTATTGCCTAAGAGTTTGGATCCCATGTGAAATCTTCCCTCTTTGGCATTATTTGAAATCCTTGGCATTCCTTTCCATGTAATATATGTGACTGCATTCTGTCACACTGAAAGCCAAATGTGCCAAGGATTGCAAAGAGGTCATTTCTGTCCGTTTCATTTGTCACTCATGAAAAAAAAAAGGGTCCTGGTCTGCTTCTCTGCCTAGTAATTGAAAGCAGGCATAGCCTTCTGGACTTGCTCTGGGTCCCTACCAAGAGCTTTCAAGCCAAATTTGAACCCATTCCACATTAATCTGCCCATATTTATCATTTGGAAACAATTAGCACTCTTTTGGGGATCTTCTCACAGAAATCTTTTCCCTGTCCCTGTTAATCTGCTGCAGTCTAGCTAGCTTTTCCTTCCCCACCTGGAGCAGGATAGCTTTCTCAGGAACATCTTAGCTGACTTCAGAACTGGCAGCTCTTTGTACCCAGTAACCACAGTGCTCTCTGCAGAGAGTACTTGGGGGTATTCACATTTTCCTTCTCCTCTTGTCTTTCCAACTCGGCAAGTTGAAAGTGACCAAATCAAACCCAAGTAGGATGAAGTTCCAGATTGTTTGCAAACAGACCGCTTCCTATTGAGACTTTTGTACACTTCACACGTGTTTGGCTCTGGCACTGTCATTCACATCACTTGGCCTCAAGTGGAATGATGAACTTGATATTAATCATTTTTTAAGGAGAAGCATCTGGATCCTGGCTAATAAACCCTCAATTTGTAAGAAGAAAGAAAAGAGCTCTTAATCAGGCCTCTGCATACACAAACCCTTCAGAGCTGTACTGAAAGTTACATGCGGCTGTGAAATTTGTCCTGGGATCTGAAAGCTTCCCATCTTCCTCTGTGGGTGGTGATCTAACTTCTCCCTGAGTGCTGAAGCTTTGGAATTCAGGCCTTATATTATCAGTAGCATAACTAAAGTCTAAATCTCAGTGGATTTTTCTCCCCCTCTTACTTTCTCCCTCCCCTCCTCTTTCAGTACCTTCAATCCACAACCTCTCAGTACCCTCAAAACCCCTCCCCCCATTTTCCCTCTCTCTTTACTCTTCTCCATCCCCCTCACCTCACACTTCCCTTTCCCTAATGGGTCTCTGGCCAGATGTTGTAGCCCTTTGCTATGATGTTAAACTGGCAACACCCTTTATCCAGGCAGCCAGACGCTCCATAGCCAGCTTCTGGAAAACCTCCCCTTCACTGGACTTCTGACACAAACCAGCTGAAGACATCGCAATGCCAGAAAGCATTACAGCTGGCCTTCATGACAGATTGGTGGCACACACACTGATTTGAGGGACCTTATTTAGGGGCTTACAATCCACTCACTGTCTAGGCTCCAAGCCATGGATCAAAGTTTGCCTTTAGGCAAATGGATATTTTTCCATTATCAAGCTTTCTTTCCACATTTTTTTCACCATAAAAGACTCCATGGAGTTGTGCTATCATAATCCACACTGCATAGCTCTCTCTACCTTTTAAAATATTCATAGTTAATATAAAATATTGATTATTAAAATGAGAAAAATGAAACAGAACCTTGGAATTGGGATTCTCAACTTTAACTACTTGGAAGTCTTACCTCTACAACCATACATCTGTCTCACTTATTTCATACTTCTATAGCCATCTAAAAAATATAGTCACTGTCAGCACGTCTCCTCTCCTCCCCTCTTCCCTCACTTCCATCATAAATGGGAAAAGTTTCTGGTTGAGGTTTCATGCTATTATAAAGGCACTAGCTGGAAAGAGTATATTTCAAGTAGAAATATAATGTTTCCATGGGAGTCACCTAAATTATATCTTCCCTAAAATATATTATAAATATGGCTTTTTTGTTGATCTAACACCTAGTTAACTAGCAGTTCCCAAAGTGAGAGACCAAAAGACATAGGGATGAAAATATTTAATCCAGTTCATCTCTTTTAAAAGTCAATTAGAAAATTCTATGAAATCTCCAGGTCAGAGATAAGGTTTTCAATATTACTTTATTGTTGTGTGTGTTGTCTTTGGCAAAGATCCAGACAAAAAAAAAATGAGTAAAAAATAATTTATTAAATGCTTTCTATGTTTCAATCACTGTGCTAAGTACTAGGGATAAAAAAGAAAAACCAAGGTAGATCCTTTCCTCAAAGAGTCTTCATTCTACTGGAATAAGATAGCACATAAAAGGGGAGCTAAGCCTGTAAAGGGGGGGCAATAGTTTAGAAATAGTTAGAAAGTAATGAGGTGACCTGTTTCTGGGCAAGATAAACTAAAAGCTTGCCTATCAGAGTTTAAGATACCAAGGGCAGAGTTCTTGTTCCATTTGGGGAGGGGAGAAGGGTCAGAATGAAGATGAAATTGACAGCTCCAGGTCAATTTGTAGAAGGCAAGACAGATGAAAATACTTGCATGTGGGTAAACAGAGACTGATATGAGTGTGCTGGCACACAACTCTATACATATCTATGATGACTTGTTATCCCCTTTGACACACATTTGTGAGCAGTCTTGATAGTCAGAGTTTGAAATATGAAATATAACAACTGACAGTTCATTTAACTTTTGGACGGGAATCATCATAGGCTTCTTTCATAAAACTGAGGAGAGAAGATGGTGGCAGAGAACTATGAGTGAAGGGGGGAAGGAAAAGGAAACAGAAGGATGATCTTAGAATTAAATTTCACTGGTTCAGGAGTTGTTCTATGGGAGTAAGAGAGTTTCTCTGTCAATTTATTGGAATATGAACTTTTGTGTAATTAATGTTTGAGATTAGAATTTGCCATGAGGAAATACATAGTTGTTTCCACTTCCAGTGTTTCCACTCAGTGGAAACAAAGATTCCACTGACTCTTTGTTGTTTGTGGTTGTTCAGTTTTTAAGTCATGTTGGACTCTTGGTGATGATCCCAGTTGGAGTTTTCTTGCAAAGACACTGGAGTCATCTGCCATTTCCTTTTCCATCTCACTTTATAGATGAAGAACTGGGCAAACCAGTTTAAGTGACTTGCCCAGGATCCCACAGCTAATAGGTGTCTGGGACTAGATTTGAACTCAGGAATACTCATCTTTCTGACTCCAGGTCTGGCATTCTATCCACTGGACTACACAGCTACCCCCACTATGCTATCTAGCTGCCTATTAACTTTTAGAGGCTCCCATTTCTTTCTATGAGTCTTTTGCTTTCCAGAAAAAGGAAAGGAATAAGGATTTATATAATGCCTACTATACGCCAAGCCTTAAAGTCTTTCAAAGAAAAATATCATTTGATCCTCACGATAGTCCTGAAAATTAGATGCTATTAATGTCCCTATGTTATGGTTGAGGATACTGAAGCAAACAATGGTTAAGTTGCCCAGGCTCACATAGTCAGGAAGTATCTGAGACCTCCTACCCAGAACGCTTTTTTTAAAAAATAATTAATTTATTTGTTTTCAGTTTTCAACAATCACTTGCATAAGTTTCAAATTTTTCTCCCCCTCTCTCCCTGCTCTCCTCCCACAATGGCATGCAATCTTTTATAGGTCCTACACATACATTCTTATTAAACACATTTTCACATTAGTCATGTTGCATAGAAGAATTAAAATGAATGGGAGAATCCATGAAAAACCCAAAACAAAACAAAATATAACAAAATAGAAAATAGTCTGCTTCATTCTGAGTTCCAGCTCTATGATTCTTTCTCTGGATGTGGATGGCAAGTCTTAATATTTTGTGGAGTTGCTTGCTGTACATATGAATGGCCCCTTCAAGTCAAAGCTGAGACATCTGACATGTGACCATGGGCAAAAAATCATTGCCCTTAACTCTCTAGGGTGGGGATTCTTAACCTAGGGTCTGTGAACTTTTTAAAAAACATTTTGATAACTGTATTTCAACATAATTAGTTTCTTTTGTGATTCTTTGTGATTTATTTTATGGATTTTAAAACATCATTCTAAGGCATCCATAGTTTCACCAGAACACGGAAAGGTTGATATACAAAAAAATTAAGAGTGCCTGCTCTAGAATTCTACCTTGAGGGCTACAATTTTTCTAAACTTTTACAGTTGTGCATTGTCCTCAAGTTAAAGTTTGTGTGTGGGAACATTAGTATAATAAGATGTTGACATTTCTAATCACATGTTGCACCAGCATTGACAGCTTTGTAAAATTCTTATTTTTCTCTTTAATCTATTAGTGTCAATTAATGACATTGGTGTATTCTGGTGCAGGGACCACCCTGGGTTCCTAAACCCTTAAACAATGGAATGAGTAAGCTTTGGTAAAGCCCATCTTTCTCACAGAAAGCCTGATTATGGAAACAGATTTAATATCTGTTGTTTTTGGACAAGCCTCACTAAATATGGAGAAACTAATCACAAGAAGATTGACCAGAGGTCATTAATGTTTTGGGCCATAGCAAGTGATATAACTACAGGCTAAGGAGAGGAGAAGCTGTAATATACCTAGTGGAGTGAGTGCCCACAGATGAAGTTCCTCATCTTTTGAGGTACTGAAGTTTTCAGATCTGCCAAAGCTTGAGAGGATATATTCTGTCCTGTAAGAATTACTGAAACAATAGTAAACTCTTGCTGAATTGGGATCTTTGTAAAACCCATAGCACATTTATTAGATTTGTATTATGCTATTATGAAAATAACTGCTACGAGGAAACATAGATGTTTTTCCATACACTCTAGATCTGAATGAGAATAGTATCTATTTGAGAAATGCATTCTCCACTCAGGCAATTGGGATGTGCCACTAATAAAATTAATCATTGGAGCACAAATGTTTTAATTTTAGTGCACATGATCCAAGTCATGCTAATGCTTTTGCCCCACCCCAGTCTAATCCATTTAGAGGCAAATTTACATTTTATTTCTCCAAATCTATTAGCATCGATATAAAGGTCAAAAATGAAAAAGACAGCTTCAGAAATTAATGTGCCAAGATCATGCAGTCATTTAGCAGACAAAGGCACCTGGAGCTTTTACCCATTGAGTCTGGCAAAAATTCTTCATTTAAGAGCCTTTCTCTCTATGGAAACATTAAGATAATGTTAACGAAATGACCAAACCCTCTGCACTCTTTTTTAACCTGCAAAAAATAGGTATGATATGATGAGAAGGGTTTTCCTGTTTTGAAAACCTTAGGAAAAATCCTGTTTGGTACAGAAACCCTTCAACTTTTAAAAAATGAACATGTTTTCTGCTTTCTTTCCCTCATACTTTATTAATCAAGACATTTGGGTGAAAATAGTGCCTTTTGTTTCATGTGTGAATTTTTGTCAGCTCCTGCTGGGATTTCAAGTCCCAAAGCCAACAACTTCAATGTCGAACATCACAGTTGGTTTCTATGGAAGAGATTATGATGTCACAAGAAACCATTTATTTATGATTTCACATGAGGAATGTATCAAGAATCATATGCTTAGCAAACATCTGTCTCATTGTCATTTATGTCTGAAGATGACACTTTAGAAGGTGTCACTAGCCATGTGCATGAAACCAGTGTGAGAATCAGCAGTCCTTTCCATACTGAGTGCATATATAATCAGCCTTCTGGCTGGTTGCCCTTTTTGGGTACACTTATTTGGAGCCTTACTTCTTGGTCCCACTTGAGGTACGAGGCCTTTACTTAAAATTATCCACCTTTTCTCGGATTATCATTTTCAAATCAATTCAAATCAACTTTCTGGCACCCCATAGTACTTAATAAATGCTTTCTGATTGATGGAGCTGATAGAAGGGGGTCTAGCACACTCCTGTCCTTGGTCATTTTTCTTGCTATCTGCCTTGCAAACCCACACGTACCTCCCATCATACCTGTCTATCTTTTTCTTTGAACATTGTAACTAAAATTATACTACCATTGCTTTGGGGGAATTCATGTCAATCAGCTCTCTTATGACTTAATTCATTGTCCCTATGACTTCTAGATCAAAATGCCCCTCTCTATCTATTGCTCTCTTATGTGAGTCATCTCCTCTTAGTAGATGTAAACTTTTTGAGAACAGGGATTGTACTGCTTTTGTGCTGGTACTTTGAATCTCAACATTGTGCTTAGGAGATGGTAAGTCCTCGGTAACAGCTTTTTATTCATTAATATGCATCTAGCCAAGAGAAAGGAAGTTGTGGTAATCTTGGTGGATAGGCTATGCTGTTACTGTTGAACTCTCAAATTTGAGATTAGTGCATGGATGGTTCTGGTAGCTCAAGATATGACATGTATCTTCTATGCCAGGCCTGACTGTTATAGATTGGGTTAGTCAGGACTACCACTACAGGAGTTTTCAGTTTGATCTCAATGTTGACACAGAATTCACTTTACATTTTATGAGTCCATTTCCCAAAGGAGGCATTATTCAACAAACCATTGATTAGTATTGTGGGAGTCCCAACAGCTGACAGAATTGTTACTTTAAAAATGGAAGGAAGAATAACTCTAATCCATGAAAAGTTCCCCCAAACCAAAATGCTCCACCAGAACACCAGTTTGAGCATGGCAAACTATTTACTTGTTATCTCCAAGATCTTCACTTACTCTGACTTTCTTGTCATTGCAAACTCTTTGGTTTACCTTGATGTTGCATTTTCACCTCAATCAGACAGTCTCGGCTCAGGTTCTTGGGCATCTGTTCTACTGTTTTCCTCTCAATTCACACTTTCCAATTTTCTGTGACAATGACTTTTCTCTGCTTGTGACTTGATTTTCAGCCTGGGCTCCCGTAAAAATAAAACTCCCCTTTCTCTGGTTTTGGTTCTGATATCTGGCACCAACTTTTCTGTCTCTGTACTCACCCCACAAAACATAGCTACCTCTGGTCTACAGGGGCCTCAGTGGTAAACTGTGATGTGATGCTAATGCTTGTATATTATATATGACAGATAAAATCCTGAGACATCAGAAAATTATGAACATTTCATGTGTTCAAGGTTTTTCTAATACTTCCATGAAAGGTTTATTTAGAATTTTTATTTCCATTTAAAGAAAATAATTAAAATAGTTTGAACAGTGAAATAGCAAAATTTTTATTGGAACCTGTTCTTGGCCCTTCATTTAAAAAAAGCATTTTATTGATGTCCTTTTTACATAGTTTTCATTTTTGAAATAAAATCCTTTCCCTCCCTACCTAGTAGGTTATCCTTTATGAAAAGCAATTTTAAAAAGCCAAATAAAAGCAATTTAGCAAAACTAAATCATCAATCAAATTGTTCAATATATGAAAAGTTGCATATATTTGTTGTTGTTGAGTCATTTCAGTTGTGTCTAAATTTGTGTGACTTCACTTAAGGTTTTTTGGAAAATTACTGGAGTATGGTTTGCCTTCTCTAACTCATTTCACAGATGATAAACTGAGGTAGGCAGGATTAAGTGACTTGCCCAGGATCACACAGCTAGCAAATCTGTGAGATTTTAATTTAGGAATATGAGTCTCCCTGAATCTAGGCCCAGCCTTCTATTTATCACTGCCTTGTTGCCCTGGTTGTGGACGCAGTCCCCCATAATTGTAAAGAAGAGATTGACCCTTTAATTTTAAAACATAGGCTCAGCCAATATGGAATGCCTATAAATAATCACCAGTGGAGGCTGAGGTTGGTATATCTGGGATGATCTGAGCCCCTTGTTTAGCCATAACTCATTCAACTCTTCATGACCTGATGGACCATAGTACTCCAGACCCTTTTGTCCTCTATTATGTCCTGAAGTCGGTCCAAGGTTATGTTCATTGCTTCCATGACACTATTTATCCATCTCATCCCCTGCTATCCCCTTTCCCTTTTGTCTTCAATATTTCCCAACATCAAGGAAGTCCAGTGAGTCCTGTCTTCTCATTATGTATTTAAACTTCAACTTCACAATTTGACCTTCCAGTGAATAGCCTGAATTAATTTAAATATTGACTGATTAGATCTCCTTCTTGTCCAAGGGACTCTCAAAAGCATTCTCTAGCACTATAATTCAAAAGCCCCAATTCTGTGGTGCTCAACTTTCTTATAGTGCAACTCCCACAGTCATACTTTGCTATTGGAAAAACTATAGCTTTAGCTATATGGATCTTTCTTCGTAAGATGATGTCTCTGTTTTTATTATGCTGTCCAGATTTACCATAGCTTTCCTTCCAAGGAGCACGTGTCTTCTAATTTCATAGCTGCAGTCACTGTCAGCAGTCATCTTTGAGACAAATAATATAAAATCTGACATTACTTCCATTTCTTTTCTCTCTATTTGTCAGGAAATGATGGCACCAGTTGCCAAGATGTTGGTGTTGTTTTTTTTTAAGTGTTAAGCTTCAAGCCAGCTTTGGTATTCTCCACTTTCACCCTCATCAAGATGCTTCTTAACTCTTCACTTTCTGTCATCAGAGTGATATCATCCTCATTTCTGGACTTATTATTTTTTCCTAGCAACCTGAATTCTAGCTTTTGATTTATCCAGCCTGACGTTGCATGATATCTATAATACACATAAATAAGGTGAAAACTTACAACTTTGTCATATTCCTTTTCCACTCTTAAACAAATCAGTTGTTCTAAGTTCAGTTCTAATGTTGTTTCTTGGCTCATATACAGATTCCTCAGGAGAAAAGATGATCTGGTATTCCTATCTCTGAGGCCATGTCACATTTTTTTGTGACACATACAGTCAAAGGATTTAGTGTAGTCAATGAAGCAGAAATATATGTTTTTGGGAACTCCCTTGTTTCTCCATATTCCTGTGAATGTTGGCAATTTGGTCTCTAGTTCCTCTGCCTCTTTTTTTTTTTTTTAGGGCAATAAGCAGGATTAAGTGACTTGCCCAGGGTCACGCAGGAAGTGTCTGTGCCTTTTTGAAAACTATCTTGTATTTTTTGTTTAGTTTTGTTTTTTTGCTAATTCTTGGTTCACATATTGTTGAATTTCAAGTATAACCTTGCAAGGATATGAAATGAGCACAATTGCTTGGTAATTTGAACATTTTTTGCCATTGCTCTTCTTTCAGATTGGGATATAAACTGCTATTTCCCCATCCAGTGGCCACTGCTGAGTTTTCTAAATTTACTGTCATATTGAGTACATCAATTTAACATGATCATATTTTTAGGTTTTTAAAAAAATAGGTCAGTTAGAATTCCATCACCTCCACTAGATGTATTGTTAACAATGTTTTTGAAGGTTCACTTGACTTCATTCTCTAAGATGTCTAACTCCAAATCAGTGACCACACCATCATGGTGATAGGTGATGTTAAGAACTTCTTGGTATAGCTCCTCTGTACATTCTTGCCACCTCTTTTCAATTTTTTTCTACTTCTGTTAAGTCCCTATCATTTTTGTTTTTTATCATGCCCACTTTTACATGAAAAACTCCCATCATATCTCTGATTTTCTTGAAAAGATCTCTTGTCTTTCCCATTATATTGTTTTCTTTTATTTCTTTGCACTGTTCATTTAAGAAACCACCCTATCTCTCCTTGCTATTCTCTGGCATTCTGCATTCAGTTGGGCATATCTTTCCCTTTCCCTTTCCCTTTCCTTCTTTCCTCATCTATTTGCAAAACTTCATCAGACAAACATTTTGCTTTATTCCTCCTTTTTACCCTTTGGAATGTTTTGTTGTTATTGTTGCTGCCTCCTGTACAATATTGGAAACCTCTTCCATATTTCTTCAGGTACATTTTCTACCAGATCTAATCCCTTAAATCTATTAATCACTTTCATTTTACATTCATTAGGGATATGACTTACATCATACTTACACAGTCTGACTACAGTATTACTAAAACTGATTGTGTGTCCAAAGTCTGACACCAATATGGTGAGACCTTGAAAATGGGAAAGGGGAGCCATGAGGCTGCCTAAGGCAAATTATATCATGTTAGAAAATGAACAGGTCTAAGATTATGTGCTGATCAGCAATGGAATTGAAATCATGAGTGGCTGAAGTACTTCCAACCTGGACAAGAATGGAAGACTCAGTGTCAAAACAAACATACAAAAATCCCATATTTTTTAAAAAAAGCACCATATGCTTAATTTTAGAGAAATTTAATCTCTCTGTTTTTTGTTTCTTTCCACTTTACTTATCAAAACCTATCTAGCAAGTTATTCTAGATTTAAGGTGGCCTCTGAGCTTATCTAAACCAAGTTTACTTAATAGAAATATTCACAAGAGTAACAAATATGAATCTCAAAGTGCATTTAGTTCAAACTTAGAATGAACAGTTCTTTGATGGTTCTAAATTGGCAATGTGTTCTTTGTACATTCAAGGCAGACAAAACTTACAGCCATGCCTCTGAGTCCTCTGAATTGAGTAGTGTTTGTGACTCTCTTAAGTGACAGATTGACTGTTCTGTGATCTCATTCAATAGTGAAGATCACTGAAAACAATGAATGGACTGTATTTTGATCCATTTTCACTAGATAACTGCTGTTATATCAGGCTGAGCATTTAAAAGAATTTTAAATTTTTGTTGAGTCTGAAATGGATTTCTGTTCTCTACTTCTGCTCTTTTTTACTTACTAAAACAATTACTAATGGCCAAATCCACATTCCTTCCTCCACAATGTTAATATTAATATCTTTTCTTTTGTAAATTATTCATTACAATTCAACAGAGACTGTCAGACTTTCCAGTGATGCTTATTATACCCTTTCAGAAAAGGGTTAAGTAACAAAATCATCTAACATAATTCAGCTTAGCAATGTTAGTGACTGGTTCTGACATCAAGTAGGACCATCAGTTACTCCCTGCACTGAGGCAGTTTGTGTTTGTGTGGTTTGGTAGCAACAGAACTCATAATCTTGATCATAACGCTAACAGGTTTTGAGAAATAAAATGTCTTTTTCTTTTTGCTCATGGTACATTAGCCTACACTGTGAGGAAATTTTTTATACTGAATTTGTTTTTCAGTTAGAAACACCATGGAAGAGTTGTGAGACCAGCACATATACTGGTTCCCTTAAATAAGAGGATCCGTTGTGTTGTTGTGGTTGCTGTTGTTGAACTCATCATTATCTGTTTTGACATTAGGACCTACAGACAAGTTTCATTTATTTTATAACTTCTATACAAAGCTACATGTATTGTTGGTAAGCAGATATCATCATTTATGTACAATATCGTTATATCAAAAACTTCACAGATCTTTGGCAACATTTTATAGACATTGCAACGTAGCACATCCATTGAGAGTCACTGATTTAGATGAGTACTATTATTTATCACTCCTCTTTCCCTCTTGATCTCTCATCTTACTATGCCATAATATTTTTTTCACAAACTTCTCAACCGATGTGTACCAACTCTAATTTGATGCTTGAAGACCATTGCACTCACTTCATATCAGTACCAGTCTCTTCACTGCACACACAACCTGCCCAATTCCTGGCATCCCAAATACTTCCACAGAACTGCAATCAATTTTTCCACTATGAAGCATCTTCTATGGCAGTGAGATTAATGGAGGGAACTTTATCTGAATCATCTCCCAGTTCCAGAGATACCAACTATTTAGCCTACATTTTTCATAAACATTTTATATTTTGCTCTCAGAGTTTCTTGATTTCTCTGAAGATGAATTGGAATAATTCAACTAGGACTTATTAAGAGCCTACTATGTGCCAGGCAGTATTATGCTAAGTATTAAGGATACAAAGAAGTGTAAAATCACAGCCCCTACTCTCAAGATGCTTATAGTCTAATGGGGGAGACAACATGCAAATGAGATATATATTAGGTAAATTAAAAGTTGTCCCTGAAGAAAGGGGACAAGATTAAGGTAGGCTTCTTTCATATATTAGAACTTCAGTTGAGACTTGAAGAAAGCTAGGAAGTTAGATGGTTAAGATAAGGAGAGACAAAGTTCCTTTGTGAGAGACAGTCAGTGAAAGAAGTCAGAAGATGGAGTATTATGTACGAGAAACAGTAAGAAAGCCAAAGAACATGTGGAGGAGAATAAGGTGTAAGAAGACTGGAAGGGAAGAAAAAGGAAGGTAGCTGAAAAGGCAGCAATAATAAAGATGTCACATTTTTATATAATTTCAAATAATTGTATATATTAAATGAAGTAGGGATGAAGGTAGATGTATGTATATGTATCCACCAATGGGAGGAGAGGAACATATTGCATATACACATATCGCATGTGATGTGTATATATGTGATGTATGTGTGTATGTATGTATCTCCCATTTTATAGAGGAAATGTTCCTTAAAGATATTAAGTGACTTGGTAAGGTGATGCAACAAAGCTCGGCCTATCCTTTACCCTAAGACTTCTTTTCTCCCAAATACAATACCTCCTCCATCAGGATTATCTCTTAAAAGTAAAGTGGATCGATAATCAGGAGAAAGAAAAAATATCTGAAGTCCAGGGGAAGTAGAATAGGAAAATAGAAGAAAGGCAATGAGAAGGAGTAACACATACCTAAGAAAAGGCAAGCATGAGGTGAATAGCATTTGAGAAGCTTTCAATTCATTAAGTATACTATGCCTTATGGACAGAAACCAAACTTGTTTCCTGATTTTGGTTTTCCTGTCTCAGGGCAATAGGACCAGTTAAGAAGGAGGAACGAAGAAAAATTCAGACTTTGGATGTACTTTCACCTACTGTCTCTATCTCTACAATGTTTTGGATTCCTCAGGGTACTGTTCCTCTGCCAGTATCACTAGTTCCCTCCTCAGTATTTAGAAAAGAGAATAAGTGAACAGGAAATATACATACTTTTTTTTATTCTTGTGGAGTAAAAGGGCATTTGAAATAATGGGGAAGGTAATTTCTTCATTTTATTCAGTTAGGTTATAAGAATATCCATCCCATCTGATTTCCAGAATTAAGACAGAGGTATTGTAAGTGTCAATACTCAATCAGTCAACCATTAAGTAATTATTAAGTCATTATCACGTGGCAGGCATTACGCTAGGTACTAGAGACAAAAATACAATTAATGAAATATTCTCTTTCCAAGAAACTTTGGTTCTAATGGAGGAGACAACAAGTACAGATTTAAGCATGTAGAAAATAAGCAAAGAGAAAATAAATGCAAATCCGTACAAAATGGTTTAGGTATGAGGGTGTTAGCAGTGGGAGGGAATTCATAAAGCTCATTTCTTCCCTACACTGCCCCCTTTTCTCCCCCCAACCCTAACTAAACCTACCATTCTGTTTAGAGGAACAGCAAACCTAAATGTTGAGAAGAAAATAAAAAAAACTTTTGATTTTAAGATTTGAGTTCTAGTTCTGACTCTTCCATTGACTAGTTGTGAAACCATGGACAAATCACTTATTATTTTAAACTTCATTTTCAT
The DNA here is from genome assembly GCA_028658325.1 of Potorous gilbertii. Classification (NCBI taxonomy): domain Eukaryota; kingdom Metazoa; phylum Chordata; class Mammalia; order Diprotodontia; family Potoroidae; genus Potorous; species Potorous gilbertii. Next base: position 565,353,436 of record CM053769.1, on the reverse strand, counting down.
GATGACATACTGCATCCAGGGCCATCTTCAGTCATTCCGATCTATATCTTGCCACTGGACCCAGATGGTTCCAGAGGAAAGAGTGAAGCTGATGACTTTGTGCAGCCCTCTCTCATTTCAATCCAATTCACTTGTTTGTCATGGCATCACCTCCCTGATGTCATCGATCCTCTTTGATAACAAAGGACAAACAAAAACGATGCTTATTACACATCATAACCTCTCTCTCCATGCTCCAGATCCATTCTTATCACTTTCTCAGGGCTTGTTTTATAAGGAGCAAAAAAAAAATGCTGCAAAAACTAGATGAAGGATAAAACACTAAGCAAATAGAAGACATTTGTATTATCAGTCATTAGGAGAAAGCCTGACCAGTACATTCCAAATTTCAAAACTCAACCTATCTGTCTCTTCCTTCTTTGGAAATGGGGCACTTCGATGAGTCTGTGACTTTCTGGTAATTGTAACTATACTATCCCTTTGGTGATATTATGTATAATGGAGTTGATACCTGTTGCATTACTCAAGAGCATTCCATCACTTGGCTGGTTAAAAAGGTGGGAGTGGGAGGGTTGCAGGAGGGAGGAAGCTGTACTTGATCCTTATGGAAGCCAGTTAAAATTAATTGGAAAAAGCTTTTAAAGACCCAAGATGTAGACCAAATGTATCTCCAACCTGCGGCCTCATCCCCGTACTGATCGCGAAGGTCACTGCAAAGCTGTAGATTTATGCGGAAGGCTTGGGTGATGGAAAATGAGACAAAAGCATTTGGATTTTATTATTCCATTTACTCTGACCCTGGGCCATAAAGGGTTTGGAGAGCCTGTTTTATGTATTCAGCTGGTTGCCACACTGTCAAGCATTTGGAGCCACTTAAATAAACCACCCCAACCCACAGCTGCAACAACACCATATCAAATATAGGTTAGAGTTGAAATGTGGAACCAGCAACACAGCGTCTCCAGCAGGTGCATGTGGAAGATTTTTTTTAGCCACCCCCGCTTGTTTTGGAAATAGCTTCCTCATTTATCTAGTGACTTTGATTTAAGGCTGATTTAGATACTGAAACTGATTTAGGTCCTGTATTAAAGTGCTTGCACATTAGGGGCTGGCCTCTGCTTTCCCAAGCCACCCTTTGTTGTTGAATTTGAGTTAGATTTCAGAAAATATACTTGCTGGGGGAAGGCTGATGAAATGTTTGCCTGACTTCCCCTGACCCACACACATCTTTCTTCCCCACCCCCCTAATTCATTGGACTCTTTGAAATCTGGCTGGTCATTATTGGGCCTGTTGCAATGAAAAACAGGCAAGGGGCAGGGAAGGATTGGGTGCTGGGGGTGGAAAGAGTTCCACATGGGAAAGAATCAAATAAAAACCACAAGTTTGTCCTAGTGATAGCAAAACCATGTGTTTGAGATGACTTAAAAAGTCAACTATCAAGATATTTGATAGGGCATGGACATTCAGGCAGTACAGGAAAGACATCTTGAAGAAGTGCACAGCTCCCACCATATGCACCCTAACCAATGTCTCCACTTTTTATAAAAAAGAAGGTCAGTTATCACTGCAGTTCATACTCCCTCATCCCAAATTGTGGTAAAGAAAATGAAATAGATTTGGACTAGAAATACCCTTTCACCCTGATAGAAGATTCCTTCCAAACAGTGAAGAGGAAAGTAGAGAAAGTAATGGTGGAAATCTGCCTTGTCTCTATCCAAGGTGTTTCTGTTCTTCATAGAAAATATCTCATCATTTAACTATTAATCACTTTACACTAAATATGACTCTTTATTTGCCCTCTTCTAAAACCCAAATCCTCACCTTAGAAACACCAAAAATGTCCTACAACTGATTTAAAATTCTTTGACATCCCTCCCATTCATTGAAACTTGTGTAAATCAAGTATAGTCTAAGGAATGTGGGAATCATTTCTTTTCATTCCAGACTTTGTGGGGTCTGAAACCCACAATATAATATTAAGTACCTTAATATTTAAAGGTATACCAACCAGCTGTCAAATGCTTCCAAGCACAGATTAGGATGTGAAAAGTGTTTAAACTCAAATGTGGGCATCCAAGTTAGGAAGTCATTAAGCATGTCTTTTGTAGTTAATTTTATTACCATTTTTTCAAACTATTGGAGGAAAAAAAGAATGCTTTACTTCAGCCAGGAAAGTCAATAACAAATCTAAATTCAACAAATATTTACTGGGAGTCCACTATGTATGTACAAAGAACTGTTACGGACATTGGAGGGATGAAAAACAGTGAGAAAATGAATGACAGAGAATTTAACCTTTGAAGGGGCTATTTATTGTAGGGAATAAGATATTTACACAAAATAAACACAGTACCAAAAGCGGTACTGTCATTCCATTCTGGCCATTCACAAGTGAAGCTGGTGAGGGAATGGAGCTAAGAGCAAAGCAGAGGAGTTAGAGGAAGAAAAAGGTACATAATGACTTGGTAAATGGTCCTTGTCTGAGCCTGGGGCAAAGCAAAAGTCAGACTGGAGGAACAAAGCAGGCTTCTCAGCAAGGTAAGAAACATTCCAGAAATGTGGAACCAGGCACAGAATACCATGGGTTCTTAACTTGTTTTGTGTCACATAACCCTTTGGGGGTCTGGTGAAACCCAAAGACGTCTTCTCAGAATGATGGTTTTAAATGTATACGATAAAGTACATAGGAATGCAAAAGTATAATATAATTGGTTAATTATATTGAAAAATAGTTATCCAAATTATTTTTCAAAATGTTCATGGACTCCATTAGGTTTTAACCCCAGGTTAAGAACCTCTGCAGATGCAAGAGATGATATTTTGAGCTACTTATAACCTTACCTATAGCATTATGTATCATACTGGAACAGTACTCCTATAGTTGAAGCTCAGACAGGCACAAACATTGTTATAAAACACTCAAAACTAGAGAGATAACTTTTGAACATATAGGCTTAAAGACTTACATATATAGAGCTAAAGGAGACCTTAGGCATCATTTGGTTTAACCTCCACATTTTATATATGATGAAACTATGTCCCTGAGAAGTTAAGTAAATTGCCAGAGAACAAACCAGTAGGAAGTAGAAGAGCCAGGATATCCCCGTCTAAATCTAGACCTCTTTATGCTACATTCATGCTGACAGTGAATGAGGCATGAAAAAGGTGGTATTTGAACTGAGAAAGCCATATTATCACACTTAGGACGCAGTCAAAAGCCAAGATTCTTTTTTTTAATTCTCAAATCAATAATCTTTCATTTTTTATTCTTTTTAATATAATTAGAATTGAATTAATTATAGACATTCTTGATCCATAACAATAAGTGCTATAGTTAAGGACTTTCATTTAAGGTCAGCCTTATGTTCTTTCTTTGCTACTCTGTAGACCAAGGATTTTCAGTACATGTTATGAGTGCCCCAGAGAGCATGGGACTGATTTTTAGAGGCATGTGGGCAGCACATCCTTCTCCCTGAGAATTAGAGAGCACTATAGTAATATACTATCCTACTCCATCGCCACATTCCAGAAAACAAGGGGGGACAACTTGGCATGGCACTTAAAAAAAAGCTATTTCTAATGTAGACAATGATTGCAAAAGACCATCACACTCCCCCAAACACTTTTCACTTTGATACATCAAAGGATTAATATTTTTTGTCAGCACAGATGCTTTGATGCAGATTCCAAACATATTATCCCTTTAATAACTAATTTATGATTCTGCGTCAAAAAATGAATAATTTACAACTTTTTGGTGATTAACCCCTCTAAACTTAGCTAGGCTGATCCTTGGATAATGGGGGGCCTCTTGGCCCATGTTAATAGTCTTTCTGGATGAGTAGGATTCAGAAGTGCCTTCATTTTGTTTTCATTTGACCCACCATTTTGAGGAATTAGTAGAAGAATATCTATACAAGGAGTTGATAATTTCAAATTTCAGTCAGCTATTATTCTTAAATATATCAATCAAGAGCAACTTATGGAACCTTCATGTTAGTTGAGAAGACCGCTTCTCTCTTTCCTCAGTCATCAGGAAAATTTTCAAAGGAGGTAGAATTGTTTCATACCCAATCTGACCTCCTTTTCTCTTCTAGCTCCCAAATCTTAGTAGCCCTTTCTCCCTTTCTCAGGCAGACAACTGTGTACTTGCATTTTATTTTTAATACATTTGTCTTTGCCTTTTGTTTTTGTACTGCCTAGATTTTCTCCTACTCCCCCTTTCTAAGAGACCTATCCATTCTATTTAAAAAATAAATTTATGTCAAATATTTTTAAAATTTTAGAAGAGGAATTAAAAATCAGCAAAACTGATAAACACATTGGAAAAATCTGACAATATCAGAATGTTTCGGTCATTGACCTCAACCTCTGCAAAAGATGGGAGGACTTATTCCCATATATCTCTTCTTTAGTGACCAGTGTTTTCTTTTTTTATATTTTAACAACATTTAGTTTCAATTATTTTGTGGTTATTCTTGCCATTTACATTATTGTATTTGTTATACATTTTGCCTTCTTGGTTCATAACGTTGTTTTGCAACAGTTCAGGTATTTCCCTACTACTCTGTTTTCAAAGTGCTTATTACTTCTTAGAACAGAGGTAATATTCCATTAAATTCATTTACCACAATTTATTTAGCCATCCCCCCAGTAAACTGACCTTCACTTTGTTCCTAGTTTCTTACCACCATGAGAAGTGAAGCTATAAATAGTTTTACTTATTATGGAGTCTTTCTCTTTTTTTGTCCATGAAGTTCGTTAAGTATGTGCCTAGCAGGGGAGTTTCTGGGTCAAAGAATATGGACATCTTAGTCACTTTCTTCAAGCAGTTTTGAATTGTTTTTCAGATTGGTTGTACCAATTCACAATTCTACCAGCAGTATTTTAAAATATTTGTTAACTCATCACCCAAAGTGAAATTGCTTGATGGAGAAAGTGCCAGGGAGATATTTTTGAGCATTTGTGCCTGACCTAGTCTGGAAGTCACAAACATCTCCAATGAATCTCATGACAATCAATCTTATTAAACACCTACTATGTTCCAAGTACTGTGCTAAAACAGAAGAAATTAAGCCAGCTAATTAGAACTCTCCTCCTGAAAGTATGCTACTACATAGTTTACCTGATACAAGGCTGTAATTGTACTTCATTTTACAATTTTAAAAGAATATTTTACTGATAATTTTTCTATAATCATTTCCTGATACCTCTTTGTTATCTTAACATTGAAGCCACTCTTGCACCATAGAAAAATAGATAAAGAAATGAAAGTCAATGCTTGATATGATATGCATCATTCTACTCCCATAGTACCCCTTCCTATTATGATGAAAATCAAGATCTGACTCACATTTTAGTAAATTGCTTACTTTTTTTTTTACTGAATTTCCCTTAACTGATCAATTATTTTTGTGTTGTAATGGCTATTTTGCCCCAAATCCTCCCTTACCTCTCCCTAATACAATAACTAAGAGCAGCATAGTGGACTTGATGCTAAGATAATAAGACAGCATTGTTAGTATAACATTGCAGATGGTATAATCTTAGCTCCTGGGATGATAGGATTTGGAATTGGAAGCTGTCTTAGAGGTCTAGACCAACGCTTTCATTTGACAGATTTGGAAATACTGAGACCCAAAAAGCTGACACGTCTTACTGAAGTTACAGAGATAATAAGTAGAAAATCTAGACTAAAGGGAACCTGAAATATGAGGTTGGATATTTCCTAATTGTCACTGAAATGCTGCAAGTTTGGTGCTGTTTTTAAAATTTTTAAACAGTGCTATTGCAGGTATGGAGACATATTCTTATAAGCCCTTCTATTTCAGAAATTGATGTTAGTGGGTCACATGAGCTAAAGAGTTCAAAGCTGCAGTGGATTAAGGTGATTGGTTATTCACATTAAGTGTATCACCAAGATGGTAAACCCCTAGGGGCAGAGGGGTACCACCAGATTATCTAAAGAGCAGCTAACAGGCCCAGGTAGGAAATACTGATCAGTAGTGGGATGTGCCAATGAGAGGCTGAGACACTTCAGCCTAGGGGAGATAGGGACAACTTGTCTCATAAATAAAAACAAAACAAAATTCCTCACAAAAGCAAAATTATTAGCTAGACTCTTGGATTGGTTTGGTTTCCAAATCATGAAAAACATTTATATATGTGTGTATGTGTATGTGTGTGTGTATGTATATACACATACATATATATGCATACATATAGTATAATAAAGGGAAATAGTGTTTCTCGAAGACTTTTGTTGAAGTCAAAGCATCTGAATTTTAATTAAATCCCCCCACCCCCAACATAGCTTACAGCAACATAGCAGGAGAGTGGAAAATAGTAGAATTCTTGTCTAAGTTCTCCAGTCATCAGATGGAATTCATTTGTAGTGGCCCTCCGATGGCTCAACTGCAGACTTGTTTTCTGAAGTTTCCAGGGGAAATCTTCTGAACTATATAGGGATTTTATACTGTCTAAATTTAGAAATGTATAGAACTTGGTACAAGGCTTCCTTTACCCTCTATTGTGACATTTCTAGGAAATATTACATCAAGGGGAGACCAGAAGAAAAAAAAGGAAGAAGACTTCATAATTTAAACTAGGAAAATTTATCTATCATAGAAATAAAACTCTATAGAAAATGTATTCCCTGCCAATCTGTGCCAAGGGAACTGAATCCTAGGGTCTGTTGGCCCCAGGCCTTCCAAACAAAGAGTCAGGGAAAATATGTAAATTTAAAATAAAAGGAATTCACACTTTTCTGAAAGTAAAAAGCTTTAATGTAATTTGGAGTCACCAGTCTGCTAGAGTAATGTTCTTACATATAAGTGGAAATCCTTTTGGATATTTACACTACTGATTTCTTTAATCTCCACTTTCGAATTAATAGACAATAACACAGGATTCCTTCTTTGGCTCACTCAGCACTAGTGCATATTTACCCAAGTGTCTAGAGTGGAGATTGTACACATATCTCTAATCCACCTGCCTGTGTTAGTTAAAAGCCCAGATAAAATCAGCAGTGCTTAGATCTTAACCTTTTAAGTCTGAAATGTTTTTAACGTCTGGCTCATGGCAACTGAAGGCAGGGTGTGCAAAGGGAAGGAGTGGGAGGGGGAGGGGAACAGTGGGAGAAAGTGGTTTCTACATATGTATACATACATACATACTCACACCCATACAAATTTTACAGCTTGAACTCATTTCTTTCCAATAACTCGAATTCTGACAATAGATGTAAAAATTTTCATTTAAAAATCCTAATAGCAAATACAATATTAAATAGATACTTAGGATCTGGTTATCCAACTGTTTTCACAAGCAGTTTGATTTCTTTTTCAACTCCTTCCCCCATCCCCCAACTGAGTTTAGCACCAGGAAAATAAAGTGACAACAATACTGGCCAAGACTGTGTTTCCTCAGAGTGAATATTGCATCTTCTAAAAAAGTACTGAAAAAATGCATCTACCTTCTTTAGAGGTTCTTGTCTCCACACCAACTTTAAGTGTTATCTGAGATGCTTTTCCCTGAAGTTCTAAGTAGAAATCCAAGGGAGGAAAAGAAAACTACCTACTTTGAACTTCCTTTATGAAAAAAATAATTGTACATTTTTGCGCTTGACTGTCCAAATTGTTGTCCTACGTAGTTTTTGAGTTACTAGACAAAGCCATTCATTATTGATGTTTCTTCTAAATTGGAAGATCATTTTTATTTCTTTTATCAATTGTAGTGCGTAGACATTTAAAAAAAGATGAATGTATTACAAACCCAAAATCAAACATGGGAGCCCAAACCCAGTGCCTTCATGGATTGTTTAATTTTTGTCTTTGTATTTCCAAAGCGTAAGACAGTATCGGGCACATGATAAGCCCTGTTTAGACGCTCATTAATATATAGAGTGATTATCATCTAACAATATAGCTAGAGGATCAGCTGGAAGAGTAAAATATTAACCTCAGTACTAATAATTAGTGCTGGTTGATTTTACCTAGACTAGAAAAAAAAGTTATTTTCTGAATACAATTATTTGTTTTTTAAAGTGAGTACAACCATTTGTGTTGTAGACTCAATTTTATCTTTGGAAATTGTGAATTATATGATTCTAACAACTTGTTAATTGCAAATTAAGGTAGTCCTAAGGCTTCATACTTGCTCTGCCCTGAGAAAAAATGTTCCCAGATATTCTTTCCCTCAAGAATTTCTTTGTAGTAGGATGATGCAATTATTTAACTAGAATTTAAACAGTATCTAATTTCAATATAATTTAAGTAAATAAATACTTATTGGACAATAAAAACTTATTGCATTTTGCTAGAAACGGGGGAATGGGGGAAGGAAAGCAGATTCAACTATTACATCTTTACATTCAAGAATATTGAGGTACTCTAATACCTCAAGTCATACTGAAGCAGCTATATTGAAACTAGGAAAAGGATTGGGTCTGAATTTAATTCCTAGATCTACTGCTTACTGGTTTGTATGATGGTGGACCCATCACTTGATTGGAAACTGGGCCTCAGTTTCCCACTCTTATAAATGATAGTGTTTTATTAGCTGATCTCTGATATCCTTCCTAGGTCTTTTTTCACCATCCTGGTTTTGTGTTAATCTTTCGATTAATAAGAAAACACCATAATCACACTACAAGTAACTGTAGTACAAAGCAAAATGAGTGTTATATATGTTCAAAGGAAGGCGATATCACACCCCATTGGGAGAATCAGGGCAGGATTAGTTGGAGAAGATGGCCTTTGAGCTGAATCCAGAGGATGAGGGGAATTTCCATGGGCGGAGATGCAGGAGAAGGACATTGTAGAATAAGGGAAGAACATAAAGGAAAGGTTTTGAGTCAGAAAAGAATTTTATATATATATATATATATATATGTAATATATATATATATATTTTAAGAAAAATGATTGATCCATTTTAACTAGATTGTAGAGTTCCTATAGCAAAGTAATAGGAGATAAGGCAAGAAATATAAATTGGGGCTTTATCATAGAGGGTCTTGAATAGCAGCTTTAAGTACTTGGGATACTATTTTGCGACACACAGGAGGCAATGGAGCTTTTGAGCATGGGAATAACATGATGTGATCTGTGCTACAGAAATATCTATCTAGCAGTGATGTGAAAGCTGACCTAGAGGAGAATGATATTGGAGGTAAGGAGACCAGTAAGGAGATTGTTCTAATAGCTCAGGTTAAAGTCAGAGCAGCTCTAAACTTAGACGACACTTTGCTGAATACATAGGGTAACTTTTCCTTTACTCCTGTCTCACCATTGCCTTTCAGTTCAAGTTTTTACATAGAAGGAAGGCAGAATTGCCTGGAAGTCACACTGAACAGCTGACAGTGGAGCAGCCTTGCTAATTTCACTAAGTGAACTAAGTAATGCTCTCCCCTGGGGAGAGCAGGAGGGCCAACCATGTGGGTGGCAAGACTGATGTCCATGTATCTAATCATTTTTCTTTCCTCCACTTTTCTCAATGCTCCTTGTAGAGGTGTGTGGCCCAACACAGCCTGGAAGTTCTGATGTTGCATCAGCAAATATGCATGGTAGGGAAGCAACAAAGCTTGTCCCTCCCATATTCTCTGCCCTGACATAAAACATGCAAATACAAAGAGGGTCCTGAGAGAACTGAGTTTATGGCCTATATACAGAGTAAGGACAAAAAGTAGCTTATGAAGGTCTGTTTTTATAAAAACATAAGCAGAAGAAATGTCAGTGATCAAAACTCTGGGTTAAGCTTTAAAATCTGCATTTTGGTTCACTATTAAAATAATGAATAGATTTCCAAGTTGATACCTTTTGCACATATTTTTGTATCTTTGGGGACATGTTGATACTGGGATCTAATCTCATTGTGAATGTTTATGTCTGGTATATTGTCATTTTTAAGACCAAAGTAAATCTAACAAATGTGAAAAAATGTCCTTTCAATTTTGTCCTTCTCTCATTCTCTCTTTCTCCCCCTCCCTCTCTTTTTTTCCCTCCCTCTGACTTTCTCTCTCAATCTAGGCCCAACAAGGGTCCCCATAGATATAGTATAATGCTGTATTGTTTGGTTAGGGATTTAATTTCACTCCATCACAAGCTACCATCACAGCCCTGTCATTGCAATTGGTTCCACTTTTTTGTGTGCTATATCTTACTGAAGTCTCATCTCCTTCTCAGACCATTGCATAATCTCCTACTCTGAGACAAAGCTCTCCAATATAATGAAAGAGGTGAAATTGGCAAAAGGAAAGTCAATGGACACAGTGATCATTCTCTAGGTCTCTCTCCCATTGAATCTTCAGGTTTAGTCACAGCAACCAAAAAGGCAGAGGAGCATGCTGTGTAAGGGGGGAAAAAACCCACAACAAAGTTTATTGAGACCAAAGGAAACACTGGTGGCTGCTGGGAGATGTAATCCAATGCTGTCCTGAGCAGACCACCATATAGAGGAATGCTAAAAGATGCCCCTTCAGCTCAGCAGGGTGTGGGCAGGGAGGAAGGGAGAAGGAGCCTACCCTCCACAAGACACTTGGTGTAAGTAACAGGAGGAAGGGAAATTCCATCTAAGATAGAGAACCCATTCTAAATTCAACTGAGCCCAAACCTTTGGGAAATCCAGAGAAGCAGTCCTTTAAGATTCAAATACTTGTTCTTCCTGCTTCCAGAACTTATCATTTCACACTGTTTGCTAGCTTTGGATAGACTAGAGTAAATTACGTAACAATTCTGTTAAAAAAAACTTATAGAATCTCAAGATACATTTTTTAAATGAAAGAATTTAGGATAAAATGGATTTTTCATTAAGAACTTAGCTAAACTTATATTATTACTCCTATTACTTAGATCCCCGCCCCTCTTTTTTTTTTTTAACATTTAACTCTTCCACTTGTCCATTCATCCTCTCTACTTCCACAGTCCTTACCAATCCTTCTCTCTCTCTGAAAAGTTTTTTCTCTATTTTCTTCAATCCAGATGTTGCCCATGTTTTTCCCCTAGAGGGGTTTCATGGTCAAACAATTTCTTACTTGTGAGAGTGGCCTTTCCCACATCCAAAAGTGAAAGTCAATTATACCAAAAGCTTAACTTTTCTGCCAATCTGTTGAAGACAAGCTATTCCACCAGCATCACAGATGACAATATTCTTTTCCTAATGCTCATTTGAACAAAGATATTATTTGGGAAACTGAAGATAACTTGCTTTCCCACTTTACCTGTGAAACTTTTTGGTTTTCAAATGATGAAGCCAGAACTAATTTTCCTTGCTGAAAAATGTTGTATCCATAAAATCTAATCACTTTGCTCAATAAATATGAATTAAGATGAATATAAAATAATTTTTAGAAAAGAGTAGGATAATATGATGAAATAATCCTTATATAGAAGAATATGATGGCACTGTTATAACATATTAAGAGGTGGGGAACCTGAGATCTCAAGGCCACATGGGGCATTCTAGGCTCTTAATTGTGGTCCTTCGACTGAATCCAAACTTCACAGAACACATCATTTTACTGGGGACCAACTTCATAGAACAAATCTTTATAAAAAGGGCCATATGTGATCTCAAGACTGCAGGTTCCCCATCCCCAACTATGCATTTTAACATTTGTAAAAATGGTTATGAATAAGAAGTATATGGACATATATAATATATTTATATATATAAAACACATATAAATATATAAAATTTATATATATTATACATATAAAATCTTACTAATATTTAACCTTTCCTATCTTACTTTATATCATCTCTTCTCATATATTCTCTATTCCATTCAAACCTGTCAAACTGTACTACTTGCAGAAAGGAGACTCTGCACAATGCAGAGCCCTGAGTCAGGAAGACCTGTGTTCAAATCCAGCCTCTGATACTACTAGTCACATGGCCCTGGGCAATCCATTAACTTCGTCTACCTCAGTTTCCTCCACTGCAAGATGGAGATATTAGTAGCACCTACTTTACAGGATGGTTATGAGAATCAAGCGAGATACTTTTTGTAACATGATTAACATAGTGCCTGGCACATATTTGGTATTTAATAAATGTGTTTCCCTTTCCCACCAGAAAACTACTTCTCACTTCTCCATATCTGGAATGATCTCCTTCCTCATCTCAAAATCTTGGGATCCCTGTTGTCATAAAGACATACCTCCAGTGTCAATGCCTATACAAGGCCTTTCTTGATAACTCAAGTTGTGAATGTTCTATTGCTCTTGAAATTATTTTGCATTATTTTATCCATACTTTGTGTTTACTTATCTGTATACATTTTGTGTCACTACCCCTTTACTCATCCCTAGTAGAATTTAAGTTGGTGGGAACATTTCTTCTTCGTTGTTGTATCCTCAGTGACTGTTGCATGGTAGGTACTTAATGAATCTTTGGGTTAAATTTAATTCATCAAGGAAAGAGTGTCTAAATAGGGCCAAGAACTCTGAGTAATCTCATCTTGGCCACTGAGGGAGGACACTGGAGTAAAGACAAGAGGTTGCTATGTATATCCAGTGCTATAGAGCAGATTTTGCAAGGGAAAAGCCTTGTGGTAAGGTGAGTGGGTTCCAGGACATATGGAAAAAAATTGGGTCACAAAACACAGAACATAAGGCCCCAGTACTGTAGGAAGGCCAGTTAGCTGAGATGTGGGAGCAGTAAGAGAGAAGTTATATTTAAGACTTCTGAAGAAGTCTTTTCCCTACTCTTGTATTACTTACAGAAATAAAGAGAGCAATAAGACTTCAATTTCTAGCATTTGAGACTAGTCTTTGTGATATTGTTTATGCAGAGACAGTGTGTTAGAAGAGGAAGAGGTGAGTCAGATAGAAGTGATCAGAACAGATTTCCTGCGTGCTTTCCATGTGTATCTGTAGGTAGGTTTCCCCTTTGCTGATTATATACTTTGGGAGATTGTTGTGTGCTGCCAAGTTACAGGGATTTGGTGGCAATAAATCTATGTTCCAAGGTCTATTACTGTGTGATTGTACCTTCTGAACTATTTCCTTTCTCCTAAGGCATGTCAATATTAGAGGCTAGGGGACTCTGACTTTTCAGGTAAACAGAGTGATTTAATTATGAAGTGCCAAGACAATCAAGAAAGATCTATTTTGTAGGTTTTGCTCTAGTTAAATTAACCAGAATTCAAATCAAATCAATAAGCTTTTATTGAACACTTATATATGCTGGGCACTGTTCTAACTGCTGAAAATAGAAATAGAAGCAAAAAGGAAGATGGTTCTTGCCCTCAAGGAGCTTATGATCTAATAGGGGAAGACAATGTATAAAAGGAAGCTGAGTAGAGGAGAGGGAGAAAAGGTACCTGTACAAGGACATGGTGTACATAGTCAAGAGCCGAGCCTGGAGAGGAATGAGGTAAACATGGCTGGCCTGGCCCCTTCCTTAAAAGAGAGATTTTAGAAGGAACTAACTAGTTAGAAAGGCAGAGGGATCTTCCAGGGTAATATGAAAATTAATTCATATATTATGGGGTTGCAAGAAAACTTCTTAACAATTTTTTTTATACTTTGTGTTTATGTTCTGGGTCTTCTATGATTATGTCAATTGAAGTGGGGAGAGGAAAATCCCTCCCATAAATCTACATTATAGTTGTGAGTTGCAATTGTAAAGAATTTACTAAGAGTTTCTTCCAAAGTCATTTACTATGAAATGCATCCAAGGTAACAAAATTATTCAGTTATTAGAGCTAAGAGTAAAATTTGGGTATTTCTTTGTCCTCCCAATATAGTGTTCTTTCCATCATTCTGTCCCTAGTTCCTGTTGACAGAATTACTGGCACTATTCAGAAGTCTAGTCATACCAAATCTGCCTTTGGTGCCATATAACTTATAGTCTAGAGGGAGATGCACTGCTAGCTTTTTCCAAGTCACTAAGCCATACCTCACTACTCAGGTTTGAGTGGAGATTGGTCTCAGTGTGTCATCTGTTTTGCTCTACTGGGTTGCAGCTGCCTATTTTGTTTTTTTTTCCCTGAGTTGGCTACTACCAAGACCCCTTATCCATAAGTTTACTTTCCTTTGCCCTTGCTTCTCCCCCCTCCAAATCCCATTTTAAAAAAGTAAGACAGTCTTGTAGGTTTCACAATAGAGGATATGCAATAAAAGAGCTACAAAGAGGAAAGGAAGACACAAGAGGTGGAGGGTATGAAGATGCTTTGATGAGAGGATGAAACCTTCTTTTCGCCTTTTCTGTAAAATGAGAGGTTTGGACTAGATAATTGCCCTTTGAGTTGTGAATCCAATTTAACAGTAACAATTGATGAGGTGATTGTGTGGGTACATGAATAGATGGAAAAGGTAATGTCTCTAAAGTTGAAAAGGTTATTAGAGTTCCACCTTGGTCTTCAGTAGTAATTCCTAGATAGTGTTTAGTTTCTTCTTTCCTACTGACTAAGCTTCTTCTGCCTGACCATTATTTTTGCCTCATTTTTGAATTTTCATGGACAGGCTACTCTGTGTTTCAGATCTTGGAATCTGTTTCCTGGTCTGCTAATTATGGGAGTGGGATGGTAGGGCATGGGCAATTTTTCCTCCAGTAGTACCCTTAGGTCTTTCACAGGATTCTTTATTCAGACCAGTAGCCTGAGAATCTGGACAACATAGTCCTGTTCATCTCTTTGACTGTTCACAAGAAAGGATCTTAGTTATCTCGATTCGAAGTCATTTATTTTTTGTTTTCAGGTCTTATCTCCTATACCATCCCTTCCTTGACTTTCCTCCAGACTTTTTTATCCACTAGCTCCAAAAAGCCTTTTTACTCATAAAATGCCATTGCCACAATGGTTCAACAGCCATCTCACCCTTGAAGATCCCACTGCCTCTCTGATCCCTTATTGATCAATTTCTTTTGGAATATCCATTGGATATTCCTTACTGATCAATTCCATTTAGAATATCCATTTTAAGGAAGGACCCAAATCAACCAAGTTTATTTCTTTCCTCTCCAGGCCCATCTCTTTGACTCTCCAGACTTGTTGCTCTGCTATTCAACTACTCTCTCTTACTCTCCCCTTTTTAGCTTTCTTTCATGCATTATCTCCCTCTATTAGGGCTTAATATCGTTCTTTTGGTTCTATTTCTGTTCCCAGTGCCTGACACATTGTAAGTACTTAATAAGTACTTACTGACTTGCACTGACTTCTATTTTGGTTAGGAGTTAAGGGATGGGCCATTGGACAAGAGCAAGTGATATGCCACATAGGGAACATTTTGCCATTAGTCATGATTTGGGGGCATATAAAAGACAAGTCATTTAGCAGCTGAGGAGCTCAAAATTAGACATATGTTGAAGATACCTCTGGAAAAGAAGGGAAAGAGGGAAGAAAGAAAAGGGAAGAAGAATAGGGAGGAAAGGAGGAGGAAGGAGCAGGAAGAGGAGCAGGATGACACACAAAAACGTTGCGGAAGATGAAGATGCTGCTATGAGTATGAAACTTCTTTTTCTCATTATCTATTAAAACAAAGGACTAAGACTAAAATATTTCCCTAGCAGCTCTAAATCCTAGAGTTTTAAAATCTTCTTCATTTCCTTGCCTATATTCATTTGTTATCTCTTGTCACAAACCCACTTCCTTCTTTCTTTCTCACATGGATATCCTGTCCATTGTTCAAGTCTTCAATTAAGTTGTAACTTCTGTTCATGAGGCTGGTTACTTCAGGCCACTTTGATCTGGCCCTTCTTTTTCCTTCAATAATTGATGTTAAGTTATGTGACACTGTCCCATTTACATACAAACTTATATCTTTTAATTGTTCCAAATCTTATCTTTCAAGGAGTAATTTATACGGGCTTTAAGGTCTTCAAATCTAGGTTTTCTGATTCACTCTATTACCCTATCCACAATGCTTCCTTGCAATAACATTCATGAGAACAGAAACTTGTCTTTTCTTTTTTAGCCTTCTGGAATGCATAAAAGATTGTGTAAGCTCTCTATTGATCATGAGATTGACACTAGTATTATACTTCAGTATCCCTTCAGCATGCCAAGTATTATATCCATGCATGCCAACTGCAAGACAGACTTCTTCATAGCCTTTATATCTTCAGGAAGGATCCAGCCAGTACTCTGAAGGCTTTCTTCTAGGGTCACTGATCTAAACTTCTAGAGAAAAGGAACCTAAATTTAAGTGTAAAAAATTTTCTAAATGCTAATGTAATAGTATTTGGATGATTTGTTTCTATTAATTGAGAAAATACAGAATAACACCAGGACAATGCTTATGGCACAATGAATGTGAGTTCTTCTTTTGCTTACTTTA
This sequence comes from Potorous gilbertii, assembly GCA_028658325.1. NCBI lineage: Eukaryota > Metazoa > Chordata > Mammalia > Diprotodontia > Potoroidae > Potorous > Potorous gilbertii. Next base: position 565,337,155 of record CM053769.1, on the reverse strand, counting down.
AAGGCTAGTAGTGTCTATTACCCATGTTTTGGGAACCACTGATCTAGGATTTTTACTATTACAGTTAAACCAGGGTAACACTCTTGCCATCCACCAACAAATGGTCCATTGTTCTCTCTATGTGATAGACTTATCTATTTTTAATAATCATCATCTTTAAACTGTAATAACAATTTTATATAGTCCTTTAAAGTTCGGACACAAAACTCATGACCTGATTTATGATCCATATTACACAACAAACTTTCTTATATATTTGGGAGTTATTGTGTCCTAAGACCATCAGGAATCTGGCTGTGAATAATCTTGAGTGTCTTATATCCAAGGTATCCCTGTTACAAAGGAAACTTCTTTAGGACCAGTACTATCTTATGATGTTTATTTTTTTTAACTCTTATGTTCCTAACACATAGTAGGTATAACAAGAATTATGAATATATAATGATATGAATATATATGTGATATGAATATATAAGTAAGATTATAATAGTCATAGCCATAAAAATTGGTATTTATTTGGCAGTTTAAAGTCCATAAAGAACTTTATATATATGTATATATTTTTTAAAATTTGATCTGAAGAGTACAAGTTAAAATATGATCTCATTCTCTCCAAGTTCACCAGAGTTCAACAATATGATCTACATAGCATTGGATGAGAGAAAACCCAATATTGATCCAATTCCTTGATTCTCTAAAATGGTTTTGATTTGAGGTGAACAGTTCTTGGCTGTTGTGTCACATTTTGTTTTATTTTCTTTTGATTTGCTTTGATTTATTTTATTTGGTAATCTTTGACGCTACTAAGCTAAAGTAAGATTGTATATGGCTCTGGAAACTAAACACACACATATACATATACATACATACATATATACATACATGCCTTTATGTGTATATAGAAAATCTGAGAAATGATGAGGCTCTATGTTCTTCCATGAGGCTTCACTCTGTGAGCTGGACCCATATCAGCAGCTGACATTATGAATAGGGTGCTTCTTCTGATCCATGGAAACTTAGGAAATTCCATTTAAAAATTTATTAGGGTCAGAGATATAGGTTCATTCTGTATGTGTCCCATGATCTATGATAGTATTCTAACATAAAGCATAATAATACTGTCTTATGTCTCAAAGATATTCAAGGCTGCATAAATATTGAGTCTTATTAGAGGTTCTCAAAACAGAGAAATGTGTTTATGCATACATTTGATATAAATGTAGTCATTCCATATAAATGATCATGATAACCATCAGTTGAACTATATTTCTAAAACATAATATCCATTTTCAGACATTATGTAAACTGGTTTTTCTATTACATTTCTGAATTTCCAGATGTCACTAAGTTCTGCCTATTCAATGACATCACTGTTTCAATAGTAATAAATGTAGTTGACAGAGAAGAGGAGGAGATAAATGAAAGAAAGATAGGGAGAGAGCTAATAAAGAAAAATTTTAAAAAAGAAGTAATACAAACAGGAAATATAGTTTTGTAATTGTATAGGATTTTCTTGTTATGGTTACATGTGAAAGAAAATGACCTGTATAATAAACTTGTGGTTTCTTCACCTATATTATACTTTAAAGTTTTATTGTGGCACAAAGTTTGTATCTGTGAAAACCTAAAAAAAAGCAAACCATCATATCCACCAAGGGCCCATCCATGAACATTGGGTAAACTTATTCTTCCACTGAAACAGACTAATGAGTTTGCCTTGAGATGTAACGCAAAATCTTAATGCATCTATCTGTAAAGAGATTCTTAAATTTCTCTTGTGACATGACAAAGACATATTATGCTTACTCAAGGTGATCTGGATTATCAGTTAGGCTGGAACTGTCTAGGTTGAGACTGAAAACAACTAGGAAAACATCTGAAGCTTCTGAGATCTTCTGATGGTCAGAAGACAGAATGAAATGGAAAGAAGGAGAATAGCAGGAAGTGTAATGCCAATAAAACCATGATTCTTTGAAGTTACATTTGTCACTGACTAAAGGAGACATTTAAGGTGTATATTTTACAGGAAGATCAAGGAAGTTTAACTCTTTTAATGAGGAACAAAGGAAATGTCCCAGTTGCCATCAAAAATTGGTGAAAGAAGTCAGAAAAAAAATTAAGTGAAATATTTATTGACTTACTAAGTCATTTAAATGGATAGCACTTTAGCCACAAAATGGCCCAATAAAGGAATGGAAAGGATAAATTTGGATTGATTTCTAATTCTATTTTTGTCCGGTATCATACTATCCAAGTTAATCTTTTTTCTAGTCTCAATGTTGGGTGAGTTGTCAATTTCACTGTGCTCTCTGGGCCAATTTGAGGCCTCTTGGCCCAATAGTTGGTGTAATATTTCTTCAGGCAAATCTCTGGGTGGTCTTGTCTTGTGCAGAGTGAAAGGCAGAGAGAGGGAGTCTTTCCAGATTTCTGTTCCAAGCATCAGTCTTCAAAAAGAAAATGACCCACCTGGGAAGACACTGCTTTTCTGAAGGACTGGGGGAAGGGAGAAGAAAGAAGGTCAGCCAAGCCTAGATTTTATCCTGTAATACATGCACTGATAATCAAGTTTTCTAGTGAGCATTGGAGAAGGAATGTCTTTGTACTGCAGTTGTCTTGTATTATTACATTTCAGACATAAAATATATTCACCTTCAACAAAGATTAACTCTGTTCAAAAACATAGATCTTTTGGAGGCTGAAAATCTTAAATTGCTCCATAATTTTTCCCGTTTCTTCTAATATTCAAATTCTATTGTAAATTGTAAAGACATGATGTGAGAAGCTGATCTCATGGATATTATAGTCAAGAGAAAAATTTAAGAAAAAAACACACAAACTTTGTTGGCATTCCCAGTACTTTTGAAAGTGGACCCATAGTGCCTCATATTGTGAAGTCTAAGTTAACTCCATACAGCAAAAAGGTTACTCACTGTTCCCAATGGAGGTTTCCACCATTCTCCTAGACTGAACTTTTAGTATTTAAGAAAGGAATAAGGAATGAGGACAACGGCAGTATGCATTGAGATATAGTCTTCTAATTTCTATTTTTCTAATGACTGATAGTAGTTCATGAAAATTAATTAATTGCAACTGAATCTCTTCAGGGCAAAAAAAAAATGACAGCTTGTTTCTCTTGGCAAATATCATAGGCATAGGCCCAATTCAAATTCAGAATTCAGGGTTTCTAACCTTGTCCTTCCATATTTCAATCTGTATACATATAGTCATATATATATATATGTATGTGTATATACATAAGACTCTCTATGTATGTACATATATATGTATATATGTATATATATGTGTGTATATATGTATGTATATGTATATGTATGTGTGTATATATACACACACACACAAACACACACACACACAGAAAGCTAGAGAAAGTTCTTTTTCATCTACTTTCAGAGATGCCTTCTCAAGGGTTTCCTAACTGTATAATTTTCTACAGTGACCACAACATTTCTCATGGGGTTGCTAAATAAATGAATCTTGGTTAAGGTGATGATAGTGATAGTCATAAAGCAGAGCCATGGGGAGGATACTAAAGTAGTGAGTTCCCAGGTTGCTTGGGTTTCATGGTTCCCAATCCTTTGGAAGTGATTTCCATATTCTTTGAAAGATAGCTTGAGTTGTAAGTATTCTTTGAAAAAATTGCTTCATATCAGTATGTTCACTGCTGGCAGAAGAGGGTGGTCAATTTGTAGATGCTGAATGCCCTTGTGAGTCTTTTGACTAAGGCTTCTTCTATCCCTCCACAGACTGAACAAAATTGCATTGGTTCTACCTGAGGGGCTCTAGTACTTTTTCTCAGTGTGAATGCTGTGACATGGTATTTTTTAGATGAAAATGAAACATGAAAAAAGTACCCAAAAAGAAGCACAAAGGAACACCTCTAAACTCAGTTTCTTTTCAACTTTGAGCAAAAGACATTGAAAAAGAAGATATGCCATGAGAACTTCCAAAGATTTAAGATAATGACCATATTCATTTAAGGAGTATTGTTTCTTGAAATATAAATTAAAGTTCTGTTCAAGTGTGACTTAAGATATCACTTAGCTTGTCAGAAGATTTTTACATCTCTAGAAAACTGAGGAAAGAAAATGAATGCAGCTATTTAAAGAGCCAAGAAATGATGTGTTTTTACACTTCTCAGAAGTGTAAAAATGACAGAACCTATAGGTTAATCTCTCTGATAGGCCAGATGACCTGGAGACAGATTACACTAAAGGAAGAGAGATGGGGGGGGAACTTTACCGTGAAAGAGATAGTTGATACCTTGTAAACAAAAGTACAGATTCTAAAGTCTATAATATCTTAAAAATAAACATCTAGGTCAATATAGTTTGTAGAAAGCAATGTGCACTTAAAAATGACCTTAGACTCATGTAAAGTTTATGATTCCAGTAATGATATTTTAAAGTGGCATCTTACTTATATGGTTAGTTGATGAGACTGATATTTGTAACTTTGGGTTCTAGTTAAGACTGCTACTGAATGACAAAGTGTCATTGAGCGCTTTTTATTACCATTGTTTCTAGTTCTAAACCAAAATTTGGCATAAGACTGCTTATGTAGCAGGGATTGCCATAGTGGGGAAAGGATTTTCCCAGGATGCCTGTGCCCAGAACACAGATGCTCATTTGTAAATTGTGGTTCTGATTGGTTGCCACAGCAGGGAGTAATAGAGGTCTTTCTTGGGATTCATGATCAAGGAGAGAGAGTAGGGATAGCGTGGAGATGACTGCAGCTGAAAACTATGAGTAGTGCCTGATGCAAGCCAACACAGGAGCTTCATGGAACCTGGGAGTGGCTGCAGTGATAAATAGCTGACAAGATGCTGGCAAGAGTAGTTTTCAGACAGGGAGGCCAAGACTGTCTGCACCAAAAGCTCCAACTCCCTCTTTCTGGTTTCAGAAAGAAAACTTGTCCTACTTTACTTTTGAGTCCTTTGGAGAAATGAATGTCCTGGGCGACTGGGGTTTGGAGAGAAGGGGAACAAAACTGCATTTACTTGGGAAAATGGTGGAGATTGTTTTCTGTTGCTGAATCATTCATTTCTTTCTCGTTGGAATGCTTTACTATTTCACTACTATTCATTCTTTGGCTGTGGCTTTTAGCCTGGTGAGCACAAGTCAAACTTCAGAAGTTTCAAGTTTGCAAAGTGGATAGAAGTAAAAAGCGAACCACATAGGTAAATTACTATGGCTAAGTCATATAATTTGAATTACAGGTCTGAAGGACCTTCAGGCTGCACTTATATGGGGAAAGTGTGTTAATTAATACATCTGCTCTTAATTGTTAGAGTACAGAACCTATGAGTTGAAAGAGTTGCAATGAACTGATTGTATAGCCTTCTGGTGATATGGCTCTTAAGAACTATATTCTGAACTGATGCCAATCTGTTAGATGCCTAATAAATAAATGTTTATATGGGTATATGCATATATGTATGTGTATATATGTGCACTCATATACAAATATAAGGGTATATGTATGGAAGAACCAGAATTTGCAAAAATACTGATTTCACTCCCTTCCTGGAGTCAGGAAGACCTGTGTTAAAATTCAGCCTCAGACACTTATTAGTTGTATGACCCTGGAAAAGTCAATTAATGACTGTCTGCCTCAGTTTTCTCAACTGGAATAACAACAGCACATACCTCCAAGAGTTGTTGTGAGGATAAATGAGATCTGTAAAGTGCTTAGCATAGTGCCTGGTATAAAGTAGCTTAATAAATGCTTATTTCCTTTCATTTCACTCCCTCATTCCTCCTATTCACCATAAGAATATAGAAACCACTCTTTACCAACCAAAATGTATGCAAAAGTGAATATAGTGTTCCCAAAGTTCAGTATTAAATGACATAGCTTACAGATTTATCAAAAGTTTTCATGTAATTTTAAGTTTTGTTAGCTTAAAATCTTAGTGCAGTGTTGCAAAACTGCACTAAGATTTTTGGAACACAGTATATGGAAAAGTTTTTGGGGGAGAGTCCTTCTGTCCCCAATATCTGGTGGGTAGTAGGAATTGGATAGACCATTATTAAATTAAAATGCTTTGCAAAATTTAAAGTACTATTTAAATATCAGTGATGATGTGTGTACTTCTCTTTTTCTAGCAAGTGTTTCTTGGACTATAGGGTATCAAAACACCATAGTCACTTACAAATGGTTTTTAATGAATTTTGACTTATATACACATGCTAGTAGTCAGGATTAGGCTTCTGTAGTAGATATTAAATGGATAGTTTGAACTTTTCCTAGAAAGGAGTTGAGAGAATTAATGATGACTCCATAACTAAAGGGCTAGAAGTTTCAGTTTTATGTCTTTTTCTTTCTCCACCTCCACATAATAGTTTGGCATCAATTTTTGATCTACTATGAAGAAATGGTAACATTTTAAAATAAGATAATGCATAAGATTCAAGTTATAACATTAGGATATTGTATTTTTATTTGGAATTTAGACATTTGTGTGCAGTAGAATGGTGCAATATATACATATATATGATGCGCATATATATACATATATATATATATATATATATATATATGTATACCCTATATAAACTACACATATACAGGCAGTCAACTGGGACTTTTGTGAGATGAATTAGGAAGAAGCTCTACTTGTGGATCTAGAAGAAAGTTCAAGTTTCCTCTCTCCTGCTTACTAAACAAGGGATCAACTATAAAACTGTATTTAAATATATATCAAGTTTAGGATTACAGTTTCATAAGGGTTCAGAAAACAACATATTTTAACAGAATATCAAGAAGAAAATTGAAAAGAACATAGATTCAGGATATATCTACATACAAACTTGTACGATAGGGGTTCTTAGAAGTAAAAAGAGTTGATCCAATTAAATCAGTCTAATATCTGAGAGGAAGTATGGCCACTGGAGAGAAGATCTGGCCTTGGTGAGTCAGGCAAGTTGGGTTCAAGGTTTATCTCTGACACATACCAGCTTTATGATCAAGGTCAGTCATTTAACTTCTCAGTGCCCTGGGCAATATTTTAAGACTATAAACTACGCATAGGTACTAATGGAGGGAATGTTAACCACAAGAGTTCTCTTTAATGATCACAGGTGCTGAAAGAGAGATAACCAAATTGATCAACTGGCTATGTAAGTTCCTATTATTCCTATTTGTTTATTTTTACTGAATTAGATATTTAGTCAATTAAATTAAAGTAGTTCAACTGTTTGTGAAATAGTTTCACATTCCCCATAAATAGAGTAAATTTGGGGAATTAAAATGGAAAAAACAAATTCCATGAGAAATATTTTAACTTGACTGGTAGATTTAAAGAAAAAAAAATACTAGATTTTTGGCAAATAAACAGTTATTCCATTTCTACCTGAAGCTATTCCAAAGCCATTGTTAGATTTTAATCAGTGTTATTTGTTCTTCTCTAATCATTTCCACAAATTTGACACCCTGAGTTTAATTTGTACTCTAAGCAGATGACCTAAGAAGTCTTGGAGTCAACGAAGACCCTGCTTCTACTGAATTGGAGTTAGTATTGAGAAACATGGGCAGAATCATGGATAAAGAATCTTCTTTTAACATCCACAGGGACACTAATTTCTTGGATTTGGTAAAAAATATTCTATTGCCAATGCTCTCAACTTAGCCTATTGCCTTCTTAACTAAAATTACTTATTTACTATATCAAAGGGAAGTTTTCAGGTTGAAAACTCTATACTGTACATGTACCAAATCATTTTAAGTTCTGTACCTTTTCCCTTTTGATACCATACACCAAAGTGTGTGTGTGTGTGTGTGTGTGTGTGTGTGTGTGTGTGTAAGGGAGGAGGGACTAGAGAGTGGGATTGGGGCAGCCTTCTGTCCTTTTACAAATTGTTCAAGGGAGTGACATTTGACCGGAGAGAAATATATGAATTTTCCCTAAATCATGATGATTGAACTGAGAATTTTCCCTGAGACACCCACTGCCAGGAAATATGTGCATCTGCATAAAGTCTACTCCATTAGAGACCAAACAGAACAGTCAGCCTCTCCCACGGTCTGAAGTGAACACTTTTCTTTTGTGTGGCCCACTCTTTTCTAAACTTGAAATCCAATTGGCCAACAATTAAAGCCAATTAGCACGTGAGGAAAATAAACCAAAGACTCCAGTCCTATGTATTTCATGGCTATTAGAAAGGCTAGTTAGCTCAAAGCATTAGCATAACTCTCTAACGGTCTAGGCACACAACAGAGACTAGCTGGCTTAAAGTATTAGAAGACAGGGATGGCGGCTTGGCTGAGCGGCAGTGTTATTCTGAGCTAACAGCTGCCAAACATTCTTGACAGGAGATGAGGCAGATGTCCAAGGACAATCAAAGAGAGAAGAAAGTTTAAGCCAACGTTTGCCTATCTCATATTCTCTACTTGATCCTCTGCCTCAAAGACAACGCACAGCTGTTGTACTTCAAGGTCTATCTGGCTGATCCGAACTCCCACAACCCCTCTCTTGATATTTCTCTTGCCCCGTTGGGTTTTGACATCCTATCAGTCCCACTGACTCCTTACAGGCCACTTAATTGTAAAGAGTGGGCTTTATTTGGGACTTTTTTTTATTGAAGAAACAGAATGTTTTGGTCAAAATTCCACAGCATGACAATAGTAAAGCATTGTGTTAAGAGATGCTCTAGGTCAAACTGCAGGTCGGTTTATCAGGAGACATTATATTGCTCCTGAGCTAAGCAGTAATCACAATGTCAAATAAAAAGCCAAGAGAAAAAAAATTACCATTGAAATCAAAATGTAGCATATTTGCTACTTCAGACATTGCCTTTTGTATAAACTGCTGTTTAGAATGTTAGGATGACTTGAATTTCTACTCAAAGTCTTTGCTTGAAATAGACATTTATTCCATCGCAATAGGTAAGCATAATTCCCATGGATGGCACTTAATCCAAGCATTCTATATCACGTAGTAGACAATGGGATAGTTAAGTGAAATCTTCTGATTATATTCTCTGTTCCATGAAGCACGCATGCCAAGAACAGGTGACTTTCTTTCCTTATGAGCAATGTTGCTAAATACATTTTTTAGTATAATCAAGTTTTCTAACACAACTGTCCGGTAAAATCAGCAAAACTTCAGAGATATTTCTTTCACAGACAATTACCAATACATTAACTATTACTTGTTTAAAGAAGATGTTTAGAGGAAACTTGTTTATATGTTAGTATAAAGCAGGGAGAACAAAACAATGAAACACCTTAGCTGGAAGACAGGAAAAGGCCTTGCTTGATATGTAGACAAACGATGCCCCTATATTTAATCTCCACATGGAAACACTTGAATATTGTGCTTTTAGCTGATTAACTTTTAAAAAAAAGAAAAGAAAAAAAAGAAACCCTCAGTGTGGAACTTTTTTTTCTAAAGAAGTAATTAGGTAGTAGCTTTTTACAAAATATCTATTTTTAAATAACTCAATATAGAACTAGGGAGTTTTTTGAAAATTACTTCAATTTCTACCCCCACAACTAATTACAGGGATAACTTTCACACATACTACTATTGCAGGTGCAAATATTTAATTGTGTGTGCAAGCCAGGTGGTTAGGTGGCTGCTTAACTACATGCTCAATTGTATGCCTACAGTTGCCCCTGCAATTAGCTGGGGGTGAAAAAAACAGAGGCCTAGCTGAGGCCCTATTAAAAATGTGGTACATATTCCATTGCCTTTTATCTGTAGTAGGGGGAAGGGTGTTGTTGCACACATTTTGCATTTTATTTTAGCTGTTCTGGCCTGGGGCCCCAGGGAGTCACTTTCTGCTGGCTGGTTAGCCAACTGCAGCTGGAATTTGGCTGATAAGAATCGTACAACACTATTACATGGAGAGTAATAAGGCGGTACCCCATTCTCTTCCACAGATCTGGGCATTATACCAGACCCTCTGCTAATATCTACTTGGCTTCTTTATTTTAAAGGTCCTTGCTGATACTTTAGGTTTCTTCTGGGTGACACAGAAGCAATTGATTTTGGCTGAAACTTTTGACACAGGTGATGCCACCTGATGAGTTCCATAATTACTTTAGCAGCACTCTTCTTGACCTTTTAGGAATCCAAGTTGATAGCAGGTAGGGTTGGCTGGTAGGCTAAGGGTTAACAGTGATCTTTGAGATTTTTTTTTTTCAATGCAAAGGAATCAGGAGTTCATAGGAAATGCAATTATGATAAATAGCCCAGACTGAGTGATGAGGAGCCAAGGTTGCAAACTTGGCTATGGCTGTTAATCATAGAACAGGCCATGTTTGGTCTTATGCAACTTCTGCAGGCAAACAGACTTGGGGAATTCCTATAGAGCTATACAGAACAGGGACTTGGTAGAGAGTAGTGCTGGGCACACTCAACACCTATCCCATTTCCACACTTCAAAGGCTGATGACTATGTTCACATCTGCTACAAGGTATTATTGGATTTTTTAGATAGAACAATAAATCAACTTCCTTTAACTCTTAATGTTTACAGTTTTTAGGGGGCTTTAGTAGTTCTATAAAATTCATCCCCTTCTTCCTTCTAGGGTGCCCTCTCCTTAATCTCAGTATGCTAAGCTTCAGTGATTTTCAGGTTTAGGAATTTAGGTTTGGTTATTCACAAGGAATGTTACTATTTTTTAAAATCAATTTATTTTTAGTTTTCAGCATTCACTTCCATAAGATTTTGATTTCCAGGAATGCTACAATTTTAAAGCTTGGAATGAGATTATTTAAGATAATTGATTTTTGATGGAGTTTGTGTGGTGACTTGTCTTGCAAAGAAAATGCAAGCTCACCTGGGCTTATTGCACTAAGTAGATTTTCATTAGAGAAACTGACTACTGACTGATGAAAAGGAACTTTTTGGCTGAGAACTAGTGAGATAATTGAAATGTGATTACCTGCAAATTCACAGAACAGATTCCACATATCTGACATTTTGCCCTTCCTTTTTTGACCCAGTCATTCCTGTATTCCTACCATTTGAAGGGCAAATCATCTGACTTCTGCCTTCCTCAGTTTCCTCAACTGTAAAATGGGGATAATAGCATTTACCTCCCATGGTTGATATAAAGATAAAAAATATTTTTGTGAAGTGTTTCACAAATCTTAAAGTGTAAATATAAATTATTATTACAAATGGTGCTAAAAGTTTACTAGTGTGATTTAGAAGTTGAAGGAGCTTCTCCCTGACTCTGAACTCAAACTTAGTCTAATGGTGACAAGTTTTATTTTTTTCCTTTTCAGAAAAAGAGCCGGTTCTCTTGGATGGGGGTGTGACAGGGAGTCTACTTTCTGAATCATGTAGGTATTTAATTCAGCAATCTATAAACTATAACTTATGTAAAGATAAGATAAAGATTTCTTGGCTTGTAGGTATATAAATAACATGCTCATCAAGCCAATTTCCTTTTATAGCTTTTGAAATAGCCAACCTCTCTCCCCCTCATTGCTTCAACTTTGTGATGAGTAATGGACATCATTTGCTTAAAATTTTATTTTGCTACGTAATAATAAGATGGAAAAGTATCAGGAGGAGCATTTGGAGCTGTTGGTATGGCTCAACTTCAATGGAAGAATGAAATAAAAAACTTTTAAAACATATTTTGTTTTTCCTAATTGCATGTATAATCTTTGATTAAAGATTATTTTTAAAAATTTTGAGGTGCATATTTTCTTCCTCCCTCCCCTCTCCATCTTGAGAAGGCAAGGAATTTGACATAGATTACAAAATATATTACCATATTAGCCATATTCAAAAGAAAACATAGACCAAAAAACCCCGAGAGAATAAAGAAAAAAAATTATACTTCAATCTGCATTTAGGCGCCATAATCAGTTCTTTCTCTTGAGGTACATAGTATTTTTCATTGTAAGTCCTTTGATATTGTCTTGGATCATTGTATTACTTGGAATAGCTAAGTCATTCACAATTCGTCATCATGCAATATTGGTGTTACTGTGTACAATGTTCTCTTGGTTCTGCTTTACGTTACTTTGCATTGGATAATATAAATCATCCTAGGTGGAAATTGAAAACTTTTGACAGATATTTTTCCCCATCTCTTTTAAAGATCCAAGTTCTGATAGGATGGTTCTAGAATGATTTTTAAATAAATCTACAGGGACTTTAGGTATTTCCTTGTATTTTCCCAGAAAATTATCAAACTATGTCTCTGAAGAGATTTTTTTTTCTCCCTAGATAGTTAAAAAAAAAAAATTAAACCTGAAAGGCAAAGAGCTTTTCCATCTTGAAGAGGGTCCCACATGCTATTCTCTCACTTGCTGACATCTTGATCTTTTAAACATTCTTATCCTATATGAAATTTTGAAGAAAAAAACAGAATTTTACCAAAGACAAAACAATGGCATCTGTAAAATGTTCTTCCCCTCAGGTCTCAACGCAACATGTAGGCTTTCTTGAAATGAAAATTTATTGCTACATATTTTGAATCCTCTTTTATGTTCTGCTGTGAGTATAATATGCTTTAAAAAATTTTTTTTACTCTGCATTGAAGTTTATGGTAAGCTTCTTTTGCTTTTCTCTGGTGTTCTGGTATTTGAGTTTAAATTTAAAAAAAAGAAAAAAGTAGAAAAAAGTTTTCCCTTTGTTACTTGGGTTGTATGTGGAAGCATGAAGGAAGGGTCAGGGAGCCTCAGGAGCACTAAAAGAAGAGGTGAGCCCTTTGACCAAAGTTCTATTGCCTGAAAGGCAAGATGTCCCTGTTATTGGAGCACAAGTCTTATCTTCCCTGGTCTCACTCTTTACTACCTTATGGAGGAGTTTGGCTGCTAGGAAGACTTCCCCTAGGCCCGGGCAACAGTTTATAGTATAAGTCAGGGAATGCCAACCTATAGTCCAAAGAATTTGGCCCCTCGACCATAGTTTGCTGACTTTGCTTTAAGTCAGTTTCCTGGTTTTGCCTTATGGAAGTTTCAGGTTCAGATTCCTACAGGTGTAGGAGAGAAAGAAAGGCACAAGAGAGGGAAGGGGATGTAAGACAGCATTGGGATTATAATTAATGCTAATGGTCAGGGAGTTGTTGGGACAGTAGAATTGCCTTGAGCACTAAGTGACTTGTGTGGCCATTGCTATGTACTTTGCCTTATTTAGGTCAAATGAGAAACCAATAACAATTCAGGGGACTTAGGATGGAGTTTGATTGCTTTCCTTAGGGCTTTTTAATTTACTCTAGGGTAGGTGAATGCCTGAGGGTCCAAGCTGACTAGCAGTCTTTATAACATCCTGTTTCATAGTGTTCTAGTGGAACTCTCAGTGCACTCTGAAGCCCATAGGTTGCCCAACAAGAGGTCTGGCCCAAGATCCACTTCATGGATGGCTTAGAGTGATTATCAATAGTAAGAGTTTCTCTTTCTCTCCCAGTTTGATTTAGTTTATGTTTCCTTTTGCTCATTAAAAGGGTCATTCCCTGCCTATTCACACAATGCCCATTACCTCCCTTGAAGTAAGTCAAAAGGCCTAGCCTAAAATGGCCAACGTCTCCCTTTATATGCTGGGCCATCTCCAGTCATCCTGATCAATATCTGGTCACTGGATTCAGATGGCTCTGGAGGAGAAGTGAGGCTGGTGACCTGCACAGCCCTCCCTCACTCAAAACAAAGTCAAGTGCAAGTCATGTCATCATTTCTCTGATGTCATAGTCCTCTTCAAAAAAATGAAGGACAAACACAAAAATAACAATGAAACTCCCATAAGCTCTCAATCAGTCAATGAAAATTTAGTAAAAGCCTACTTTCTGCTATACCCTGTGCTAAGCCCTGAGGATATGAATACAAAAAATGAAATTGACCTTGACTTCAAAAAGCTTACAATCTGTTCTTTTGGGAATTTGGTATAGCACTAAATTAAAAAAAATATATAGTAACAATACTAAGAACTAACATTTATATAGCCCTTACTATGTCCTAGGCAATGTGCTAAGAGCTTTACAAGTATTATCTCGTTGGATCCTAGTTTAAATTTTTTTTTTATTGTATTGTCTTGACCTACCCAGGAACGATTAACATTTCTCCACCTATTTTATTATTTTTAATATTTATTTATATATCTTACCACCTGTGAACATAAAATGTTCACAGAAATGTAAATACAGGATATATATGAACTAAATATACAATGATTTGAATATCTTGCCCTTAGCTTCAATAGCTGAGAGTCTGGAGGCTTGTTGTGAAGATAAGCAAGGATCACAAGGAAGTTAAACAGAGTGTTGGCATCAGAATATGGAAAGAAAAATTTTTTAAAGTAGACTTACATTTGGAATCTTTCCCATAAATAGTCCAGTTACCCCCACTGTTATTTTAAATATGAGGATATCCATGTCCAAAAATGTTAAATAACTTAACTAAAGTCATACAATTATAACCCATATTGTCTTTGATTAGCCTTTTGAAGGTAGTCAAAAATTTCTCTTGGACCAGGTCATTTTGAACATAACGAACCTAAGACAAGAAGCATGATCGTCCAATTGTAACTGTTTTCTTCTTGTCTTTGAGAATTCAGTTAATTGACATATGTAAATTATTTCTGAAAACCATAAAGTACTAGATAACTGTCAGCTACTGTTAATAATAATTAAGTGATTGCTAATAGTTGGCATGTATATAGTGCTTTAAGATTTGCAGAGTGCTCTACAAATATGATCTCATTTTAGGCTCACAAGTGCCCTGAGAGCATTTATTTTTATTATTCCCCATTTCATATATTAGGAAACTAAAGTAGGGAAAAGTTAAGTGATTTGCCCAAGGTCACATAGCTAGTAAGTGTCTGAAACTAGATTTGAGCTCAGGTTTTCCTAACTCCAGGTCCAGTGCTCTATTCACTGAGCTCAAAGACAGTAAAATAGCTACATTATGTTACTTGAATGAATACGAGTCAAGATCTTTGTGTAGTCATCTG
>CM053769.1:565293895-565315923 GCA_028658325.1 Potorous gilbertii | reverse complement strand
GATTCCACCCTCTCCTGTCTCTTTCAGCAGATTGCCACTCCAATCATCCCCTTTCTCTAATCTTTAATTCCCTTTTGGACAGGCTCCTTTTCTGCCATCTACAAACATGTCAAAGTCTCATTCATATTTAAATAAAACTATCACTTTTTCCTACCCTGCCCTTAAGCTATCATCCAATATTTCCCTTTCTTTCAAAATCAAACTCCTTGGGAAAAAAAAAAAAAGAAAAACTTGTCCATTCTTGCTGACTCTTCTTTTCTCATTTATTCCTTAGCCCTTCAACATTTGATTTTTGACCTTATCCCTTCCTCTGAGATGGTGTCTCTTCTTGCTGTATTTCTCTGTCTTTTTGTCTCTCCTCACTTTCTCTGTCTGCCTCTTTGTTTCTCTCTGTCTCTCTCTCTTTGTCTCACTTGTTTGGGCATCAGAAGGCCAGCATTCACATACCAATTTCTCTTCCTTCTTCTTTCCTGACCTTGGCCATATCACTTCACTTATCTGAACATGACTTTCCCGACCTGTACATGAGGAACAACAGACGTTTCCCATGATTTCCTATACGGAAAAACTTTACTTCATAATTTTACAACATCTGGCCAAACTCATACACAGAAAGTTTTTGTGTGGTCCAATGGAAAGAATGCTACAGTTGGAGACTGAAGACCTTGATTCAAATCCTGAATCTTTTTTCCTGTGTGTGCTTGGGCAAGTTACATAACTTCTCTGAGTCTCAGTTTCCTTGTATAGCAAATGAAGTTGGACTGTACTACCTCGAAATCTATGATCTATGGTCTAGCTATTTAATTGTGGACAAACATGTATTTTTGAGGATGGGGAGAGAGAAGAAATTATTTCCAAATCTAACACATCATATTTCCCTGATGCCACAAATTTATTTTGAAGGTACTGAAGTTTTTGGCAACTATTAAAGAAGTGTTTTTTTAATTATTAATTTTTTTCACCAGAAAACAAAAACTTTGTATATTGAAATGACTAGCAAAAAAATTGGGAACTTCTCCTTGTGTATTGTTTTTCTTATATAAGCAAAGTGACCAAAAAAAAGAAAAATCCAGCAAGAATAATTCTCATTTCTCTAATATATGTTTTTTATCTTAGTCTTTCGCAGGCAAACTATTAACTATTTTCCTGGTGAGCTTCAGGCTAGAGCCAGCCATTTCCTCTTTCTCTCTGCCTAAAGCTAACCCTAGTTGGAGTTAATATGGCCAAGTAGGCAAGTTGGGAAAAGGAAAATCAGTAATGGAGGCTAGGGGCTGATTGAGATCATCCGTATTGTACCTAACTGTATTTCATTTCCAAGTAAGTGGTTCTAACTAGACAGCAGATACTGTTTTTCAAAGGTTTAAGCAAAGCTTTTTTATGTAATGTGTATTTATTACTCTCCTTCAACATTTAAAGACTTGGGCAATGGGAGAGAGATGTGGCATATCTGTAAAAGCCCGAGAGCTGATGAAATCTCAGTCAGATCTGTTATCTCCCAATGCTTTAAAGGTCTTCAACTGGGAGATTAGAGAACAAGGTTACTGTGACAATTTGTTTACACGCAGGGAGAGATTAAGATCTCGTTGAAAAGGAATGAAAATAACATCATCTTGAGCTGTCACAGCATGAGACCCATTGTAATCAACACTGGTCTGATTTCAGGGATAATTTAAGACCAATTTATTATCTTAATTAAAAAAAAGAAGAGAGAATTCAATGTTTCAGATGCCAGTTGGATTGTTAGGAGATGATGCCCCTGGAGGATCCACACACAAAGCAGTGTGAACATGTACAGGGTTCCAAAAATAAATTCCCCCTTGCTAATAAAAATACATTTTTAAAAAAAATAAAATAAACACCAGCATCAATAATATGCTCACAGCAAAACAATTCTTTTACTTCTATTTTGTGACATTGTTTATGAAATTGACAGACAGCCACATATATTGAATTCTCATCAATGCTTTCGTTTAGAGCCTTCATTTCTTTCTTGATTTTAAATAACTTGCTGGCAAAATTTTGTGTTCTTCCATTTCCTCTCAATTTTCTTTTTTCTGTCTGCCTATGAAACCTGCTGCCTATATAATCTTTGCCTTCCTTTAGCCCTTATTTTCCCCCTCTTTTTCCATGGAAGTCTTTTCTGCCACCTAAGAAGAAAATATGAACTGCACAACTGAAGTTGGAGGTGGGAAGTGGAGAGTATTGTGAATCACTATACTTGAGTCCCCCCACCCCCAATGTTCTTGTGCCCAGTGCATGTCCTTACTTCTGGCTCTCACCACAAAAGCGACAACAACCCGCCCAATCCACAGAATGAGTAATCTTCTCACAAAGAGCCCTTTGAGAGGACAAAGTAGTTGCAGTAAAGGAAATGTCCCACTGGGAAACCAGGTGGACAGCAAACATTCACTTTCCATTACAAATGAGTTCAAGGGAAGCAGCCACCCCAGCATGGGATGGCCAAATCCATCCAAAGCCATTCTCGACCATCCCACTCATTTGAAAACCAAACATGTATCCTTTCCACTCTCCCCCTCCCCTTGTTTACAAACACGTTTACAAGTACTTTGATAGGTGACCTTATTTACTTAGTAACCTGTGGATTCATTTATCTTGAAATTAGCAGGTAATGAAGTGGAAAACCTCAACAGCCCTCCCACTAATTAACATGATAATAAGATTGTTTTGCTACAGAGGTACAATTAGCATGTATGAGCTAGAGGGGAAGAAAGATCAATAAAATGTCTGAAGGGTACTACTCACAGGTCTCCAGAATAGGACAAAGGAAAGGAGCTTTACAGCACCAGCTTATAAGGTTCATCCATTTAAACGTTACCTAAATCTGCGCATCTGCCCAAGTTAAAATTGTTTGCCAGCCTTCTTGACAGGGGAGGCAGGCTGGAAAGAATCATAAAACATACTCTCTGGTGCATGTGAAATGAATTGAATTTGATAAGGAAGGAAAAGATTTTGTTGACAGTTTCAGATGTGCAGTTTGAAAATGCTTTAATTGAAAGGGGAAAAAAGAGAAGAATGTTGGCAAGTAATTATGCCCATAAAATGGTTCCATTGGCTCTTTTTTCAAACAAGTCAAACAGCTCAGATATAAAACTTTGAAAAGAGGTTCTTCTCACACATGCAGCCTCAACATACATTTTCATGAGGAACTTTAACATACAAAGTGCACATCTCAAATATTTATTTATTCCACAGACAGAGATGTGCAGAGTAAATAAATATGACTTTAAAAAATTGCCTCAATATGTATTTACCCAGTAGAATAGTTTCTTAGGTAAATTACATGGATTTTGGTAACCTTCTCTGACACTTCGCCTTGATTTTAAACATACACAAACAAGGAATTTAAACGTCCAAAGTGTCTAAATAACCTAATTGAACTTGTGACACAAACCAGCAAGAGCCAGGATACTAGAGTACAGAGAAGTTGTAAGGTCTTTTTGGGAGAGGAATAAACTGATGGAGAACTTTTTAAAGATCTCCAACAACTTAGAGACTAGAATAGTAAAGACAGACAAAAAGATAAATAAATGGATAGTTTTCTATCTAAAATCTTCTTCCCCATCCATTTTCATCCTCTTAAAATTGCCACCAAATAAGTACTCGACATTAGATTTTGTGTCCTTTATTAAAATTAATCATCTATATATGAAAAATCTAATATTCTCTACCAGTCACCTTGTCTCGATTCTTTTGGGGACAATAATTTTAAAAACACTATTTCTACCACATCTTTTCTCTAAAATGAGTTTTGCATGTTTTGGCATGTGGCTGGAGGAACATTTCTTTCAGTAATTTGGAAACATGATGGTCATCTCTGAATCAGCAGTCTCTTGAGATCCTATAGTCTAAACAGGGTGACCTTTTGCATTCTTTTGTAATAGTCCAAGGTGCTAATGTTTCATTTTGGACATCACTAAAGCAGTGGGTGTCTTTGGTTCTTTGCAGTTGTCTAGAACTTTCCTCATACAGTATATATGACTTGTGGAGAATATGAGTGTTGATAGCTCACCAATTGAAAAATGGATGTGGATCTACCTTGGGCATTAAATTAGCTTCTACTGGTACTGAAAAACAGCAATCTGCTTTGGATTAGAATTAATTTTTAATTTAGAGAGTTCTTTACTAGCACACATCACCAAGTAAACTTATTATTTTGAGAGAGAGGAGAATGTTTCTTGCTTGTGAGTGGCATTTGTTTGATTTCGTTAATTGCTTCAGGTTTTAATTTGGAAAGGTGATGGTTGCATTTGTTTGGGGGTGGCAGCAGTGTAGCTAAGGGACACAGGAGAGGCTAAGAACTTCAGCTGAGAGAAGCTAAAACTTTCTGCCTGAGCAGTCATCCCATTAGACATTTTACAACCAATAGTAGTGAGGCTCAGTTGCCTACTGTGTGAAGGTAAACACCAAAGAAAGCTTTGTACAAAGAACCCTGGGAAGAAAGAGAAAGGAAAGATTTGCACACACACTGTACCTTTCACCTAAAGTCAGTTGCAGTGAATATAATTGTAAATCTACTTCCATTACCCCACATAGGACTAGTGAAAGATGGCTTTAGTATTTCAGTAATTCACATCCGCATTAGGAGATTTATCATAACCAGAGGCTTCTATTTTAGGTAAGAAAAAAGAGAGAGGGAGAGAGAATGCTACCCTTTTTTGTTTAAAGGACTCCCTAGCCAAGTTTATGGCTTTATCTGAGATTGCCAATCTTGTATCTCATTTTACTTTAGACTGAGCTAATTGAAAAATAGGAAACTCTGCAGAGCAAGTAGGACATCTACTTTTTAAATAGCTGTGTTTCCATTATAATATTGTATATTCCCAACTTTTTTGGAGTTGGGATATTATTCATATCCATGTGTTCACATAATGTTACCCACCCTGAAAGATTTGAACAGCATACATTTGTTTTTAAATTAGTGAATTCAACTTGATTTTCGTTGGAGAAAATATTTTATTATTTTAAATCGTATTTTAAAACATCTAGACACCAACACAAAGAATTACAGACAACCAGGACTGAGAATCTCTATGCTAGGGGAAAAAAGACTGTAAAGACCTCAGGCCAAGTCCTTATACTACAGAGAAATCCCTTAGGGTAAGATAGCTTAGATTCATATCCAAACTTTTCATCTGTGAAAAATTAAAACAATATGGAAAAACCCAGGAGGATCAGAATCTGAATTTATTTTAGAGAAATGTTTGTGAGTTCCGAGAGATAGCTGTAGTGTTTCCCAAATGGAATCGCTTAAAGTTGCATTTGAATTAAAAAAAAAAAAACAACAAACTTCTTTAGGCAGCTGAAAACCAAAGACTTCTACAATTAATCCTTACTAGTTCAACTAACACAGGTCTATTTTTAAGACAAGGAAATTGAGGCACATCCAGACTTACTGTAGGTCACCTAGTAGCCCTTGGTGCAACTTGTAATACAAATTGATTTAGGATGCTCCTAATTTCTAAACCAGTGGTATCATCTGCAAAATGCATCTCTCCTTGGAAATGAAGAATATTTAGACTGATGCTTCCCCAAAACTAAATTGCAGAATGAGATGCTTAACATTTTACTATTTGGGTTGGGACCTCTCTTTGCAAAAGGTGCTCCCAGTCTGAGGAGAGGAAATGGAGAGCAGTATTTTAGGTTGTCGTTGCTGGCTCTCTTAGAGGAATGTCCAAGTTGGTTTCTAAAAATAAATAAAGGATTTAATGGGAGGGGAAAGATGATATAAATTTAACCTAATATGGTTTCCTCATTCCTTACTAAGATTTCACATGTGACAAGAAATTTTTAGAAGGGCTCTTATGAGCTTGTAATAAGTAGTCTTTTTGGCCTAGATTTGTGTCTTTCTTGAGAATAGAAGTAATTTTGGAGTTGCTTGTAGGATTTTTTTGTCGTTCTCTGCATATTCCAGCATACAGTGGGGATCTTGTCTCAAGGTGTGAAGGCCTTCCATATTTATAAAGTCATGTCGCCTGCCTTGTATCCTTGTAAAGTATCTAACTTTAGTAAGAGGAAAGCCGCAAGCCTGCTCTGAGGATGCAGACAACGTCTTATTGTTATCTTAGGGTGGGGAGTTTGGGCATTTTTGGCTTTACCTCCCGTGTTTGCACAGCTCTGAGGAGGTTGCTTAACAGTGTATTTCATTCCAACTACACATTTTCTCAGGAAAGATGCTTTACCGTCTGAAGGACAAACAGGGTGGCCCAGGTTTCAAATTTCCCCAGCAGGGATTCATCTCTCCCAGGAAGGCTGGAGTGAAGTGTGTGTGTGTGTGTGTGTGTGTGTGTGTGTGTGTGTGTGTGTGTGTGAATGTCAGAGCTTCCCAGGACAAGGGAAAATGGGGTTTGGTTGCTCATCGCATTGCCTGATGAGGGCTTGAACCAAAGCATCAGCTAATAAACTCACCATCCTGTGGGAGCTTCAGGAGGCAGTCTAGGGGAGGGAACAATGGACCATGTGTGATTTTCCTACTTGAAGCAGTACTTGTGACTGGCCTGGAAAATGGGAGGTTTGCCCCCTCCTTGCATTGTTTCTAAAATGATTCATTTGGAGTTCAGGGCAGTTTTAGAGAGCAAGCTTCCAGGGACTGACCCTTATTCCTTTTTTAGAAACACTGTCAGTTTAAGGTACTAATTCATTCAAGCTCTTTACCATGATGAATAACTTCAGAGCACTTTAGAGTTCTTGCTATTGGAGACAGAATTGGGATGGGAATGCAGAATGCTTTAAGAAAGGGCTATGTGTGTGAGGATGGGCATGTTTGAACTCCATGTCTGTGTAACTGCTGAGAATATTACAGTTTTTAAACGTAAGGTCCATTGTTTTCCCCTAATAGATCCATTATTGGGATTCATAGTGTTCTTCTATTTTTTCATTTTCTTTTTTTAAGAGGAGAAGGGTGTGGACCTCTTTTTCCATCAGTTATAGACAGTTCCCAGTGGGAAGAATCCCCTCACCATTCACTTCCATAGCTTATAGTCTTAGAGAGTTGTCTAGCGCATTGAGAGGTTGTTTTACCAGCGATCACTCAGATAATATGGATCAGAGGCGATACTTGAACCCAGGCCTTCTTAACTAAGGCTGGCCCTGATTTCATGTTGCTTTACTGAAAATAGCACACCAACATTTTGCTTAAGGGGATGCTATTTCACAAAATATTTTATCGCTAGGATTTATCTTTCATTTGATATAATTTAATTAATTGTTCTGTAACGGTGCAATTAAAGATATAATTTCTTAGTCATCATTGTGGTTATGAATATACATTATTAATAACAATAACAGAATAATATTTGCTTATTTTTTAAGGTTTATGAGGCCATTTTCCAGCAATAACGCTGCGTCAGTAGGTTGTGTCTTACTATCTTTATGTTATGATTGAGGAACTGAGACTCAGGAAGGTCATTTGGATTTCTGCAGTATCATGCTAGCTGAGTCTAACTTTCAGGTAACTGTTGTAGCCACTGTATCTTGTTGCCTTCTGGATGTATTTGGAGAAGAGTAGGATTCTTCAACTGGCATGTAGAATAGCAAGCTTAATAAACCTATGAGCTGAAGTCCTCTTTAGCTCTGTGCAAGGGGAGAGAAGGACCGTTCCCTCCTAGCTAGGTGAAGTGGCATTCTCTGCAGTGGTCTTGCTCACCAAAATGAAACCACTCTAGGAGGTGTATCGTAAAAGGGTGAGCAATGCTGCCTCCTAGTATTCCAGGACAATGGTGACCACTCCTGACTGCCCTCTCCTAAGCACTTAAACACATTTGCTTGCCAGCAGCTATGTACATTTCTAGATCCATCTGAGCAAAGAACACAAAAAATGTAGAAGAAAGATTATTCTTTTCTGGTTCCGTGCTCTTCTATATGAGAAGAGGTATAATAAGTGAGGTCCTTTTTTTCTGTGCATATACATACATACTTGTAGTTTATATTTTGTAATGAAATTCAGTGTAGTTAACCTACATGAGGCTTACTTTGACTACCTATTAGCAAAGTAACATGAAGTGATTTTTAGGTTCAATCTATTTTATATTTGTAATTTAAACCAAACTGTATGTACCTACACATAAACCTTTACATTTAAGAGGTAGTAGGGGTGTAGTAGATAGTGACCTGACTTTGAAGTTAGGAACATTTTAGTTTAAGTCCTGCCTCTGACACATTCTGGTTATGTGACCCTGGGCAAGTTAATGTAACTTTTCTGTGGTCTGGGTACCTCTCTATGACTATAATTTCCAGAACAGTCATTGATCTAAACTGATAGGCAAGTGCTTCTTCACTAAGAGTTCCCTAGACCACTGAATTCACAGGCCAGTCCAAACAAGACAAAATGAGATGATACAGATGTACCTTTCAGAACCAGGCCCCATTCAGCCTTTCCATAGTCTTCCTCACATACTCTGCTATTCAATGACACTTGTTTCTTGCATGAGAAACTCTGTCTCTTGGTTGTTGGTATTTTCACCAGCTATCCCCCAAGCTAGAATGTTCCCTCTCCTCATCTTCACCTCCTAGCTTCTCTAACTTCTTTCAAGTCCCAACTAAAATCCTACCTTCCGCAGGAAGTTTCCTAGTACTACTTTGGATTATTTTTAATTTATCTTGTATGTGGCTTGTTTGTACAAAGCTGTTTTCATCTTGTCTCTGCCATTAGATTGAATTTCTTGAGAGTAGGGACTGTTTTTTTGTCTTTCTTTGTATATTCACTGTATTTCTTAGCACAGTGCCCTTACTAGGCACTCATGAAATATTCGTTGACTGATATATTTAGTCAGGATTTAATGACTTTCATTTCAGATGGCATGTTATCATATTCAGATATTTTTCTTGTACCTGGATCACTCCTCGGGACTAAAGACATAGCCTTAATTTTCTTAGCTTCCTTCTCATAAAGTTAAAGTGCAGTGGTTGGCTTGAAAGAATTGCCTAGTATCCTTCCCAAGATATCTAATTTATCTCTTGGAGGCATATAACATGATGTCAAGTCTGGGTCAAGCAAAGCCTGAACTGAAATCTAGAAAGACTTTTTAGTATGGCACGATGATAGAACCTTATCTCTTGTTTGAAAACCAGCTGATCAATGTTTTACAAATTTGTTCTCCATGACTGTGGGGTGCTGGAGTTTTGAACCACAGAAATTCTTGAAGAACTTCTGAAAAGACATAGAGGGGACTCGTTCTGTATCAGTGGCAAGATTACCCACACTGATTAAATTATGAAGCCTTAAAATGCTGTATGATTATATCTGGCTGACTATGCAAACAATCCAATTGCCTAGAAATCAGTGAGCCAGAGGCCAAAAAATAGGAACAAATTGCTCTGTTTTAAGGTTGATTCATTGGTTACACATCATTACAGGCTAGGGTCCAGAATCTAATCATGTGATTATCAAGGAAATGCCATACCTATTCAGTTTATCAGGAATTCCCAACTACGTTTTTGTTTTTTCTTTAGAATTCATATATATTATTTAGATGTACATTTTTAGAACATTCAGCAGTATCATGCTGCATTAAAAACATTGACTCTGAAGTTACTTACTATGGTTCTCCTTTTGCAAGTTTGACAGTTGATAAGAATATATTGGATCTTTTTCAACTTTAGTGTTGTGTTAATATGTTTAAGTGTTGTGTTTAATATTCCCAAACTAGTAAACAGTGCTATGATGTGGATATTTCCAAATAAAAGATACGATATCATGAATTCCTTCCAGTTAAGTACATCTGGCATCCTGGAAAAAATTATAAATCTTGGGATATGGAAGAAGCAGTTGGTAGGATGACTACAGATAAAAGCATTGTTGATTCTGTATTCTATGTTGTCAGTGATCGCATATGTCCTTTTAGTGAAATTACTTTATAGAATAGATACTGTCCCTTTTTTTGACTAATGTATAATGCCTAACGGAAGATTTGAATAGGGTCCTTCACCTCCTTAGGCATCAATTTCCTCACCTGTACAATGAAGTGATAAGAATAGATAATATCTAGCTCTAACTATGAATTTGTCTTCAAAATAGGTAAATAAAATAAACTTCAGGTTTTCTATTTTTAGAAATTGCATATATCATATCAATGCTGTATTTTTAACCTTGAAAATAGAAATATTATAAGATCATCAGCATAAGAAACTTCCAATAGGTCTTGATAGACCAAAACAGGTTCTTATACAAATCATTCCTTTTAGACCTTGATGTTATAGGTTTTGTCATTTTTGTAGGTAGGACCATTTGAAGATTACTCAATTTTGATAAAAAAAAATAGTCTCTCAAATGGATAGTTCAGTCACCTAGTAAATGGAACTGGATGACAGACCTACATGCAATCCTTTTGGAGGGAGTTAGCCTTTTAACTTGACTGATGAAATTATATCTAGATCTAGTAGATTTGGGACTTCAAAGGCATTTTTCCCTACTCAGGGCATCCTGGATGAAGGGCGTATGCTATTTGTACCAAACTCCCAGGCTCAAGTGGTTTGCAAATTGACCCCTTTGTAATAGGTTAAAGGTTTCTTGCTAGATAACGGTGGTTCATTTTGATTAATTATGTCAGGGAATTAATGTATGATTACTAACTTTTAGCAGACCCTGCTCTTTCTGACCTCAAGCTGCTTGTTTGTATGGCTGGTTGTAATTTTCGACCGATGGGTTAGAAGAGGTCACTGTGTGGTCAGCATATTTTAAACAAAGAAAGAAAAAGAGAAGCAGAGGCCTCAGACCTGAATGGACACACTGCAGTTCACAGCCTTGACAGGAGAGATTTGTTAAGTGTTTTAACAGTGGGTTTTTATATATTTACTCTTTCCAATAAAAGATTCTTCAGCCGAGTGGAGAGTAGACCTGAAAAGATGTGCAGAATAATTTAACAGTTGAATGTTAGTTCATAAATTCCACTTCATACTGTTTTCAATGGAATAGAACCTTGTTAAAGATGAAATTGGGCAGAGTTGAGTCTTGTCTTTTGATTGGCTGAGAGAGTCAGAATGAACGAATCTTGTTAATGAAGTGCCGCTGTGGTTGCCTTATAAAGTTCTAAACACTCCTGAAAAAGGGGCAGCATGAATGATAAAGGGATACTATGTTTTAATTTTTTTCTTCAAAATTGAGGGAAAATAACCAATCAACCTTTCGATTTTGAAGCCTACAATAGATAGAATTAGTTTGTTTCTTTGGGATTGAAGCAGGTTTAGAAAGGACGGATTTGGCATTAACTAATAATGTTGATGGCCCACATTCCACTCTCAGCCCCGTGACCTCCACGGTGAGATTGACTTCTGTGGCTTTGTTGTCTTTAATCGGAGCTATGCATGTTTGTGGATAGATTTAGACCCTAGGGTAGTGGACAAGAGCTGAAAGGTTTGCCCCTAAAAAAGATCATCACTCTGCCTTTGGTATTAGTCTATTGGATATCTCCATTGAAAAGTTCCATGCCTGATGTGCTGTTTCTTGTTTTTCAAATAAGAACATGGAGAGACGCCATTCACTGGGAAGGAAGAGAGAAAACCAAGAAGAAGGAAAAAGGGAGATTAAATAGGGAAAAGATAAAAAATTGGGGGGGAGGGTATCAAGGAAGAACTGGAACAGATAATTGCTTTTTTTTTTAAGGTTAGAGAAAGCCCAGAAAAGGACCAAAATGACTGCAAAACACCGGATTCAAAAGCGCAGATAACTAAAAAATCAGAAAGAATTGGAAAGATAATAAGATGCCATGTATAATTTGTAAATGCTATAACACATTTCATCTATAAGAGTATTTGGAAATAAATTAAGCATTAGCATGTAGATTTGCGTTTGTTAAGCCAGAAGCAGGTTGGAAAGGCAAGTAACTTTTTAGCAAGAGACTTGCTGACAATTGCTGATCTTCCACAGCCTTTATGGACAACATAATCACAATTACTGTAGTGCAAAAAAGCCCCTTTCAAAAATTAGAGGTGTTGATGACTTTAATGGGAACATAGACCATTTGTCGCTTCCATTATTGCAATTACTGTCTGGCTTGGTATCTTCTCTCTGACAATGGCTAATGTTGTATACTTCAAAAGAAGATATAAACCCCCAATAATGCACTTACGGTGCAATTCACATCTAGCTCCTCTGTTTTTCTGTTGTGCTTCTCCCCTCCCCCCAAACATATACACCGTGATGAGTTTGCATTTCCATGATTTAAATAGGTGGTCTTGCACTTGGAGTATCTTCATGAGGGTGGACAGCAGCAAAAAGAAGGCCATAAGATCATAAATCCTAGGCTTAGAGGGGACAGGGAGAGGTCACCTCATCCATTTCCTTGTCCCCAGGCTGGATTGCTCCTAAATCATACCACAGATGGGTGAATATCCTATTATTAAAATCTTTCTAGAAAAAGAATCCTTAAATACCTTTCATAGTTTCTTCTACCTTTTACAAACAAGGTTGAAGAACATTTTCTTTTCTCTAACCTGAATCTCTTTTGCTGCAGTTTAAATCTATGTTTACTTGTTCTAGCTAGATGGTAAACACTTATTTTGTTGTTTTTTCTTTCTTTCTCAGCAAAGCTAGATCACTGAATATATTCTGAAAATACATTCCACTCCAGATGCTGAAACGATATACCTCATAGTTGGTCATTTTATCTTGACTGTATATCATTCTCATTCTTCTCTTTTCTATGATACAGAATATAAATAGGCAGACGGCGGTCCAAATATGACCTCCATGTAGTCAGTTTGCTTCAAAGTCATTGACCATTGAAACTTGAGGTGAATTTTCATTCTGGTTGACTAGAGATAGCAGGGTATTTACAAACTGTGTAACAATTTCACACATATTGTCCATTTACTTCCTTGGATTGCATGCATTGAATTACAGTTTCCAAGGCTATCTTTCATCAAAGTGAAGATAGGGCTAAAGTTCTGTTTTAATTATAATGGCTTAAAGTTTTTATGGCATGTTAAAGTTTGCACAGTACTTTGCATATATTATGTTGCTTTAATCTCACAACTGTGTGAGCTATGTAAGGAGGGTGATATCCCCATTTTACAGATGTGAAAATTGAGGTCCTTGAGAGGTTAAATGACTACATAGTTAGAAAATATCCAGGGTGGAATATAAACCCAGTCTTGCGAGATTCCAAATGCAGCATTCTTCCAGCATTAAAATTGTCCGCTCTGCTATTTGTCCATGCCTTTTCCAAGGCGATTTGGGGAGCAAGGTGGGGAGGCAGGCATAAAAGAACAATTAATAAAGACTTGTAAATGTAGCAAACCTAAGAGGCAGTTATATTAAGCCAACTGATTTCCTAGAATTGGGTATTCAATTGTCTGCTCAACTTCATAGCTGCGTGTTTCCCCAGTTTGTGATGTCCACTTTTGCCTGTCAGTTAACCTGTCCATGCAAATGTTTAGTAATGTAATATCAGTAATTATTCAGTTAGAGCTATTTTACTTGACTCTTACCCTTCTAAGCTACCCTTTGATCTGCTGAGATTAATTCAGCTGCTTTGAATATACCCATTATACTCAATGGAACAGATTGAGCCTGGTGGACTATAGAAACAGACCCACGGGGGCTTCCCTGTATGGCAGGTGGCTGAGTCTCCATTCATTTGGGACATCAGACAGTATAGAGATATATTCCAGTGTGTGATTCTTGACATCAGGAATGCAGATGTGTTCTATCTAGAGGTAATAGAGAAGAACTGAAGAGCAGTGAACCAACATTAGCAAAAATGATTTCACAAAAATTGGCGAGCAGAGGCCAATTTTCAATCTCGTTTCTGTGGCCTACTCTTTAGATGGAAACAATTTGTTATCTGCATACTAATATGGTGCCACTCTGAGCTGTTTTTTTTTTGGAAAAGCTGAATGAACTTTAATAATTCTAATGACAAAAATAAACGATTTTCCAAATGTTATTAAGCTCTCGGAAACATATTATTTAATTTGGCTTTACAGAGCCCTATTAATCCCTCCAAACAGACACAAATATGACTACATGCTACAACACAAACTACAATAAAGGTTTGCAATGAACTTTAAAAGAGAAAAATCTTTTGTGTGCATATTTTAAAGCACAGAGGCAACTTTTAACAGAACTTCAAAACCAAATTGGGTAACAATGAACATAGAGTCATTCTTTTTAATCATGAACAAAATCTATCACATATGTTCTTTCAAGTAAAGTTTATTAGAAAGAAATTGCTACTAGAGAACCACATGTTAACTCTGACTTGGCAAGGGTCAGGCCAGGGCAATAAACCCTTGAACCTTACAAATATGCAAAGCTGACATAAATAACAAATTAAACCCAGCCAGGTAGAGATCTCTAGTTAGTTGGTTGCTAGAGAGATTCCAACTCCAGCCAACAAGCCCCTGTTGACTTGTGAGAAAAACCTGGTCTTACCCCCACTGTTTGTTGCCCATTAGTTTTGCATCTGGAGGTCACCTTGCTGCTTCCTGCTGAGATAAATCCTTATAAAAAATGATTTTGCAGCATTATGTACCATTAGTCCAATATGTTATAACATGTGCTATTATTGTGGTATGTTGGCAAAATATTGTAGCATATACACATATACATGAAATATATGATGTATATGTATATTTGTGTGCATGTAGGTATATATGTGTATGTGTGTGTATCTATCCGAAAGAACAGATGTGCTCAGATAGAAGCAACAATAGGCATTTCCCCCAATTTTAAAGCCATCAACAATTCAGTTTGGTGAGTTTGCCCGAGTAGTCAGCCATGGGATGTGGCTAATGGGAGCACTTTAGCAGAAGAGTTGGGATAGTGGTTTAGATTAGCATAATATATGAACTTGAGAAGAAATGAGTAATATTTATGTGCAAAGCAAAGAAAAATACTTTGTATTTAAAAGATGTACCATTATGTAGAGTTGCAAATGAGGCTAAAAAATGGAAGATCCACCCGGGATCCCTCCTCAAGTCACCCCAGATTACTTGACCACCCCTAGACTCCTCCCACAGTCTTTCTGTATATAAGATCCAACTTGTCTCCATGAAAGTGCTCAGATTCATTCTGGTCTTCTTGTCAATACATGTGTCACAAATGTTCAGACTCCTAAAGAGTCTACCCCATATGTTGCATCTTTAATAAACTTTATTTTTCTTGGTTGAAAGATCTAAGAAATTGGGAGGAAGTAAATGAAGGGAAATAAATAAAATATTGTAGCTCATTGTAATCTAAATGGGTCATCAAGTGACAGTGTCAACCAATGAGCGAAGCCTGGAGAATCCTAGTATATGTCCCCTCAGAATAATACAGTTCAAATGGGAGGCAGTATATATGGTATAACTGATTAGAAGCTGGCCTTGGAGTAAGAAGACCTGAGTTTTAAGTTCCTGCCTATGACATAGGACTTTGGGCAAATCTCTTAACCTTTCAATGGCCCAGGACATTTTCTAAATTAGTTGTAGAGAAAATTCCTATCTACGTTGGTAGTGGACTTTTCTTCATTGGTAATTTTCTTCATTGAATACATAAAATATGTATTCAATTTTAAGAGATATTGAGGTGCACTTGAGAGGCAAGCACCAAATAAATAAAAAAATAAAATTTGTTTAAATTTAGAATATTATAAAATTTGATATATATTAGAATATGTATTCTAACAGACAAGACATGATTGGTTATCAGTGTAGGAATCAATTCCAGATTAGCATAATCAAATAATTGTTATAAAAATAAAAATATCAAATTTGAAGTATGTAATTATAAAGATTTCTTACTCATCCTTCAAAAAACCTTTGCATGATTCTACCATCTTTCCTAAATATTGTCCCTTACTTTTCTCCTACTTCATAGCTAAATTTGAGAAATCTTTCTGTTGTCTATTGTCTCTGCTTTCTCTCCTCAGTTTCTTCTGAACTCTCTCTGATAGCATCTTTCTTCTGATATCATCTTTCAAATGAGCCTACCCCCTCCAAAATTACCATTGATCATTTCATCTTCAAATCGAATGGTCTTGTCTCAATCTTTATCCTTCTTGACTCCTCTGCAGTCTTTGACACTGCTGTTCATCTTTTCTTCCTAGGTAATCTTTCCTCTGTCAATTTTTGGGACAGGTCTCTCTTGGTTTCGCTCCTATCTGTCAGACCACTCTGTCCCAGCTTTCCTCGTTGGTTAATTATCCATATCATACATTCTAATACTGTTATCCCTCAAGGACCTACCCTGAATCCTTTTCTTCCTTTCTACTCTATAGTTTCGTGATTTCATCAGCATTCATGGATTCAATTATTGCCTCTGTGCTGATGATTCATAGCTCTCTGTGTAGTTCACCCCTACTCTGTGTTGAGCTCTTGTCACCTATCACAAATTATTTTTATCAATATTTCAAGTTGAACCTGTCCAAAACAGGATTCATCTTTTCCTAATACCCTCCCACCTTTCCCAGTTGTTGCGAAGGGCACCACCATCCTCCTAGTCACCCAGCATCATTCTTGACTCCTCCATCTCACTCCACATATTTTATCCATTATCAAATCTTTGTAATTTCTACCTTCATGATATCTCATGTGTCTACTTCTCTCTCCTCACATAATCAATGCTTAGCTAGTCTAGGTGCTCATCATTTCTTGCCTAGATTATTGCAATAGGCTTGATGAATTGTTGATGTTAAGTGTCTACATGACCCCATGGACTTTTGTCATAGGTTTATCTTGGCAAAGATAACTGAAATGGTTTGCCATTTTCCTTTTCTAATGTGTCCCCATTTTACGAATGAGGAACTGAGGCAAATAGGGGATAATTGCTCTTCCCAGGAGCTCAGATCTTTGTGACTTTGCTCAATGTTCTAACTATTGTACCACCTAACTGCCCTTTAGGAGCATCAAGATGGTGCTTGGTAGAGAGTAAGAGCTAAATAAAATGCTTGTTAACTGTCTGATCCATCCTATTCTATACTGCCCTCCAACAAGGGGACTCCCATGTATGTGTCAAAATAAAATGAGATTTCTTGAGAGATGGAACAATAGATATGACTCTGTTTGATGACCTTTAATTATGAGGATTGGTTAAGATATAAAATGGGAACAAATCTACCAAAGTTATTTCCCACTCTTATAAGGGATATTTAATTCAGAGTTCAAATCGAAAACTAATTCTTTGTAGATGCAGTGTCCTTCAGGTACTCTTCTTTGTAGCTCTCATTGTGCTGATTGAATCAGTGCCAGGGGGACTACAGCACCTCTTAAATGAGATTCACATTGTGGCCAAAGAGTTCAGTCTACCTACATACAAGGGAAGTCAAGTGAACAAAGGATTCCTTTTGCCCAGATTATGACCAGAAGGACAGTCATAGACCTCTCTCATCACTTTGTGTTGCTCAGTTATGTCAGTTGTGTCTAACACTCTGTGACCTCATTTGGGATTTTCTTGGCAAAGATACCAGAATGGTTTTCTGTTATCTTCTCTAGCTCATTTTTCAGATGAGTAAACTGAGGCAAACAGAGTTAAGTGACTTACTCAGAGTCACAGAGCTAGTAAGTGTCTGAGGCCAGATTTGAACTAAGGAAGTTTTCCTAACTCCAGGCTCCACACTCTATCCACTGTGCCACCTAGGTGCCCCCCAGCATTGGTGGTAATAAATACATCTCACAAAGGCCACCTGGACAGATGAGGAACTGTGCCCAGAAAAGGAAGAGGAGAAGGAGAAAGAGATGCAGGAAGAGAAGGAGGTGGAGAAGGAAAATGGGGAACATGTTGAACTACATTTGAGAAAGTACACAATATTTCTAACTACTCCAGGCTTTTCCTTCAAACAAAGTCCTTTCTTTTGAACTTCTTTCCTCCAATAAAGTTCTATATGGTCTCTGGAGAAACAAAGTTGTGGGTTACCCACAGAATAGTGACAAATAGTAACAACCTCAGAAAAGTCTTAAAACTGTCATTTTGTAGCAAGAGGGAGGGAGAACTGGTCAACAGCCTGTTTGTTCTATTTGTATCCATTACAATATTTAGCAGTTTAGCAGTTTCTAGAATGGCTACCACTTTGTTGAGTGGGACCCCTGTGAAGGGTGTATGGGGACAAGTAGACTAGAAGCCGTAAAGCACAGGGCAAGAAGGCATGGACAGATTACTTGCACCATTGAAAAAGGAGCATCCCTCTAGATGAGTTCACAGATCCATTTAATTATTAAACTCCTTTCCCCAAAACTGAGAACTTAACAAGCTATTGAAATCTAGATTGATCACAATGACAAACCACAATTCAAAAGACTCATGATGAAACATGTTATCCATCATCAGATAGAGATCTATTCAGAGTACAAATTGAAGCATCTTTTTTCTTTCCTTTTTCTCTCTTCCTTTCTTTCTCTCTTTTCCTTTCCTTTTTTTCTTCCCCCTTCTACCCTTTCCCTTCTCCCTTCCCTTTCCCATCCCTTCTCTCATGGACAACATGGAAATTTATTTTGCATGACTGTAGGTATTTGTAATAAGCCTCATTTTTCTTGCCTTCTCAATGGAAACAAGAGGTGGGAAGAAAAGGGAGAGAATTTGGAACTGAAAAGAAAATAAAATTGAAGTAAAAAAATAAAAATTACCAAAGCAAAACAAAATAAATCTAGCTTGATAAATGATAACCTTTTCTTTTGCCTTAACCTCCACTAAATAGTTGCCAAACAGTCCTTCATAGCCTCTCTTACATCCATCTACCTTTCTCCACTCACACTGTCACTATCCTCATTCGAGTTATCATCATATCTTCTCTGAGCTATTGTCATTGCTTCCTAAATGGTCTCCTTGCCTCCATTCCACCCTTTACACAGCTGCTATTTTTTTCCCCAAACAGATGAGCCTGACTAAATCATTCCTCTGATAAATATCTTTGGGATTCCCTACTGTCTCTAGGACACAATAGAAAATCTTAGCTAAGTATGCAAGATGTTTTACAATCTGGCATCAACCTATTTTTCCAACCTTATTTCATATTACTCATCTTCCTGTACTAGGCATTTCAATTAAACCAAACATATAACTTACTATTTTTTGAACTTGATATGCCAACTCTTTGTCCCTCTTTTAATGTTCCAAGTCTTTTGTCTAGTTTTCTCCTTTGTCCTCCCATAGAATCACAGGACCATAGATTCAGAGGTGGAAAAGATAATAGAGTCCAATTGCTCACTTTAAACATGAGAAGATTAAGTTTTAATTTCCTATCCCTTATTATATTTGTCTCTGTATATGCCATATTTATGTCCTCCTTTCCTTTTATGGCAGTCACAGTGCTATTTTTAATCTCTGAGTCCTTGCCACAAAATACCTGTATTTTGTATTTGTTAGTTATGTTTTTAATATATAAATTTTATAAGAATCACTGTTTATTGCTTAGATATTCTCTTGAGTTTTGGCAACTTCATTTTCCTGAACTTTAAGTTCCTTAATATATAAAAATGAAGATTTATTTTTAGATGATATGTCTCTAAAGTCTTTTTTAGTTTCTACATTTCTGTGCTGCATGATTCCAAAGGGCCTATGCAAAAGTAATTAGATTGCTATCTAGTCTCCCCCTAAACTTCAATGGAGAAGGTCTAAGGAAAAAGTGTTTGAGGTTTGAGCAATTTAAGTATAGAGAATGAAAAGAAGTAAGAATTATCTGTGTCAGAGTGGAGCATTGGAAAGTTTTAAAAAAAAGACTGTAAGCTTCAGGTAGTACAAGGAACAAATAGTATAAGTTAGAAACTATGGACTCTCCCAGAAAAATGAAAGAAAACAAAATTTTGTGAATTTTCCTATAATAAATTTTCAGATTGGTATTTTCTTCTATTTTATGATGTGAGTGTAATATTTATGTGGCATGAGTACTCATAGCAGAAACAAGTTCCCTACAGGTTGACAAAAGAAGTAGACAATTATAATGCAAAAAAACCCTGTCTTCTCATCCTTTTCTTGAACTGTACATAAGTCATCCTTTGGTGGGATATAGATGAAATGGGAAAAATATATCAAGGTTTGCAAAATACGTTTCACCCAGATCAATATGACTCATTTTCATGATAAAACCCCATGATGGTAATCTGTATGTATTCATTTTGTTATTCTTAGTACAGTTGTTCTTAATTCTAGAAAGCTAATGGGTTGTTTTACAGTCTATAGTCTAGCTCAGACTAGTAAATACATCTTTAATGAATCTGCTTTCCCTATCTTCAGCTATAGTGGTGACTATATGGCATTAATTAGGGAATGAGATCTCCAACTTTGTCCCAAGTGGCGTTTCTTTGGTTAGGGAAAACTATATGCCTAAAAAACTTTTTATTATAAAGTTTTGTGATAAAACTATTTTGTCAAAATAAAATAATCTTGCATATTGTATGGGTGAGAGGGATGTAAAACACTTAGAGAGAGGCAATTAGAAGGTGAAAACTTGAATCACATATAACTTGTCTATTTATTTTTGGATCCTGGTGAATACAGAACTGTTGCCTGTAAGTCTCAAGGACTAAGGGATTAGTATGTATGGAGTATATATTTGCATATGTGTATTACTTAGGAGGTAGGTCTGAAATTCTTATCTGTGCAACTTGGGCCTAAGGGCATGCACTATTGAATTGTATTAAATATTATTTTTTAAAGGTTTATTTAAAGTCCTCCAAACTGACAGGTTCTTAAATACTAGATCAGTTGACAAGAAAATTCAACATCAGACTTGTTAGACGGTGAATTAAGGGTGGAATACACTGATTCCTATATAAACAAACAGACATGAAAATATCTTTAGCTTCATTGAACCTGTTGAGCAGCAGTTTCAGTGAAAAGAGACTTTTTTAAAGCCATCTAAGGGCAATCAAAATTGGCAGAAGTTCATGTACTTACGCATATTCTGAGAGAGTAAAAATGAATATCCTTAATTTTTACAACAGATGTTTGGCAACAAGACCTGACTCAAAGGAATAAATGTTTTAGTGTTTAACCCAAGTCATTCACCTCAGACCACAGCATAGTTTGAATATTAGCCAGGTTATTCAGGGAGTAGGTGAATAATAAACAAAGAGAGAACATTTTCAACTGTTTGCTGTACTATAGGTGCAGATAGTGAGGAGGTCTGTAGCTGAATGCCTTTTGGCATTGTGTTTAATCTGTTAACATTGGAATGATTTGAGCTGTTGCAAAAGGCCCACATTCGGTACAGTAATAAGATAGCAGAGAGGAACACTGATGGTAAAATGTAAG
The DNA here is from genome assembly GCA_028658325.1 of Potorous gilbertii. Lineage (NCBI taxonomy): Eukaryota > Metazoa > Chordata > Mammalia > Diprotodontia > Potoroidae > Potorous > Potorous gilbertii. Next base: position 565,294,742 of record CM053769.1, on the reverse strand, counting down.
CCTCCTGGCAGGAGGTCAGTGGAGAAGTATAATCAGTTTAGAACTAGATGTTGTAACTTACTTGTATGAAAGACTTTTCTAAAGGTGACATTAAGATGAAATATTTAAGATAAACTAGAAGATTTGACTGGAAATTCACAATGGTCTTCTGAAATAGTCTACCCTGATTTACTGATCCTTGATGTTCGATTTATGAGCTGAGACCAGAGTATACCACTGGAGGATGGGAATGGAGTAGTCATATTAGAGCCAGCTCATATATCCTAAAGACAGACTTTGGAAGAATTAGAAAGTATAATAAAGTGCCTGGCCCTTTAAGATAGGGATGGGCTCACTGCCTGTTGAAAATCAAGAGCATTCTATACTTTAAAAGCCCTTGAAACTGTCTTTAATTTTTTTAATTGCCATTTATCAATGAAAAAAACAATAGCAGTGATATTTTTTTCTTATACAATCCAGTCTCACCAGGATATTTTGAAATGTAAATATTTATAACTACCAAGAATTTCTTGTTCAAGCTATCTTTGCACTCTTTGTGAAAGGCATAATGTTTTGAAATGGAGACGCTTCAAATTCTCGTGAATAGCGCTAATATTTGCTCTGAACCTTTCTAAAGACAAAACTATATTGCAAACAAAACTATATTTAAAACTAAATGGATGCAAGTCACTTTTTCCCTTTCATCTTTTCAAAAGGAAAACTTATAAGTGGTTTTTCTTAGTTGATGATATGGATGTATCCAATGCTCAAAATAGCCTGAAATTTAGACTGAGGGCCAGACTATCATTAAACCATAAGTTGTCAAATTCAATGGTCTTTTTTCAATCTCTGCTCTTTTAGAGTTTTC
>CM053769.1:565242857-565293395 GCA_028658325.1 Potorous gilbertii | reverse complement strand
GATGATAGAAGAGAGGGCAGATTGGTGATATGGGTAATTAGAATGTCCAGTGTATCGGGGAGGGGGGAGGGGACAAAGGGGGAGAAAATTTTGGAACCCAAAATCTTGTGAAAATGAATGTAAAGTTAAATAAATTTATTTAAAAATAAAAAAAGAAGGAAATTTGTTCATGTGAAAACATGTTAAAAATGCAAAAATATATAAGTATGCAATATTTAGTGCAAAAAATTAATATAAAATACAAATTAAGAAAGCTTTAAAATTAGATGTGAAAAATAGAAACAAAAGTTTTAAAAAATTCATGAGCTATCTTAATCAAGAAAAATCTAAGACTAAACTAAGAAATGTGAATTTATAACAGAAAACAAAAATTCTAAGAAATTTCTACACAATTAAATAACTATATAACTAAGAATTTAAAGGAAATTAGTGAGTCAACAATAATAAAATACCCAAGACAAAAAAGAAACAAATATTTTAGACTACCCAATCAAAAACTATTTTGACCATACATGAATAGCCAAAGAACTCCATCACTAACCCTCAGGCTAGATGGATTTTCAAATGAATTATATCAAATAGCTATAAAAAGACTTCTATCAAATTCCTTTTATCAGAGAAATATGGTCTTTCCATCTATGTATTTGGCCTATTCAAATAAAGGTTGTCATCCCTCACCTTGACGTTAGGAATGCTTTTTTTTATTCCTTTTTTTTAATCTCTACCAATTAGTACAGTGTCCACTATATGGTAATTGCTTAGTTAATGCTTTTTGACTACCTGATACTCAAGTCAACGAACAGCAAAGCAAAGAACACTAGCTATAAACTCATCTCACTGAGAGAATGTCTTACTGACTTAAGAATGCTGACTCCAGAAATATAACCAGAAAATAATTCTCTATTATCAAGGTAAAACTATACTAGTGATACAAGGATGTTCTAACATCAACTAGTCAAACAATAATCATTTATTAAGTACCTTTGCTATGCATAAAATTGGGTATACAAGGACAAAAGATAAAAGGATAAAAAAATGATTGCTGTCAAGAAGCGAACATTTGATTGGAGAGATAACATATACAATATATGCAGAACAGATACAAAGCAATTAGGGCCAAGACAGCATTAGTAGTATCAGGAAAAGCTATATTTAGAAGTTATGCTATAGCTTGAAAGTGAGGGATTCGAGATATAGGGAGAATACATTCTAGGAATGGAAGATGATATAGAGGTATGCAGATGAGAAATGTAGTACAATGTGAGATGAAAAAGAGTGGACAGTGTATCCAGATTACAGATTTCAAGGAGAGGATAATGTGTAATGAGGTTGGAAAGACAATTGGGACCAGATTGTAAAAGGTTTTAACAGTCAAATTTATGAGCTAATGTTTTATCCCAGAAGAAGAAATAGGAAATCAATAGAAAACAATTAGTGCAATTAACCATAAAAATGACCAAAAAAATTAAACCATATGATTATTTTAAAGGAAGCACAAAAAGGACTTTGACATAATATAGCACTCATTCATGTTCAAAAACATAAAAAAGCATGCTTTAAAACCCAGAGATACAATTATTTTTTATGAAGAAACACTAGAAGTGACCCCAATACAAACAGGGGTAAAGCATGCATGCTCTCTCCACTACTGTTTGACACACTACTGCAAACACTAGCTGTAGCAATAAAATAAGAGATCTATATTAAAATGTATAAACATTGCAAAAAAACAAAAAAAAATTATCCCTATTTGCAGATGATACAACGGTGTACATAGAAAATCCCAGGGAGTCAACAAAGAAATTAAATGAGATAGTTACTAGATATAGTTAAGTAGCTAAATATAAAATAAATTCATAAAAATACTGATATTTATAGATAATACTACCAAAAAGGAGGGGGAAATGATAATAAGAGAAACTGTAATCAAAATAAATTAAAATGCTTGAATCAGCAGCACTATTTGTTATAGTTTAAAAAGCAATTTATTATCAATTGGGCAAAGGCTGAATAAATTGTGGTATATAAATCTAATGGAATACTATTGTGCCATAAGAAATGATGAACAAGAAGACTTCAGAGAGGCCTGGAAAGACTTATATGATCTGATGCTGAGCGAAAGGAGCATAACCAGGAGAACTTTGTGCACAGCAATGACCACAATGCATAAGAGTTTTTTCTGATAGACTTGGATCTTCATAGCAATTCAAGGACATATAAAAAAATTAATTCCCAATGGTCATCTAAGGCAAAAATGCCTTCCACATTCAGAGAAAGAATTATGGAATTCAGTTACAGAATGTAGGAGATCATTTTTTGTGTGTGTATGTGCATGTATTATGTTTTGGTTTGTTATATATCTCCCATTTATTTTAGTTTTTCTACACAGTATGACTATAGTGAAAATGTATTCAATAGGAACGTATGTGTAGATCCTATGTAGAATTGTATGCCATCTTGGGGAGGGAAGGGGGTGTTGGGGGGTAAGTGGAGGAAAAAATTTAAGTTTTATGGTAGTGATTGTAGAACATTTAAAATAAAAAATAAAAATTTAAAATAATAGTAAAAAGTAATTTATTGATTAATGAAATTGATCTAGTAAAATCTAGAAACAATTGCACATAGTGGGGCAAAATTCAATAAATTTGGGAATACCAATTACTGAGCTAGAAATTTCCTATGGATAACTTATCTATATCAAGAACAAAATAATGTCTCCTATGGGTTGTCCTGAGGACCTACCAACATTTATAAAAAATATTTCTAAGATCCTCTAGAAATAGTTAATTTATGTGTTGATTGTGTCAGTTATATAAAATATCATAACACAGTGACAACTACCATTCATCAATAATAAAATATGTTAATGCAGTAGGTTGTGTATGTTGATACTTTAACTCATGTTCTCAATAAATAACGAGAAGGAACACAATAAATATAGTACTGGACTTGGAATTAGGAAGATCTGGGTTCAAAACCTGCTTCTAACACTTAATAGAGTTATATGACAATGGGCAAGTCACTTAATCTGAATCTTGGTTCATTTGGAAAATGGGGAATTGTACTGCTATTACATATCTGTCAGGATTATAGTGAGGATAAAATAGAATATTATATGTAAAGTATTTTACAAATTTTACAGTACAATTTAAATGACTACTGCTATTATTACTATTAATACATCCAAGTTTTTTTTTTCCCTGTTTATCTTCTTTAACCATGGCATTTAGATTTTCTTTTACTCTTAGTTTCCAGGAAGTGATTTTTATATTCTAAAAGCTTCTTTTAAGGACAACAGCCATTCATTCAACAAATAATCTGGTTGGAAGACAAAACAATTTGTGGCTCAGAGATTGGAAGTTTTAATTTTCAAAAGAATAATCAGTGAGAACTTTTGAATCAAAGACTTAGATCAGGGATGGGGAACCTGCAGCCTGAAGGCCACATGTGGCCCTCCAGGTCCTAAAGTGCAGTTCTTTGACTGCCTCCAAACTTCACAGAACAAATCCCCTTAATAAAAGAATTTGCTCTGTAAAACTGACTCAGTCAAAAGGCTGTGCCCAAGAACCTAGAAGGCCACATATGGCCTCAAGGCTGTAGGTTCCCTACTCCTGGCTTAGAATACATATGTCAACATATAGTTCAACTTTATAAAGTACTTGTAATGAAGAGACGTGGTAACTTTGTCTCTTGTACTTAGTCATTTTGCAGATATTAAATACAATAGCTACCTTTCCCAACTGAATTTCAGCTGAGAATTTATTGGGTCACACTCACCCATTTCCACTAATGTGTAACACAGTGCCGGTGCTGACAGAAGAAATAAAGAAAAAACCTCAGTCTCCCAGTTCCATGCCAGCTCAGTTCCTTGGGGAGAAGCAATGCTGCTGCCATTGGCATCCAAATAACCTGGCAGGGCTTCAGTGTTTCTATTAGAAAGATAGGTAAACAAAAAGGGATAAGAGATATATCATGTTTCTGGCCAAAACCCATCCCTACCTGGAATGTGGTTCAGGAACCATATTGGGGACACAAATAAATAAGCTGAGATTTTCCCATTTGAAAGAGAGTGAATAAAGAAAGGCTGTATATTCCTCTTAGCCACTATGACGACTAGTGCAGTTTAAAAAAAAAGATCATTAGGCATCATTATGGAACTAAGCCATTCTCAGACTCCACTTCTCTCAGAGGGTGAATGCAGACATCTTTGTCAGGGCTATGCAAGGCAAATTTGTAAAAATTGGGTATTTAATGGACCAGAACACCTTGGTTCATAGCACCGTGGGGTTTGGAACAGCACCCTTCTGTATGTTCTACCATGTACGTTCTTTTCTCTCATTCTCCTTGATATTGTGCCCATCGGCCTAAAATAAATTTGGAGAAATATTAAAAGTAACTATAAACTGCTTTCAAGAGTCACATTTTAAAAAACACAAGGGTTAGTGGGAAGTTTGGGCATATCACAGTTTAGAAAGCAATCATACCAGCTTATGGACAACATGCCTTTGTTTTTGTTTATACTATAATTCTGCCATACTGACAGGAACAGAAACAGAAGAGATATAAAAATGGAGCCCTGACTTTCTTTCCCCATGCTCTTAAAACTATAGTTATACTACTAAATATGACTGTGTCTGCTCTAATGTGACCAGACCTTAAGCTTCTTTAAGTCAGAGACTGTCTTGGGCTAACTAGGTATCCTTAGAATTCCATACATGGTAGACAAATGAAGAGAGAGCCTTCAGCATCAGAAAAATCTGGTTTCAAGTAAATCCTACCTCTGACATATACTAATTGTGTGAATCTGGGTAGGTCACTTCAACTTTCAATATCCTAAAAAAAATTATAATAATACAAGTTGCAAAACAGATGCTAAACTCCATTGGTAAAAGAAGTTTATTTGTCAACCATCACTACATCACCCTCCGGAAAATCACAGGGCTGCCCCCACTCCCATGTCCATATGATATAAAACAGTGTACTCAATACATAATCGTTAATTTTATTTCTGATATGCCAGCACAAGGGAGTGAATCTGAGGAATAAGGAGTCCTGGGATGCTCACCAGAGGAGTAAGAGTGACTAGATTTGTAATGAAGTAGAATGAGTGAGAGATGAGGGACCAGACTAAGAATTAGAATGGGTTGGGTAGGGGACAATGGACAAACCCATCAAGATTAGCAGAGAGAGTCCGTGATTAAATTTAAAAATGAGAATAATATACAAAAAAGGGAAGAAATGATAAAGGAAAGAGGAGAATGATGTAAGAGACCTCCAGTGAAAGGCTAGTACATTTGGAGGAATTATCAGAAGAAAGAATCCAGGACTTGTTATAACAGAGGATATCTGTTTGCCTTAGTCTGTACATATAATGGTTGAGTTGATTTAGTTATTTTCTTATCATTTCAAAAATTGAATTCTTTACTTGCTTTTTTGGTATGAATTTTATTAACTCAACTAGCTGACATTTTTCTCATTTTTCAATCAGTTTGTTGGACTTGGTATAAACATAGCCTCTGATGAGCCACCGTAAGCCAACACACATTTTGCTGTTAAAGGATAGTGTGGTTAAAAATGGCTTCTTCATCAAGCTATTAGACCACATTAAAAATAGTCACTTCAAAAACAGAGCCAAATTCCCAGGTGAAGCTTTTGCGTGTCAAGCTTCACAAGTAATCTGCTCCTTTCAGAAGGACAGAGATTAGGAAAGGGCTTGGTCAAGGGGCAGCAGAGGGCACTCCAGGCCAGATCAGGTTAAGTTGTAGTCACTTTATCTCTTGTTGTTGACGCAAAGCTCTGAGGCCATGGCCCAGGGTTTTCCTGCAGAATGTGTTTACAAGCAGGTCAAGGACTTGTAGACAGATAACCATTAGCAAAACAACTTTTCTATTGACAAAGGAGCAAAGAAAGGTGTGTTTGCAGATGAATTATCTCCTACTTCTTAAAAAAAAAAAAAAGCCAAACCAAAACACTAAATCCCAGCACTCTGTCCATAGGGGCATTTTTTTGGCCACAAAGATGAACTTCTGCCTTCTCAGAATCCCAATTTGGGTGGACAGTTATGCTACACTACATTGATTACACACAAACCCTCACTGGAATTTACCAGTGGACAGCCAGCCCTGGAAAACTGCCCATTTCACTTTGGCTGAACGAAAGAAGCCTTCTGATGCCAAACTTAGAAAAAAGCTTGGCTAAAATGTTGAAATAGCCCTTAAGTACTTTTAACACTGTCACCAAGTGTAGGGACAACCAAGTAGATTCTTGGCAGAATTTGCTTAATCTTCCCTGAGAGTCTAGGCAGCAGTCTGTCTGATAACACTGTGGTCTCTGAGTCCTGACCTTTGTTGTAAAGACATTTTGGGCCCAACCATAAATTTACAAAGGCTTAGGACAGAGGCTCAGAACCCCCAAAGTGTATATACACAAAGGAGGAAGAGCTGTGAAGTGTGTGAGCAAAGAAAATTAAATACAGCTATCAGAAGCAACATTAATAAGATGCTTAACTAACGAGTGGCTTTAAAGCTTAGAAAACAGCAGCCTACTTTTCAACTCACTGTGACTGAACACTTGCATACAAGCAGTGCGGAAAAGACTGGCATAGTATGTTCAGTCTTATGCAAAAGAAGGGTACTCACATTTTCAATGAAAGAGAAAAAACCTGAAACCTGGGAATCTGCACATGGGGAAAATATGAGCTGTCTCGTTAGAAGTATAATTCTCAATTAGTTTTCTTTTTATCCCCCCTTTTCTTTCTTGCTCTCAGCCCCCTTACACACACCCACACATACACACACAGCTCTTTGCACTTGTGAAGGGTCAGAGAGGTTCTTGTGGACTTCTCTCCATAGAAGTCCTGACAATGTGACATGTGCAGTCCCGACAATGACATGCCACTCAAAACCTCTCCCTTCAGATTGTCCCCCCTTTTTAAGGAGACAGCCGATGTGAATGAAACACTTTTTTTTCCCTCTTCCAGGGAAAGTCTGACTTGCCTTTTATTAACCGAGATACAAAATGCTACTCACATGCCTAGGACAGTAGAATTCTTTATTCTCTTAACTAGCGATTTGTTTGACCCTCTGTAATAGTAGGAAAACTCGATAGTGTTCCATCCTTTTTTATTTTATATTCCTATTACGACATGAGACATTCCAAAAAAAAATTGTCATAAACTGTAAACTCTCCCTATTAAAAGGACATTTTTAAGAGGCTTCATTTTAACATGGTTCTGTCACTCAAAGTGGGAAACTTTCTGCTAGTTTCCTTCCAAGCTGTTAAAGATTAGCTTGATGTAGATAAGACTATTCCCCAAACTCATTATCTGTCTTCAAAATGCACCTTAAGGACTACTTAATAAAGTCAAGGTTATGTGAAGAGTATTTTACTGAAAACCCGTGAATGACTATTAATAAATCGGCATTACAGATTGGTTATTTTGTCTGTGTCTTTCATCTTAGGGATGGATACTCCCCCGCTTTTTATAAAACCACAAGTATGTGTAGCCATGTGTCATAGGGCACGGATGAATCTGGTATCAACTGAGGGAAGGAGCTACAAAATATCATTTCATCTAATTTACAATGCAAGCTATGCATTCCAATGAATACCACAAGCGCGCACGCACACACACACACACACACACACACACACGAAAGTGTATTGCATCTCTGAACTATCCACCCTTCCCCTTTACCCCTCCACACTCCCAAATGAAAACTTCACCCTTCCATCTCCACTCATGCAAGTATATTTTAAAACAATTGTTGTTTAGAAGAAAATTCTAATTTATTCTGCTATTAAGAAGTTGTTCTAGGCCTAAATATAGCAACATTTATTGCTCCAGCTATTGGAGCCCTAGTATAAGGTCCAGCGGGTGGGTGGGGATAAGAAGAAACTTTAACATGTAGCAAAGTAATTAATAGTTGAGAATCTAATAACAGGGTGGACCTTCCTGCTGCCCCATCCCCTCTTCCAAAAAACAAACAAACAAACCCAAAATACTATTAAAGGAATCTGTTCTTAAATTGCATCCTCTTCCCTACCAAAGCCATATGCCATTCCTTTCATGCGGGCTTTGCGATCAAAGATCACTCTTTTTTAATACATTGTACCATATCTAAAACCTTCCTACTTAAAAGATTTTAATGGGAAATTTTGCAAAAGCTGATCTTGCTCTGTGATTACCATACCTTTCTGGATGAAGTTAGATTTAAAAAAAAATACAAGGCATGTGACTTGCTTGCCTTGTAGTATCAATAATGCTGGTCATCACCAAAATCAGAATGTGCAGACATATAATCACCATAATAACAGTATGTGGAAGATGAGACAAAAGAACATGTAACTAAAGGATGTACCATTTCGACTCCTATGAATTATACCAAAAGGCATAATCATGTTACTAAGACTGCAGCTCACAACCACCTCCAAGGCAGGATCCTAAATGGGTTAACACTGTAAAAATAAAGAATGAGTTATGAAAACAGTCATAAAATAATATAAATATTACATATATAATATACAAATATATAATATACAAAATATATGTATAATATAATATACAAATATAATATAGAAATATATGTCATAAAACAATAGAACTGAGCATTAATGAAACCACAAACCCTAGAAAGAGGCAAGAGAGTCTGCTGTTTGACATACTTTAAAAAAATTGTGGGAACTATTGATAGTCCTGATTTACTAAGAAGGGTAGAAAATAAAAGGTCACTTTGTCAGTGGATCAGAAATCTATGCAAAGCTGGAGACTCATCAAAGCAGAGACAGTTATTAGGGGCAATATTTTAGTTAGCTAACGTAGGATATGAATTTAGAATTGTGAGGGACTTAATACGCTATCTGGTCCAGCCACTTATTTTACAGATGAGGAAACTGAGGCATATAGAAATGAAATCACTTGCCTGAGGCTCTGCAGGTAGTTAGTGGTAGTTAGAGCCAGGATCTGAGTTCAAATCTTTGAGATGCCAAATCTAGCCTTCTTTAAACTGAACCATTGATTGTAAACGATTTTGTTAAATGGTACTTTCAAATACTTACCACAAGGTATTTTAATATTAGTGTCAGGTAATTAGAATGTCCTAGGCTATTACCCATATTGTTAAAAATGGTGTGATTGACGTTAAGATGATGGTCATCAAAACCAACTTTGTCTTTGTCTGTAGTTAACCTTCTCCATTTACAATGGCATCCAGAAATCATCTGGTCGTTTTGCAGTGCCCCTTGTTATGAACGCAAAATAGTCAAGAGAGTTACTATATGGGGGGAAAACAAGTACTTTTTCCCCTAACAATAAAATTATAAATTTTTACCACTATTTGAAAAGCAAAACATTTGGCATGTCTAAAAATTAATTAGTAACACATCACCCAATAAAACCAAAATAAGTTGAGAATAGTACATGTGCATAATTAATAAAGACTTAAAACCATAGTGCTATATAAGAACCTTTATTTTAATGAACTGAAAGCCTTCTTAAACATATCTCCCTAATAATCACGAGGTTCTCAATTATATTTTTAAAACTTTTCCCTCAAAGACAATGAATGTTGAGTATTTTGCAAACCTTAAAGTGCTAGGTAAATAATAGTTATAATTAATATTAATAAACAGAATTTTCTGTCAATTTTTTACTTTGTTTCAGAAAATTCAACAATTCAAACAAAATTAAAACTAATGATCTTCCCCTTCAATTTTTCTTCCTCACTTTAATTTTTTTCTTGGTATTTTCCTTTTTTCTTAATTAGTCTTCATTTGTAATTTTATAAAAAAAAATGTTTCCCACAATACTTTAATAATTATTTTCCACTCATTTTTTTAAAATTTGAACTTACTCATTAAGACAAACACTTATAAGATGTCTACTGTGTGTAAGGGGGAACAAAGACCTTTGGCAAGCAATAAAAAAAATTACTAATGACTTCAGAAAGTTATTTCATTAAACGTGCATAGATAGAAGTCATAAGATGCTGAGATGGAAGGATTGGGTGGTAAGGGAGAAAAGGAACCTATTCTTTTCTGGCTGTTTAGCCTTGAAGGAGGGGAGAATGACATAACTCAAAAGTATGTCAGAATGATGAAAAGTCTCTTAGTTGGTTTTTCCTTAAGAGGGGGATCCTGAACATATGAATTATGCAGGGAAGGAGCAAAGACAGAAGAAAATAAAGATAATGCCAAAAGCTATAATAACAGCTAATATGTATATAATACATTAAGATTTATGAAATACTTTGCATATGTTATTTTATTTGATGTATTATTAGCCAAGATGATTGATGGGGAAATCTCATGGAAAGGATCAAAGGGGTGACTGAAGATATAAATAGGGTAGAGGAGTTAGTCTTACCAATAAGGAAGACTTCACATTCCTCCCAAACTGTAAACGAGGAGGTGAAGGGTGAGGACACTGAAAGGGTTAGAAAAATGGTGGAAAAAAGTTGACATAGTTCATATTGGATGGATACACCTCAAGAAAGTGGGTCATCTCATTTGAGTAGGAAGAAGGCAGAGTCTATAGAGGGATAGAAATGTTAAACAATGGTTAGAAAGTTTGTGTAACCATTGTGGGAGGGGGTATGATAAAGAGTCAATAAAAGAAAAGTAAAGGACTGCCATAAGCGGTAAGAACCCAGTTGAGATTAGGGGGCAAAAATTTGTAACACATACAGTTAGCACTAACAGATTGGGGTCTAGTCTTTATGCCTTTCCACTCATCTATCCATCTAGCGATGTCTCGGTGTATACATACATATATATTTATGGAGCTGTATACATGCACATATACACATATATACATATGTAAATATGTACCTATATTTATATGTGTGTGTCTATAGATACATATGGAAGCATACATGTGTATATGTGTGAACTCATATACATATATAATTTGGTAGAGACCTAGAATTTCATCATTGTGGAGAATAGTCCCCAATGATGGAAATATTCAACATAACTGAAATTTATCATGTTAGATTGGCATTTGAAGTACTGAAGGATCAATGACTTTTCTATGGTAGATTGTCCCATACATATTTTATATATATGTATATATATATATGCATATATATATATGCTCAGTTTTACGAAACATTTTATATATGTGATCTCATTTGAGACAATTCTTTGAGGCAGAATTCAAACTGAAACCCAGAAAGAAGTGACTTGTTCAAGGTCAACAACTATGTGCCAAGCACTGAGTACCAGAGACAGCACTTCAACCAGGAGCTTCTGACTCCAAGGCAAGCTGCCTATCCACCACAATATGTTTCTCTATTAGAGCCATTTCATTAACATGCTATATTAGAAATAAGGGCATGAATCAAGTATAACCTTTTACTACTAGGGGAAGAGCCCTACATGTAAGGGATTTTCTCCATTGTTTTACTATATACAATATCATAGAACTTATAATTAATGACAATTGAACCAAATGTTAGCAACTGTGGATTTTTTAAAAGATAATCTGTATCTTTGACTAAGGGGAAATTTTTAGAAACATTGGAAACTATTAGACTAAGGTCACACAGTACCTCAATGGTGGAGTTGAGACTTGATTCTCGATCCCTGATTGGGTGCTGAGGCACAGAGGTTCAGGACCTGACCTCTCTGACTACTCACACCCATCTCTGCTACCATCTCTGAACCCTAATCATGAACCATAAGAATCTCAAAGTCCAAAGATTTGTGTAAGACAGTTTCTTGCCCAATCAATGGGTGACCTCTATATAGAAGTAAAATTTCTGTAGGTGGGCCCAAAATTTCACCCTGGAAGGGCACAATTTGATGTTTATTGGTATTGACAAGAGATCTCTGGTGATACTGGATTAGAAGGAAAGCAGTAGAGCTTGTGAGGCAGGCCTACATTAGATCCTTGCGCCTGCATTGTATGTTGCAGAAAGAACATTTCCTTTGCCTACTCCTGGCTCACCTTTGACTGAGATGCCACTCAGTAGGTCAGGCCAGAAACTATGCCCAGAACAGTCTTTAGTCATTCAGCATATCACCAAGCACAATAACAAACACCCATTGCCTGTGCTTCAGGTTGATGAATTCACTCAGACCAGTAAGCAGGTGGACCTAGACCTAGTAGGGCCCCTGGTAGACTCTCAAAATGGCTTCCGTCAAGTGGATGCCTTCTCATGATGGGCCAAGGTTTTATCAATAAAGGAAAAAAAACTTAATGGAAGTGGCCAGGACCCTCAAAGCCCTGATCCTTCTTTAATTTGGTTACCCACAGCTGGTCCCATTCATGGTCACCAGTCTTAGGGATTCATTTTGAGCCACATGAATCAGAGCTTTCAGGGCTTGGATGTTTCCCTTGGCAAACCAGACATTGTCATGCTATCCTTCTAGCCAAAGATTAATATTATCCTATTCTCAATGTGTACCAGCTTTAGAAAGCTCATTTCCCTCCCATTTTGATGTGGTTGCAGCAGAGAGACAGTGCAAGAGACAGTGGAAGAAACACCTGTCTGTGTGTTCTTCCTTTGTTTTCAAAGAAGATCATAACATCAGAAAAATGACAGCATGACTTGCACTTGACTTTGTTTTGAATGAGGGCTGCGCAAGGTCATCAACCTCACTTTCTCCTCCTGAGCCATCTGAATCCAGTGGCCAGACATTTATCAGGATTATTGGAGATGGCCTAGGATGCAATGAGAGAACTTGACCTTTTAGGTTAAGGCCTTTCCAGGTACTCACTTAGGAGGTAATGTCCACTGACTGAAAAGGCCTCTTTAAGAAGTAGTCAGGGAATGGCCCTTTTAATAAATAAAAGAAAAAAAAAACTAAATTAACTGAGCCCACCGAGACAGTTGTAACTATAGAACACATTTGATAATATGCAAACTCATGGGGCTATCCAAGCCCGAATGCACAGAATGACCCATGCCAGAAACCAGGCAACAGCCCAGATCAGAACCCATGCAATTGTCTTTTTTGCCTACCAAGGATGACCACCTGTGATTATCGTCCCATCTCTTTCCATGTGCTCTGTGATGTTACTTCATTGACTATAACTCTCTCCAGTTCCTAATCTCTCCATGTCTACATCTCCTCTGCCTACAGAAGATGCTTGAACATCCCCTCCTCCCTCCATCTTAAAACCAGTTAATAACAAAAACAATGGTCTTGGTAGTGTCACCCTCTCATCCATCCTTCTACCTCTCTTTTCTCCTTTAATTCTAAATTTCCAGAAAGATTCATCTGGAATCTTGACCTGTACTTCAAATAAAGCTCTCACTTCTTAACCCTCTCAAATCCTTTCCTACCTACCCCTCCTCTCCCCACCAAAACCCAAAACAAAACAAAAAACTCAACCACACTGGAATCTGTTTTTTGAAGCCACTATTTACAAGGTCACTAATGACATGAGATTACCACTCTGATGGCCTTTTATCAGTTCTCTTCCTCTTTAACCACCTTCTTGTTCCTGATACTTTCTTTTAGTTTCCATGACAGGGCTCTCTCCTGATTCTTCATCTTCCCTTTTGACCAGTTATCTCTGATCACTTCTTATCTTTGGTTTGTCTTCCAGGTCACATACACCAGAAAACATGATCTTATCTTTTTCAGAAATTCCTACTGTATTTAGATCTTTTTTTTGCTTCATAAATTCTACCTGAAATCACATTTATTTGTGCATATGTCTCAAAGTTCTCACATTAGATTGTAAATTCTTTGAGGACAAGTCCTACGATGGTTTTTTCCTCTGTAACACCAGCACCCAACACAGGCCCTGGTATGCAGTAACTATTTCATAAGTGCTTGTTGAATTTAATTGAATTTTTTTTATTCCTCAAGTGTGGGTATCTTCAAGCTTTCTGCAAGATCTTGGTCTCTTTACTCTCTACATACTGTCTCTCCCTTGGCAAACTCATCTACTCTTATTGCCAATTATTTTATTTATACAGACAATTTTTATCTTCAGCCCGAAGCACTAACCTTAACTCCATTACCACATTTCTAACTTCGGGGCAGCTACACAAAGATGTTCTTTCAACACTTCAAATTTAACATATCCCTGGCTGAACACAATATCTTAATCCCTAAAACATTCCCCCACTTCCTCATGTTTTTATTTCTGCTGATGGCATTGCCCTAGTTCCCTAAGATCAAAGCAATGAAGTCCTCTTCCATCTCCCCCATCCTATCCCCACATGTCTAACTCCTTACTGAATCCTCACATTTACACCTTGGTCCAATCTCTTGCACCCTTACCCATCTTCCTGTCCTTCTCACTGCCAGTCCCTCAGGTCTCAGGTTCTCACTGCCACCACACTAGCTCAGGCCTCCATCACCTTTTACATATGATAATCTCCTTGTTGACCTTTCTTCCAACACCTCTGATCTTTATACAGTTACCAAAATAAGATGTAGTGTTTTTGCCACTTTCCCGCTCAAAAACTTCCATGGCTCTCTTTTGCCAGTGGTATAAGATAGAAACTCTTTATCCTGGCATTTAATGCCACTGCCTATACAAACTTCTTTTTGCTCGAGCCCTCTTCAGATTAGACAACTAGTTACCAAATAATTGCCTTACCATCCTATCTTTGTCCATTTGTGTACACTGTCCCCAGTGCTTGGAATTGTTTCTCCCTGAAAGAAACAATTATGTTTCTATTATTAATAACCAAATATTAAACTAGGACTGAGGTTTTTTCCCTTAATTTCCTTATTCTGAGATCAGCTTGTGGAGGCCAGCCAAGTCTCTGAAGGGCAGGGCTAATGATGAGATTGGCCTAACCATTCCAAAATGGTCTTCTTAATTTTAGGCAGGACCCCACGGAACTAGGAGATTTTATTTCTGATTAAAGCATAAAGAGAATCTAATCTAGGTGAATTTCAGCCCTAAAAAGCATTAGGCTAACACCCTAGAAACCACCATGTTGTTCAACCTAAGTGTTCTGGGTGGAGATGGATTCTTTTATCCAGATAGCTGGAGGAAGCTGACTCTCATGATCAAGCTTTCAGCCCACCTCTTAGTCCCCCTCCTCATTGATTGTTCACCAATCAGAATTGATCTCCTTCCTGTCAGGGGCATCCACTTTTCCAAAAGTATTTAAGCATTTGATGCTCTCCATGGTCTGTCCTTGGTTAGGTGAGAGAGCACTGACCCTCAATTTATTGATTGTTTGCTAGCTTAATTATTAATTACTCAGATATTCTGTCTCTTTGGCATTTTATTCATTTTATCCCCAAATTTCTATTCATTGAAATTCTACTCCTTCTTTGGTTCTATGCTCAAGTACCAATTCCTCCATAAAACCACCCTACCTATGTAGAATTTCTACATAGCCTCTACCAACTACAAAGAATTCTCTCTCCTGGAATTTAGTCTGCCACTCTGTTCTCTCCTACGCAATTAATCATATTCTTACTTGTATTATCATTTTTAGTGTAAAGATCTCCTTAAAGACAAGGACATTGTTTCAAATTTGTAATCTCCTCTCAGTGCCCAATGCACTGCTTCCACATAGTAAACACTTAATATATACTTGCTGAATTTAATAAAATGATAGCACAGAAAAAGTTTGATGAATTAATTTTCAAAGGTTTCAGTTTTTTTAAATGGGTTAGAACCAACAAAAAAAATGCTTCCATTCAATATGGCACAGAATTATTTGACCTTTTAACATTGTCGAATCTGAATATCACATGAAGATTAACTGTTGTGGAGGAAAAAAAAAGAAAAACAGTAATCCATCAAGGCGATTGATGGAAATATGTATTAGATACCAGGTCTTTATAAGAAATGCACTTTTGAAATGGGGCTTAGGGGAAGACAAAATCACATAATATAAAGTCCCTTACTTTGAAATATGCAGGCAATGCAGCAAGAAATAGCTTTACTTCACACTTGTCAAGAGACAGAACTTTTATTACCAAGGAATTTCACTTTTGCTGCTTATTCTTAACACAGTGACCAGCCATGGGACTGGGAGGATTTGCTGATCTAATATAGATAATGAATTTCTTAGGTTTGTTCAGATTTATATAGACAGCATGTGGGGATCAGGAATTACATTTAAAATGTAATAAAATGTTCTTGTGCACTTTAACTTACAAATACTGTACTTAAAAAAGTAAACATCAAATAATCTCAGGTATCTTTCAAGAAAATGTTGACATAGCTCAAGGAGCTCACACAGATATCTCTGAATAGTTTCTAAGTAAACTTAATAAACTCATTTTCTTATTCTGTCACTGTACTGTAAACTATCCTAGCTGGGAAAAGAAGGGATCCTGAACCATATGTTGTCATTTTCTTCAAAGTATGTATTTTCAGGTTTAAAAATGGAATATTTTTTGAAAAGTATAAAGAAGCCCATTCCAAAACAAAATGTAAGCACATATATGAGTATCTGTTACAAGAGATAGTAAATGACAATACTGGTAATGGCTCATAAAAATACCAACTACAGTGACTAGATAACCCTACATTAACTTAAAATATGTTCTCTAAAATATGAAAGTCTTGAAAGATCTGCTCTCCCAGAGTCCTAAAACCTTATACAAAAAACCCTGGACTTGGAAGTCAGTAGACATAGGCTCAACCATTTATTAGTCTTTTGGCCTCAGGAAATCACTTAAACTTTTGGAACCTTAATTTCCTCATCTGTAGAATGGGAATTAAAATGCTATTTAAATGTCATGTGTTATAAAGAACAAAGGGAACAGTGTACATAAAAGTACTTTGCAAACTATAAAGTGATATGTAAATGTAAGCTACAGTTATTCGTACAATCCAATATTTTATCTTACATTTTCCCCCTCCTTTGCAGAGGTGGGAAGTCCATTAATGTGGAGCACTGACCACATTTTCAGACTTTTTCCTTGGTTGTGTTGGGGTTTTTTTCTTCTTCTTCCTCTTTGATTTTTTTTCCTTGAAAAAATATTCCTTGCTACACAGGATGACGCTCGTTGGGGTGGGAGGAAGCATCTGTGAGCAATAATGGGAGAAAGTTTGTCAATGTAAAAATGAAAGATACGAATCCAATTTATTTTAAAAACAATATTTGGCATTAAAAATATAATTGTGATTATATGACTAGTAAAATGTCAAATTAGTCACTTTTTGCAAATTCTTCAACCCTCCAACCCTAAAAGAAAAATATTAGGTACCAGACATAGTGTAATGCTAGCTAAATCCACAGGAGAGGATGTCAAATTGTACCTCAACCCTTAACCCCATTTTCACCTGGAAAAGCAAAAATCTTATGAATAATTCTTTCATATTTAAAAGTGTCATTCTGTATCCCTTCCTCAGTGGGCTTTAATTATTTGCACCAGCAAATTTACAGGTAAGGACTCTTACCCCTGCAATTGTTTCTAGCCAGAAACCACCAAAACTTCTGCCCTGCAAGAAGCAAATGATATTGCTATTGATTTTAACTAACTATAGAAAGAGAAAGGAAGCAGAGGGGCTAAAATTTTTTTGGTATGGGTAACTAAATTGATCCTAATGGACATGGAAGCAGAAATTCAATTTGGGACAGAACTGTCTCTATCCCCAGAGTTAAATGGATTTCTTTTCTCTTTTTTTTTCTCTCTTTTCTTCATTTCTTCCTTCCTGCCTTCCTGCCTGCCTTTCTTCCTTTCTTTCTTTCTTTCCCTCCCTCCTTCCTCCTTCCTTCCTTCCTTTGTTCATTCTTTCCTTCCTTCCAGACTGGGCCTCCCTATCTATCCCGTCTACCTCAGGTTGGAAGTTTAATAGTCATTCACAGACCTGATCCTGCTGCGGAGGATTTTAACTTGTTATGTTTCTAACCTAGGTTTGTTTGCCTCTTATTAGGAAACCTAATGGCACTCTGATCCAAAGTATGCAAAATATTTGTGCTGCTCTTAGTTCAGACATCTCCTTGACCTACTGTAATTCAGAACTGTTGAGCTCAAACAATCTGCCAGCCTTAGACTCCCAGGTAGCAGGAAATAAAAAGATAAACCACCACCACAAGCAGCTCAAGATGGTCTGTTCATGACAAGGACTCCCTTTGACTCTAGTGATCTTATCTTATACCCTCAACCTCCACCCTACAAGAAGTGCCGGACATTCATTACCTGCCCAATCACATGGAGAAATGAAAAACAGTAGAGAATAAATTAAGAGGACCAAAAACATGCTGTCATAATGAGAGGGACTAAAAGTGCGGGGAGGGTGGCATTAAGAAGGAAGGGTCTTATCCCAAGGGGATGAAGGGCTCCTACTGAAGAACATTTCATTGTGAGCAGAAGTTGTATATCTGAGGTGGGACACAGGGACTTCTTGGTGGTTTTAGTCTGAAAGAAACTAAATTTCCAAGCTTGGAGGTTACCATCTTCAAGAGAGAGTTGTGTTTTTATGACTGGAGGTCTGATACAGGAGAAGAGATAAGTGAGTTCTTAATGGCAATCAACACCTAGAGAAGATTGATGCAGTGATGACTAACCTTGCTTTCATCATCCACATATAGTTTTTGGAATGAGGCAAAGAAAACAACCATCACAAAGTGAAATAATTCAATATTGATAAAGGAATAACATGGAGAGACTTCAAACCTTACCCTTCAGACGTTACGACAATATGAAGAATGTTAAGAAAATAAAGTGTATGTACACATGTATCCTATAAATCAGATGATAATATGAAGAATAGACTATAAGGGAAAAGAAATTCTAAGAGTCCCAAAGAAAGACTTCTTAGAAAAAGAGAGAGAAAAGAAAATTGCTAGATAAGAAAAGAGGAAAATGACTTTGAAATAAAATTCCTTTTATAACTGTTGGACGGTAAACTACTTTTCAAATTCTTCAGTTTCATACTTTGACAAAATATTCAAAGAGGAAATAGTTAAATGTAAGAATTACTGTTTTTCAAAGTTTTTACTTATGAATGAATAATTAGAACCCTTGCTCCAATACTCAAAATTGTTTTCTTCGATGCACCTGGATTCATGTCCAGACATCAAACAGTCACATATAACTAACACTGTTCCAAGGTACCTAACACTGTTCCAAGGTACCTGTGAAGAAGTCCCTGACATGAAAATTTAAAGGAAGTACATCTGTGCCTTTCCTTCCCACTATGATAGCTTTTAAGAAAGTCAGAAAATTGTAGTCCAGTTCCTTTAACTTGCTACATGGTGTCATTTAGAAGCATAATCTGTGAAGTTTGCTATTATTTTGTACGTTCAAGCTTATAGCATGAGCCCTTTAAACAAAGTAATTCCCCTCTCCTAACTACTTAACTAAATAATGTGATATAAACTTTGCTTAAACATCCCTCTGCTCAATGTCATATAGATGCATAATGGTATATTTTCTATACTTTATTCAAAATATAACTCTTATTTAAAATAGACAAAGAAAACTTTATTAATTTTTTTATAACTTTCAATGCGTAAAGTTGCCAAGAACTATAGCAAGCACTTAGATGAGAAGACAAGTGAAACACTCTCTACCCTTAAGAAGTTTAAATTCCTACTGTTATTTCCTCAACTTTTAATGATCTGGCTTTGTCCATTACTACTCTACTAAAAGTGATGTCTTTAAAGTCTTCTAATGGCCACCTAATCACTAACTGCAATGTGTTTATTCAGTCTTCATCTTTCTGAATTTCTATGCATTTTTTTACACTAGTGGACACCCCTTCCTGATGGATACCTTCTCTTCCTTCAGCTGCAGAGTCAGCACATTTTTCGGACTTGCCTCCTTCATCCCCTTAGTTATCCTCCTAACTTCCATAGTTTCACTTCCTCTTCATTAAGATAGGTGTCTTTGGTCTACTTACCTTTATTTTCTACACTCTCAGTCTCTCATTCTATCTTTTAGCTTCAACTACCACACCATTTAACAAGTATGTGATCTTGGACACCTTACTTAACCCCTCTGGTTTTCGTTTGTCTCTTCTGTAAAATAAGAAAGTTGAACTTGATTATATCAACTAGCGTTTAAATGTCAACTGAATTTAATGAAATTATTCAAATAGGGTTTATTGTGGCTTGTGTTCCAGATACTGTATGAAGATACAAAGAAAGACAAAATAAACAAACAAGCAACAACAGATACCAGTTCCTGCTTTCAAGGAGCTCACAGTTAGATGGGGGAGACAACCTGCAAACAACACCGCAGTGGTAGCAGTGTCAGAGGAGAGAAGAGGGCATATAGGAGATGTTACAAAGATAGAAACAACAAAACCTAGCAGTTGATTGGATATGAGACATGATACAGTGAGGAAGCTAGGATGACACCTGAGCTGTGAGCCTGGCTAACAGAGAGAATAGTGCTATATTCAACAATAGTAGGGAATGTCAGAAGAGGGGAGGGTGTGGGAGAAAGATAAGAAGTTTAATTGTGGACACATTGGGTTTAAGATGTCTATGAGATATTTAGTTTGATATGTCGAATAGTTTTAGTTGAATGATGATGTTTGAAGGCAGACTACAAAGATACGAGAGAGGAAGAGAGAGAGAGAGAGGGGCGGGGGGGAAAGAAATTGAGGTACCTACTGTATGTTGACAATCTTCTCAAGGAATTCAAATAACTAGTAAATAGAAGAGCAATGATGTTGAACCCAGAGATTTTTTTTCCCACTCTAAGAGGATATACATATATGAAATTGACTTTATGAATAGATTACCCTTAGTTTGGAGGGAGAGACAAGAAAACTCATGCTGAAGATCTTGTTCTGTTCTCTAAGGTGAATCCGGTCTTATGCACCTTCCATTTTAAGTAGAACTACAGCAGTAATATTTTATGGGATAGCATACCTGCGGTGATACAGGGGCAAACAAACAAGTTTTGTTATATTCTAGGAGGGGTTAATTCAAAGGAGGAATGTGGTATCTCAAATGAGATCTTAAATAGAATCTGTACAAATCTAATAATGACAGTATAATTTATACCTCTACATAAAGTACTTTTTACAGATGTGAACTTGTCCAGGGAGGACATGGGGAAGGAAGTGAGGGAGCCAGAAGGGGATCCAGCACATGGTTGAAAGATGGATGGAGACCAGGGATAGAGAAACCTGAGCAGGACAAAGAACACACTGGGCCAGAGCCAGACTCCTGGGGGCCTGACCACAACAGAAAGGGGGCACACTGGAGGAGGAGGAAGCAGACGTGTTGGGGCAGCACATAGGAGAGGACAGGTGACAAATGGGAGCTGGGTACAAACAATCCCAGAATGTGGAGGGAGAGAAGACAGACAGATGTAGTCTCTCTCTCTCTCTCTCTCTCTCTCTCTCTCTCTCTCTCTCTCTCTCTCTCTCACACACACACACACACACACACACACACACACACACACACACACATGAGCCGAGCAGATCAAAAGATTTCTCTCTTGGCTCTGGGGTCAAGATCTCTCTAGGTGCATTTGTTCTTCGGCTTTCCCTTGAAGGCTTTTTACTTTTACTTTTGTTTTCTTTTTGGTCAGGGTAGGGGTAGTCTGTGGAGCACTGAAAGGAGGGTCAGGAGTGTAGAGAGAGTCTGCAGTATTGTACAGTAAAATTGAAATAGGTGTTTGTAGGGAATGCTGATTGTTTTTCAGAATTTATTTATATAAAGTGAGAATTACTTGCAATTTCTTCCCTCTTAAAATATTATGTATTACTATTTGAAGGATTTCATTAGAGTAGTTTGTTTGGTTTTATAAAGTGGACAGAGTAAAGGTCACTGAAATAATAGTAACACATTTATATAGTGCTTTAAGCCTGTATTATCTCATTCGATGTTCACAACTACCTTGTGCTCATCATTTCTTATAGCACAATAGTATTACATCATAGTCATATACCATAACTTGTTCAGCCATTGCCCAGTTTCTTTACCACCACAATTTTGTTGTACATATAGGTCCTTTTCCTTTTTCTTTGGTCTCTTTGGGATACAGACTTAGTAATAGTGGCATTGCACATTTTAATAGGTACTCATTGAATTGAAATGGACACTTTTACTGGCACTATATTAGCATGTTATACTAGGTTAAATCTGAATGTCTTGACATACCATTCAAGACCCTGCTGGATGTACTTCAAACCTACTCATTCAGCCTTATCTTCCACTATTACCTTTCATGCATCTTCTGTTTTCTAGTCAAAAGTACTTCTTGTTATTTTCCAAATGTTCTACATTTGCCTTCCTCTGTGTCTTTATTGACATAGCTCCCTAAATGCAATTAAACAAGCACTTATTATATGCCTATTAAGTTCAAAATGCTGAACTAGTCACTAGAAACACAAAGATAAAAATTAAACAGTCCTTGCAATCAAGGACTTACATTTTATAGTCAGGAAATAACTCATATATAGGTAAGTAAATATAAAATATATATGAAGAAAATAAAAATAAATTCTGTTTAGGGAAGAACACTTAACCTTTGAAACCTGTGAAAATCAGAAAAGACCCACATAGGAGGTAGAACTTGAAAGCCAGGTATTCTAGGAGGTAAAAGTGAGGGGAGAGAACATTCCAAGAATGGGAAACAACACATGAAAAGGTATACACATACATATATATACACAAACACACACATACATATATGTGCACATGCATGTGTATGTATGTATACATGTATGTATGAAGGTATATACATACAAGAAGTAGGTCAGTTATTTAATTACAGATGATATGATCAGAAGGGATTCTTAACATACTAGATGACATCATCAGAATCTAAAACATACTAGATGACATCATCAGGATCTATCTACCATATCTATATGGGCTAAATCTAAAGAGATAAAATTTAAGAAAAAATATGTTCTCTCTATTCTAGCATGCCTCTGCCCACTTCCATCTCTGCCAATCAAAGTTATAATCAACCTTCCATACCCTTTTTAAAAATTACCATATCCATGAAAAATTTATTCTTCTTCAATACCACCAGACTGAAATAATTTGACCCATCTTTAAGCTCTAGTAATTTTTTTGAAGATTGGTACACAGAGGAAGTATGGCACAGAGGAAAGATGATTACCTTTGAGCCAGAAGGACTGAGTTCAATTCCCAAGAATAAAAGTTTGTGATTTTGCACAGACTTGCATCACATCCAATTCACTTGCAAGTCATGACATCACCTTCCTAATGTCATGGTCCCCTTCAGGAATGAAGGACAAACAACAATAAAGTTTACTATCTGTCTGATGATAAGCAAGACCATTTCTTTGCCTTCAAAATGGGACTAACAAATTTAAACTAGCTACCTCATATGAACATTATGGGGGAAAAACACTTTATAAAGTACTATAAAAATATGACCTCATTGTACCTAGATTATGAAACATCACTTTAGGTCTTCTATGCATGTCTTGTCTCTCCTACTAGATTATAAACTCTTTAAGATCAAGAATTATGTCTTATTTATCTTCATATTTACCAGAATATTTAGTAGAATGTCTTACCTAAAAGTTACATATTAAATGATTTATGAATGAATAAATGAAATTATCTTTTAAGTAAATAAATGTTGATGAAATAACATCTAGATTCAATTTCATACATATTTATATCTATACTATACTATACTATACTAACTATTGAAACCATTGTACCATAGCAATTGCAAACACAGATTAGGTCATAAAACCTTTTCAACTTATTTTTTTAACTTATGGAAGCAAATTGATTAAGACTGAAAATTAGGAGGCTTCATTGGAAAATACACAAGTCATACACAAGTATGATCCAATGTAAAATTCTAAAGATTGAATACCTAAAATTAGCATGAATTCCAAGGAAAGAGACTTACAAAGCAAGTAAATGATGCACAGGATCAGAAAAAAATTAAAACACTAAGAAATTCAGCAGAGAAAGAATTCAGGGTAAAAGGAAAATGCATTATGCTATACAACAAAGATGACAAAACCTAGAATTTCATAATGAAGGTGGTGGTCAGAAATTGCTTTGAACTACCTGAAACAAACCACCCCCAATCTCAATCTTGTTGCTTCAACCAGAATGTATGTCTACCTGGTTGGCAGCATTTGGTGCTGGTAATGATACAATGTTATTAGATAATGTTCAGTATAGGGAGTAATGTAGGAAAGAAATTTTTTAAAAAGTTTCTTTATCTGCAAAGTTGGAGGTGATAGACTAGGTACTAAATAACCATGAGAATGCTCCTACTAAAAGCTAAACATATGACTTACAGTACAATATGCTGATACATTAAGGACCTGACACTTTGGATACATAGCAACTGCTAAATAGTAAGTGCTTAATACATGTTGTTGTTGTCTTTTTCCCCTCTTGATCATTCAATTCATTCATTCATTCATCATTTCTTTGTCCTATTGTCTCCAAAGCAGCTATAAAAAGTACTACCAATGCAAATAGTGTGGGAACTCAGTTCTGAAACAGAATCCAATCTGTCTATAAGTTATAGTCCTGAAGAGATGCCTCAAGATAAGACACAGAAGTGCCCATGATCACATAAATATCAGAAGCAAAATTCACACTTGATCCTCTCCGAATCCAGTTCAATCAGCTATCCATGATATCACGATATTTTTTAAAATGTAATTAGCTTTGAAAAAACAAGTTATACAAGAAAATTATTTCCTGATGTATAGACATATTGTCTCACTTAAAAGACACACACACACACACACACACACACACACACACACATTGAAGGGAAGTGAGAAAGCAGGAGCTATGAATTGATTCAGCCATTCTGGAGGGCAATTTGGGATTGTGCACAAAAAGTTACTAAATAGTGCATGCCCTTTGATGCAGCTACACCATTACTAAACCCATACTCTCAAAATATCAAAGAAATTGTAAAAGGACCTCTATGTAGAAAATGTTTTCAGAATCTCTTTTTGTGGTGGCAAAGGATTAGAAACTAAGAGACACCCATCAATTGAGGAAGGGCTGAATAAATTGTGGTATAGGAATGTGATGCAATGCTATAATGATATATATATATATAGTTTCAAAGAGAAATAGAAAGATATATATGAACTGAAAGGTATTATTATGAAAGATTTAAGAATTCTAATGCCCTAAATGATCAACCATTATTCCAGAGGCTGTATAAAAAACACTACTTATTTCATAATAGAAAGATTATGTGTTAATACGTAGAATAAAAAATTTATTTTTTTATATTGAACAATGTGGAGATTTATTTTTCTTGAATGTGTATTTATGTAGTACAGTGGGTTTAGATTTCTTTCTTTTGTTTTTTTTTTTTACTGAATGGGAAGAAATGAGAGGCAGAAAAATGAATGCTTCATACCAGTTGGTCAGTTTTGCTGTACTACTTTTTTTTCTGTTAATAAAAAAATATTATGATTGTTACAAAGAAAGGCTTTTGCTACAAATTGTTACAAAGAGGGGAAGGACAAATTTAAAACTTTGATTTTAAACAATAGGTATTAATAAAATATTTTTAAAATCTCAAGAGGTACCAAGTGATACTGATGCCTTTCAAAGGTATCAATTAAATTTTTAGAAAAGAATTAGGAAGTAAGATAGGCAACAAGGAGGTGTGTGGTATTTAATACCACTCAAAGAAATAAAGACAAAGATAAGGACCAAGCCAAATATAAATCAAAATTGTGTCATCTAGAAACAAAATGGAATGGAATGATTGAAGGCATCAGAACTAGATTCTAGCTTTACATCTTTCACTAACTAGTTGTGTGATTTTTGTTAAACCACAACCTTCCTGGTCTTCCCATACTCAAGAAACTGCCCATACTCCCAAACTCGTGACCAAGGAGCTCTTTTATTCTCATCTCCTGTCAATGGAATAGATTTGAAGTTTGTCAGCAACAAAGTTGCATAAAGGAAAAAAAATCTATCACTACTTGGGATATCTGAGTTCTAACAGGATATTCTAACACTAATCTTGGAATTGCAAGAACCAACCAGCTGATCTAGTATTCCTGAAAACATACCACCATGTTGTTGCCTAATCCATCTATGCATAAATCCAGCCCTAATGAAACCTCTTCAATTCACGTTAATTCTGTAAAATATTTCAATTTCAGAAAAAGTAGCAGCGTTAGAGGTGAAAAGAATAACTTGTTTTCTTCAAGAGGGGAAAATGATAAGGTTTTAATTCCAGCTTGTCTATTCAGTTTTCAAAATAAAGTTCCCTCAATTGTATTATCACATCTATTTAGGATCCTGGATTCAAATAAAAATAGTTATGGAAACTTGTCAAAAGATAGACCAAGACCTAGTACATATATTGGCAATGATTTCTTCCCAACTCTTTTTGGCTCAAAAAAAGAGAAAGCTTTAGGGAACTTTCTCAAGGTCACATCATAGCACAACTGTTACTAACTAACCAAATAAACAAATAAATAAATGGAACTTTCTAAGTCTTGGCTTTTAGTTCTGCACTGCCCATTACTGGAATATGTCACTTTGCCTAACATATTCTCATAGAGTTCTCTGTGCAAACATTAACATATGTAAGGGTTTTCTGGAGTGTGAATTAGCTTCTAGGTTAACCATACCTGGTCAGTCTTTATATTGGAACTGAATTTGTAAGACTACAGTTTATGAGCTTTTTCTTGTGCAGGGTTTGCCCTTAACCAAGGTGGCAGAGGAATGCTTTACTCAGGCATGTGGTTGAGTTTTGCCACAGAATTAAACAAAGACCTCAAAAAAAGGGCCAGCCAGGAAGTTCAAACAGACTGGGAAAAGCCTCACGAAACACGCCTCCCTCTTTTCTTTCCAAGTTAATTAATAACTCTGTAAATGTTGTAACTAATCTAACTTGGACTTACAAGAGTACTTGGCTTCTATCCCTTAATTGGTATCTTTACTGTTGTGGAGATGACTGTAAATTATCAAAGAGACCTTTAATAAGGAACTGGGACGAAGTGAAGGTTTGTTATGTCTGTGCTACCTTCCAACATTTGAGATTAAATATTTGGGAGAGGGGGAGTTATGTCAACAAGACATAAGTGGATAAAGCAAATTTTAATGGTGTCAGGCCTGGCCTAAGAACTGTTCATCGTACATCTTTAAGAAAAAAGCTGAGAAGAAATGTAGCTTGACTGCTACATTCCTTTCAAATATTGCTGGCTCCAGCTGTTATTTAAGAAAGAAAAAAATAATTTCAATAAGAATAGTGTAAGAACCAATTAAAGTATTTATAATAACCAGTATTTATACAGCATTTTACAACTTGCAAAAGGCTGTATACATACGTTATGTCATACGTTTGTCATAGTAACACCGTGAAGCAGATGCTGTTACCCCATTTTACAGACAAGGAAATTGAGGATGAGGTTAAGGGAATTACCTAGGGTCACAGCTAGTAAGTATCTAAGTTGGAATCTGATCTCAAGTCTTTCCAACTCCAATTGTACCCACGATGTCATCTAGTTTCCCATTTTTCTTTAAAAGGTAAATTTAAAACATCTCTTTGTCTAGGTCTCATCTTCATGGCTTCATCACACCAGAGTTGCTATCAGTTATCAGCTATCATAAAACATATACATGTATTGAATATCAAGTGTTCATGATCAATAGAGTTTGAGGCCATTATAATTATAAGTTTCTCCTGTGTGTTCATTAAGTATTTCTCATTAGCTTTTGACTCATACATTTACATAAGAGGTATCAAACACTCAGCATGTAGCCCACAACATTCCTGAGTGCTGCTGAACCAGTTTGAAATGTAGTTCCTATCTGATGTTTATGTATTGATGCATTAATAATAAAAAAGAAATGCATAAACATGTGTGGTTTTCTAAATCAATATACGGGCTGCAAGTATCCTTAGGTATGGTTTAGGGGTCTCTGTTTCTAATTCAGTTTGTCACCACTGATCTAGACTTTTTGGGCCCGAGGTTCTATACTATAATTGGTTCAAAACACAATCATCTGAAAACTTAGAAGGAAGCACAGAAAAGCAGGGTAGCCTTGAAAATAATGTGCAATATTTATAATAGTTTTTTTTAAGTAAACAATGTGAAATGGAAATTCATGGTTTTTACTGAATCCTCTTTTTATGTTGTGCTATGTACATGAAAATGTTCTCTTCTTTTGTCTTTTTGTATTTAAGTTCAAAATGTATGTATGTATGTATGTATGTATGTATTTAAAGACAATCGTCTCTGATCTTGTAAAGTAATTCCTGTACTACCTGTTTGACTAAGACACTCCCAGGTCTTACTGCATGTTTCAATAAAAAGTTGTAAGAATACTTATTTTCTATGTACATGACTCTATAAAAAATTTCTGTTGGGATCTAGTAACCAAAGTTAAAACTTTTATAGGAATTACATTCCTAGAATTTTAGAGATGGAAGGGATATTAGAGGAGTCAGTCTCAAGGCCCTTCAATTGTAAGCTGCCCACAAAAGACTCACTCTCCTAAACCAGATATAATACAACATAGATAATGCTAATTTGTGAGTGTCTGAATCAATATGCAGTTTGCAGGTGTCTGTTTCTTTTATTTTGATACCATTGATCTACTATGACCTCCTTTACCTTAAACGATGAAATTGTGACCCTGGCATGTAAAATTACTTGTCCAGGATCACACATCTATTCTCTCTAGTTCTTTATCCTTTTTTTTAATTATTCGATTTGAAATTGGCTGTTTACCCATAAGGGATAATAGATGTTAGTGGCCTGAACTGTCTATAAGCTATATGCTATCCCAACTATAAAGTAAGTTTACTTCATATGTTTCCCATAGTTTAATGAGATATTATTCTGTAAACTTATAACACATAGTGCTCCTATCTAATTGTAAAGCTGTTTGCTTTGTTATATGTTTTCAATACTCCTCAAAGGATATGAACAGGCAGTTAAAAAATATTACAAACCACCACTAAAAAAATAAAAGTTCCAGATCACTAATAATAAGAAAAATGCAAGTAAAAATAATTCGGAGATTTTGCCTTATACTCATCAGAATAGCTAGGCTGAAGGTAAAAAAAAATCAATCCACTTAGTAGAAAAGATTGTTACTCTGGAACGTTGAACTATTGGCATAGAATAAGGCACATATTATCAGATGTGCTCAATATAGTGGTCTGTTCTACTTCATTATACCATTTCTTAAGACCATCAGCTAAAACAACCTGTAGCAGAAACACTGATCTTAATTGTGGATTATAGAATCTAGAGCTGAAAGTCTCCTGGAGATCATCTTGTCCAACCTACTCATTTTACTGATAAGAAAACTAATACACAAAGGTGTTAAATGACTTAATCCCTAAATTCATCCATAGTAGGAAAGTTGGAACTAGCACTAACGTCCACTGCATGTTGCAACATTTCAATAATTTTTCTCTATATGACATTAGTATTATATAATTCGAAGTCTAAAGAGTGAGGTAGACTGAGGTGTGTGTGGGGAGACCATAAAATTCATTTCTGGTTGAATTATTCATGTTCTGATTTTTTTTTTAAGTTACACTTGGGTACATATTATATTTTGTGTTCACTTGTTTCTCTCCTCTCCTCTCCTCCTTTCTTCTTTTCTTGTCCTTTGCACCCTCTTCCTCTTTCTCCCCCTTCCCCTCTCTGCTAGGCTTCATTTGATAGCCATGAACTGTGGATAAAGAATAAATATGGCTTTTCTGTGCCCTAGGACTATCACCTGACTTATTTATGTCTGACCTGGTACAGCATTGCTGACTTTGGAAAGTTTAATTGAGGCTGGAATTATATGGCATAGCTTCAGGCCACCTGAATTTAAAGGGTGTGAGACACACAACACACACACACACACACACACACACCCCAGACACAGTGGAAATGTATTAGCTTGTTTGGTAGTTTATGTCTTTGTGTGTTCTGGACATTGTCAAAACAGCAGTATTAGGAGATAGAACTGTAATTTTTTGTGACTCGCTTCTTAATATGATGACAGTGTTGATTTCTTTAGGGGTAGGTATGGTTACTCATAGACCAAAGATTATAGATTATCCTTGAGCTTCCAATAAAGGCAGCCTTTCTTAAACATGGAATTGATTAACATGTGTGTTGAGAAGGAAGGGGAAGAATATATCCAGGTGCAGCAATTCAAGTTATAAATATTGTTTGAAACATTACTTAAGATAGTTAAAGCACTTGATAATTACTGGCCATTCCCACTTTAGCTTAAAGAAAATTTAAAAGTGTAAAAGCAAGCAAAATCTTTCCCAAAGGAGCTATTTGCCAATGACATTGAAAATCTTTCCAAGCCATCTCAACCAATTAATGGCTATATTAATGTAATAGGAAAATAGCTTAGACTTTATCTACAAAGTTAAATAAAATTCCAAGCATTGTTGTCCTAAGGAATAAAACAAACTCTTTTTTGTGTTTGTTAATTAAGTATTCAAACGGAATAGTGCCACTAACTATATATATACGTATATACATACACATATATATGTGCACATGTATGTATGTATATTTATAACAGATGACTGCAGGGAGATTATTTTGGACAGTATCTTAGTCTTATCATTACCGTCTCTAGGTAAAAGTGAAAAATAAAATAGATGATTCTAAGAACATATATTAGAAAATGACCACCACCCCCCCCATCCCAGGACATATGCTTGTGAGCGTGCATGTATTTCTGTGTGCAAGCATCTGCTTGTCTCTTCCTCTCTTCCAAATGCATATAATTGAATTTATATAAGTTAAATATGCATATGATACAACTCCATTGTCAGCAAAGATGTTAATACTTAAAACATCTGTGATTTCAGTGTGAACCTTCCTCTCACTGATAAAGATTTAAAACTATCTGTGGCTTGGTTTACAAATCCTAGACATTTTCTTGAGACATAGATAAAGTCATTAACCCTGGATTATACAGTTTGGTGCAGAATTAGAACCCAAATCCATGAATTTATTCATGCCTACTATATAATACTTTCTCTCAATAAAAAAAAGTATATAATCAAGTCAACTTCTTACACCAAACCAATGGATTTTCTTTTTGGAAAAGAGATATTTTGTAAATGCTTTGCCAGGAGGTGTAGAATTTATAAGTTTTGTTTTACTGAAGAGATATTTTGTACATGCTTTGCCAGGAGGTGTAGAATTTATAAGTTTTGTTTTACTGAGAGCCATTGACAAATAGGGCAATATAGTACATTCCTAATTATGTTTGAGACTGGAAATATGGACTAATGAGCCACATAGTTTCTAAAAAATAAATTTCCCAGTGTGCAGAAAAATGAACAGTGTGTAACTAGCAATGATTCTAGATTTATACAAGATGTCCTATAAGTCTTAGTGTAGTTTTAAGCTTTAATAGATTAACCAGCTCAATGATAATCTTATATAGTTTAGTAATAACTTTAATGACTCAAAACTCTACAAAGTCTCTTGAGACATTATATATATTAGGAGCTGGAAGGGAACTTAATTAGGTCATGTAATTCAACCCCTTCATTTTTTTAGATGGATAAACTGAAGCTTAAATAGATGAAACCATTTATCTAAAGTCATGAATATGGTAAGTGATTGAGTCTGGATTAGAACTCAAGTCTTCCAAATCCAAAAGCAATAGTTTTCCCATATACTCTGTGGTCTCCATGAGCTTCTTTTGTTTTTCTTTAATATGCAAAAAGTGATTTCTTATAAATAGTGAAGCCTTCCAAATGCTCTTTTATTTTTATTTTTTGCAGCTGATATTATGCCCAGTGTATCATGCCCCAAAATATTACAGAACTATTCTAATGAGGTCTTCAGTCTTGTTCAAACTGTCTTGACACAGTCTAGCTAAATTTAAGAAATGTTTTTTTTGAAATGAATTGAACCGAATTGAAGTGACAATGTCACATAGGTTTTATTCAAATCTTGGTTACAGTATATTTTTAATCATGGAATTCAAAGTATTTCTGAAAATAACACTAGAAATCCATATTAACCATTTCTTTAAGCCCCTGGATATATTAATTAAACCTGCACTAAAGGCCTACTCCAATGACGGTCAGGGGAGTATAAACTGTGATAGGTCCTACTGATCTGCTAATTTTCAAGGGTCACCTATGAGACAGAATGTCATCCAAAGACTGCCTAGATTCAGAGAAGGTGTGAGCCAGAAGAGATTGCCTTCCCTCTCCCCTTCTTCCCCTGCTTTATTTTAGCATAGACCAGTACTTTTATCCGCATAGGAACTCCCAGTGTGGAAATGCCCTCTAATAATGCATGTTTGCCACTCATCTATAAAACCTGATTACCACAAGCTTAGCCATCGGGTGATTAGGTTTTTGGTGACAGTAACTCCTGAAACAATCCACTAAGGCAAAGCAGGATTTCAATTTGTCTTGGGGATGAATCATCACAATGATGAAATCACAGATCTTTGGAAGTAGCAAAGAAATATGTTACTTAAAAGGAAGTTTAGATTCAGTCTAGAAAAAATATTTACTGGTATCTGGGAGTGTTATCTTGATTAATTCTCACAGATTCTGGGCTTTTTCCCAGAACTGGCAATTAGCATTAAGTTTTGTGAATAAAAGAAAGAAACACAGGGTAGTTAAAGTTTTACATATCTGTACCACCAACTAAATTTCTTACTTCTGATCTATAATCTTATTAAAATGAATTTTGTTGTTCAGTCATTCAGTCATGTCCAAATCTTTTGTGATCCCGTGGATCACAGCATGCTGGGTACCTCTGTCATCCACTATCTCTCAAAGTCTGTCCAAGTTCATGTTCATTTTTTCCCTGACTCTATCTATTCAAATCATCCTTTGCCATCATCTTTTCCTTCTGTCTTTCATCTTTACCAATATCAGGGTCTTTTCTAATAAGTCCTGTCTATGGTCAAAGTATTTAAGTTTCAGCTCAGTGTTTGACCTTCCAGTTAATAACCTAAATTAATCTTTTTTTCTTTCCTGTATTTATCTATTCTCATAATTTAATATTTTATTTTTCCCAATTATATGTAAAAAAATGTTTAACCTGTTTTTTTAAAATTTTGAATTCCAAATTTTCTCTCACCCTCCCTCCCTTCCTTTCCTTCAATTGAGAAGCTAAGCTATTTGATGTAGGTTGTACATTTGTGGTCATGCAAAGCATATTTCCACATTAGTCATTCTGTGAAACACACAAACAAAAAAAGTTAAGAGAAATTATGCTTTGATTTGCATTAAGATTGCATCAGTTCTTTCTCTGCAGATGGATAGTATTTTTTATCATAAGTCCTTCAGAATTGTCTTGCATCATTGCATGGATGACAAAAAGTTGTCATTCACAGTTGACCGTCATACAGTATAATTCTTACTGTGTACAATATTCTCTCGGTTCTGTTCACTTCACTTTTCATCAGTTCATATAAATTGTCCCAGGTTTTTCTGAAAGCATCTTGGTCATCCTTTCTTATAGCACAATAGTATTACATCACAATCATATACAACATCTTGTTCAACCACAGTACTGGTCATCAAGACCTCTGGACACCCCAAGCTACTGATCACTCCCATTAAGACAATCCCTGGAATCGCCAGCCTACTAGACCACCCCCAGATCCAGCAATCTGGGGTGGATAAAGATTGAATCTAGGGAGGATCTTGATGGGAGTGGCCAGTGGCCTGGAGAATGGGATTTTGACAGGATCAAGGGTGGGAAGTATAACCGAGATTTGGTCATAGTGATAATGAAAAGTTTATGGGCCTTAAGAGAATGCCAGATCAAGTGAGAAGATTCAAGAAGAATTCAAGGAGGTTGAGTGTGTAACCCATCACTTTGAGCCTGGGAAGGATAAGGAACACCCCAGACCCAGCTGTTCTGTGAAAAGCAGAGTGGCAGGGGAGAGGAGGATCTAGTACATGCCCAGTGAGTGCAGAAGCAGTGGGACAGAAAGTCTTTGGTTGTGGGCACTTATGGGAGGTAGGAGGTTTGGCTTTAGTTCCAGGCAGGAGGGAAGAACTGAAGATCTGGGTCAAGAGGCACCATTTCCCACACCCCAGGCCAGAGGTGATTACAAAAATCAAGCTATCACCACAAAATATACAGAAGCAAAGGTGGAAGAATCCAACCATAGAAAGCTATTATGGCAATAGAGATGACTGCAGTTCATCTTCAGAGGAGGACATTGAAGTAAAGAAATCCCCAAAGAGTAATGTCAGTTGTTCACTTGCCCAAAAAAGAATTATAGAAGACCTTCAAAAACGTATTTTTAGACATTAGGTATGGACAAGTATAAACTAAACCTTATAAACAAGTCTCAAAAGACATTTGTAACCAAATATTTCTCACAAAGAGCCAGACACAATTGAACAGTATTGATCAGACTGGTAGTTCTTATGGTGATACTAATAAAAGGGTGACTTTCTTTGAAGTTAACTCTCATTTAATCACTAAAAAAGAAACCCAACTTATTTCAAAGTTGAAATTTTAGGTATTTCTTTAACTGTGAGAACACAAAGTATATGTTTGGTCTGAAAGCAAAAGAACCAGAGAATTATCTTGACAAAACTCTATTAGTTTCTGCCTTGATTCTTTTTGTACTCCAATGCCAAACTTGCCTGTTATTTCAATTACTTTTTGATGCCCTAATTTAACATCCCGATCCTCTGTTATAGAATTGATATCTTCATGTGTATGTGTGTGTATGTTATTTCTAAAAGATCTTGTAGGTCTTCATAAAACTGATCCACTTTGGTTTCTTCATTATCAATGGTTGGAGCATAGATTTCTATTAATGTATTGGTGAATGCTTTATCTTGGGTTCAAATAGATATAATTCTATCATTTTTTAAGATTATACTGCAGTATTGCTTTTTTTGCACTTTTATTGACTATGGGGGTCATTCCATTTCTTCTAAGGGATTCTTGCCCATAGTAATATATGTAGTGATCACCTGAATGAAATTTGCCCATTCCCATCCATTTAAGTTCACTCACACCAAAGATGCTAATATTCAATCTTTCCATCTCCTGTTTAAGCACATTTACTTTACCTTGGCTTTTAGACCATGCATTCTAGTTTTGTATGCAATACTGATCTTCGAAGCACCCAATTTTCCTATCATCGCCAGATGCATCCATAACTTGGTTTCCTTTCAGCTTTGTCACAGCTACTCCATTTGTACTAGAGTTACTTGTGTTTGTCCTTCATTCTTCTGCAGTACTGGCTTGGGTACCTTCTAACTTGAGGTGCTCATCCTTTGATGTCATCTCTTTTATCATTTTAGTATTGCCAACGGGATTTTCTTGGCAAGGATACTGTTGTGGTTTGCCATTTCCTTCTCCATTGGAACTCTGTATTATGCCCTGTCTATCTTGGGTAAGCCTGCACAACATAACTCATCATTTCATTGATCTCGGCAAGCTCCTTCATTATGACAAGGCAGTGACCTGGAGATGAGGGAGGGGTGGAGATTTAATATAAACACTGTCTTTCAATGATACACAAGGAAAAGTGAAGAGAGATTTTTTTGGTGCCTACGATGTGCAAGGTTATATGCTTGATCAATATTATTTCTTTTCACCCTCAATAAAACTGGGAGATAGGTGCTCTTATAACCCTTATTTTACAATTGAGGAAACCGAGGCAAACAGAGTTGGATTGACTTTCCTAGCGTCACACAGCTTATAAGTGTCTGAGGCTCTGAACTCAGATTCTCTTGACTCTAAGATCAATATTCTATACACTGTGCCATCTAACTGCACCTGATACCTGTAGATTGCAACTTATTAACACCTTCTCATCCCATGCAGCTTTTGTTAGATTTACACTCATGAAGATGAGTCTTCTTAACTCCCAGCCTGGCACTATATTCTCTGCACCACCACTGATATTAAAAGAAAGGGATTTTTTTTGGTTTTTTGTTTCTTTTTTGAAGTAGTTTGAGTTCATTGAAATAACTATATAATTTCTTAAATTTTATCCAGTCTTTTCTCTTACTATTCATTTCTGAACCCAGCTGATTATTCACCTGAAGCATCTGGGAAAACAGATGTATCAACAGATGAATTCAATGGGCTGTCCATCAAACTGCATAACACACTATACAGGAAGCATTTTTCATCCATTTAGTCTTTCTGTGTGGATTGTTAAGACAAATTGTCTTAAGGAATTGAAGATCTTATTAAGAAGGCCCTGGAGTAATCTAAAGCTTGATACATTTAGCACAATGCCACTTGCAAACAGGAACATGTAGAGAATGTCAAGATTTATAAGGAATCACTCATATACATTAAGACAAAACAAAACAGCAGCTTCAAATAGATCATCTAGTACCATGGAAAGAGTACTGGATTTGGAATTTGAGTTGGGTTCTAATCTTTATTCTGCCTACCACTATAGGCAGGTGCATGATTTGGACAAGTCACTTGACTTTCTATTAATTTCTTTATCTAACAAAAGGGAGGTTTGGACTAGAGGCAGTCTAAGGTCTTCTTCAAGTCCTAAATTTATTACTTATCCTCTTATAATGTGACCCTTGGGTAAATAAAGCACACTTACTTTTTTTTTATTAAATTTATTTATTTTTAGTTTTCAACATTCATTTCCACACGATGTTGAGTTCCAAATTTTCTCCCCATCTCTCCCCTGCCAAGCCCAAGACACTGTGCATTCTGATTACCTCTTCCCCCTATCTGTCCTCCCTTCTATCATACCCCTCACTTTCCTTATCCCCATCTTCTCTCTTTTCTTGTAGGGCAAGATAGATTTTTATACCCCATTGCCTGTATTTCTTATTTCCCAGCTGCATGAAAAAGCAATTCTCAACATTTGTTCCTAAAACTTTGAGTTCCAACTTTTCTCCCTGCCTCCCCACCCATCCCCATTGAGAAGGCAAGCAATTCAATATAGGCTGTATATGTATAGTTATGCAAAAGACTTCCATAATAGTCATGTTGTGAAAGACTAACTATATTTTCCTATCCAGGCCCCCATTTATTCTATTCTCTCTTTTGATCTTTTCCCTCCCCAAAAGTAAAAAAATAAAAAATAAAAAATAAAAAAAAGATTGATTCATATCAATAGTGAGTCCACCTCTCTGAAGATACTAAGGAAAAAATGAATCAGCCTTCTCAGAGAGCTTATTTTTTACAGAGGGACTATGGCAGATACATAGAAAAGTAAATATAAGACGACTTGAGAACAAAATCAACATAATTGGCCAGGGTAGGGGATGAGGAAAGGCTTGGTCTGATCATTCAAAGAGTATGTTTTTTCAGTCTGTTCTTAATCCCAGATATCCTCTTTTGGCCACTAGATCTGATATCTTGTGGCTCAAAAGTAGAGTTGAGACTATGAGCAAGCCATGGAGGTGCTGTTGGCTATATTTCATTTTGGAAGAGTATCAGGGACATCACCTGTTGATGTCTTGACTTGTGCACGAATTGGATTTAAGTGAAGCAAGGTAGCTCAAAGTCAGCTTCATTCTCTGAAGTCCAACGGCAAGACAAAAATCAAGACAACCAGTGATGGCCCAGGATTCAGTGTATGACATTGGCATATTCAGTGTCTGGCCAAGCTCTAAGCACTCCATAGCATCTGTTCCAGTTGTCTTCATGGCTGTTGGAAAAAATTGTTTTTTAACAGACTATTCCACTGGGCAAAGTCTTCCCATGCTTGGGGTAGATATATCCCTCTAACTCACTTGTGGATTTAAGGTCTGTTACCTTCAAACTGATTTAGTCACAGAGGTAGTAGCAGCACAGACAGTGATGATCTGAGGAGGAGAAGGGGAACACTAAAGGATAATTTTCAGTATTAAATTTTTAAAACAAACTTTTGGTACAAGAAAACTTGATTCTCCATGTTGTATAGGTACTAATTTATGACAAAACAAGTTTCATGCTCTATTTTAGTATCTCAGAGTCTGCTGGTAAGTGACTCAAGGCACATTATTCTTAAATCTAACCTAATTTGTACAAAATCCTTAACCTCGCTCTATTTTTTAAAGTAAGAAAATAATACAAAAAAACTTAGACTTTTGAAAGAGATACCAGAATATGATTTAAGCTTGATTCAGTTTCCTCATCTGTAAAGTAAGCGAGAGCATGACATGTCAAAAAGCTCCAGTGACTTTGTCCAGAAAAGCCTAAATGGGGTCTCAAACAGTTAAACATGACTGAAATGACAGGATGACGACAATATGAGACAGCTTTTGGCATAGCAGATAAAATATTGTACTGGTAGGTAGGAAGACCTGAATTTGAATTCTGAGTTATTTATTAATGTCACGACTCTGGAAAAGTGATATAACTTCTCAGCCTCAGTTTCCTTATTTAGAAAATGGCAATAATAAAAGCATATACCTCACAGGATTTCTGGAGGATCAAATGAAATAACATGTTATAAAATTCTTTGCAAACATTAAATTTCTTTATAAACATAAATCTGCTAAAATAATGATCCTCACATATAGACATACACATATACTTACACGTCCGTAATATAATAGCACATTAACAATTTTAAAGACAGGTCTTCCGGCATTTCCAGTTTAAAATACATGACACACTCATACATAAAAATCATTTTGAAAGGTGGTAGATACCATCCCTTCTCTTTCCTCCAAATCAAATAGGTTGCATAATGGTATAACCCAACCCCAGTAACAGTAGGAATACATATCTAACATTTATAGAGTGATTTACTATTTGCCAAGAGCTTTATCATATTATCTCATTTTAAACTTAAAATAACCCTATGTGGTAAATGTTCTTTTTATCCCCATTTTACAGGTGAAAGAACTACAAGATTCTTTCTTAAAGAGGTTAAGTGACTTGTCCAGGATCACACTGCAAATAAGTGTCTGAGGCAGGATTAGCACTCCGTTCACCCTTCTATTTAGCTGTTTCTACTAATGATGTCTCAATATACATTATATATCAAAACTAAACAGGAATTTATGTCATATACACACATATATATATATCCCTTAAGATGTATATATGTATATACATATGCATATAGACACAAATTATATATATATATATATATATATTATATATAATTATATATATATAATTATATTATATATATTATATTATTAAATATATATATATATATTTATATATCCCTATATATATATATATAGAGAGAGAGACACATACATGTACACAAACGCATGCACTGAAGGATATAAAATATAAATTCTCTGTTTAAATTTCAAATTCCTTCCTAACCTGGCTCCAAGTCCATCTTCCCAATATCATTGGACATTAATTCCCCTCCCATATCCTGTAATCTAGCCAAAATTGCCTTCTCAGTTCATCACAGATGACACTCTATATCTCATCTCTATGATTTTGCACTGGATATCTTACATAGTTGAAATGATGTAGCACCTAGGCAATTTTCACAGCACCAAGGGTGACCATGAATATGCAGGTGTAGTTTAGAATCACAAGGTATAACAGATGCTCCATATAGAAGACAGAAGAATAACATTTGTTCAAATACTAGAAAGCCAAATACCCAAACCAGAAAGTCAAATCCATCATAGTAACCAAGAAGTCAATACACATTAGTATCTCACCTCAGACACTTGACACTCACTACTTGTGTGACCTTGGGCAAATCACTTAACCCCAATTGCCGCATTTTGGGTCATCTCCAGTCATCCTGCTGAAAATCTGGTCACTGGATTCATATGGCTCTGGAGGACAAGTGAGGCTGGTGACCTGCACAGTCATCCCTCACTCAAAACAAAGTCAAGTGCAAGTCATGTCATCATTTGTCATCATTTGTCATCATGGTCTTCTTTGGCAAGGAAGGAGGAAGGACGAACACACACACACATTAGCACTGCAGGGGACAAAGTCATTCCTAAGCACCTTACCCACCCACCCACTCACCCCTCACCCTAGCACCTTCCAACAAACAAACAAATACTCAAGAGCCTAGCTGTCCCTGTCTGTGTCCTCTCTCTCCCTCCACCCTAACTTCTCCAACTGTTCTCAATAACTTTCTCTCAGTTCTGCTCCACCCTTTGTAGTTGTAATTATGAGAGTTAAAGATCTTCCCTATCCATTAATGGGTCTACCCATTAAGGGAAGTTTGATTAGGGAGATGTTTTTGTTGTTGTTGTTGGAAGGCCCACACCTTTTGTTAATTTCTAAAGAGGCACTGATTCTCAAGGGTTGTGATGCCCTCCAAATCTAAAAAGTGTATAAATACTCTGAGGTAAGTATTTGGGGCTTAGCTTTTGGAAGAAGATTTGTGTGCCAGATGAGATTCTGGGAAACCACTAAGGAGCCCCCATCTTTGAAAACCCAGATGGTGGTACTTCTCTCTCTGGTAACTATGTATGTGTATAGGTATGGTCAGAGACTTAGATCTGTTGAGCTGTGATATATATATATATATACATATACATATATATATATGTATATATATATATACATATACATATATATGTATATGTATATGTATATATATATATGTATGTTGCTGATAGCTAGACAGTTGGAAGACCTATCTGTTGCTCTCTATTTCACTGTTTGTATTTTATCTGAAATTCAGGCTGCTGACTTTCCCCCTGAACTAAGTGAATGATACATGTGCTTGATTAAAGTTGCTTTCCTTTTAGACAAGGAGATCTAAAAACCTGTACAGTAGGTCTTTCTGTGTTGGCTGGGTTCCTTGCTGTTGCACCCTTCCTGTTCCTGTTCAGCAACCTCCTCCCACCACTTAGGCTTCCATGTGATTTAAGCCAGTCACATAGGCCTATTAATGAATGGGAAAGATCATCTCATTTAAATTATCATTTCAAATGATTTCCCCCTTACCTCTCTATCTAACAGTCTTCTTCATTTTAGGAATCTCAAGGGCCGTATTCTTCATGAAAACTTTCTTGATCTTATTACCATGGCTCTCTTTTCCAATTTTCCTTTTAGTAACCTATTTTGGATGCAAATAATCTATTTACTTTCTATTTGCACTACATGTATTTTATAAGTACTTGCTTCCCCCAGTAAGCTCCTTGAGAGCTGGGATGCTTCATTCTTTTTCTTTA
This sequence comes from Potorous gilbertii, assembly GCA_028658325.1. Lineage (NCBI taxonomy): Eukaryota > Metazoa > Chordata > Mammalia > Diprotodontia > Potoroidae > Potorous > Potorous gilbertii. The sequence goes on along the minus strand of CM053769.1, from coordinate 565,252,487 downwards.
TAATTGTATCCTCGGTGCCTAGAACATAATAAATGCTTAACAAATACTTGTTGACTGGTTAATTCACCTATAACATAATCTCATTGCATGAATCTCATAGTGTAGTTATATGGTCTACTTCATTGGACATTACTGTAGATATATTTGATTCAATAAATAATACTTTATTAATTGTGGTGATATGGTGATATAGTATATAATTATAAATATGTTTAAGATCTCAAGTGTACTAGATTAAGTTGAATGTATACTAAACATACACACACACACACACACACACACACATACACACACAGAGTGGAATAAAATGAGAAAAATTGAATATCTACTAGCCAAACAGCCTGATCTTTCTTACCATGGGCTGTCCCATGATAGTTATAAACTGTTTGATTCTGGGGTTCTCAGAAGCAAAATCTGACAGATGTACCACATTATGCATGTAGCCCTTTTACGACATGGGCTATTGTCCGCCAGGGACCAAACAGACACCACTAAGATCACTCCAACTCAGACCACAGACCTCACTCTTGATGCAGGCCCCATAGGGATTCTCTTCCCATGAAACCATGATTCTTTCTTTCAATCTGTTATCTTCATCTCTCCCTTGCTGAGGGGAGGAAAAAAGTCACGAAGACTAGCCAGAGTCATGGAAATGAAGTATCTGATCATTCCTTTACTTAAAACAAACTCAAGATTTATCAGATTCAGTTACCAATTTTCCTGAGGCTCCTTCAACACTTAAGTCAGATTTTACAAAAGAGTGTACATGTAGACCCCAAAAGCCAAGTCTCAATGTCTGTCTGTCATTTAAAGTACCTTTGGTTCCTTTGAGAAAAGATGCTATATACATTTAAAATAAAAATAAAAACGATAAAATAAAAAGACTGTAGGTTTTCCTTTAAGAGTATCATAAGCATGGCTATAACCACTGGTTTTTCTGTTTCCATCTGGATCCCCAGTGATTTCCAGAGTCAGGCAATACTATACGCTGTTGCTTTTACCACCAGGCCCCTATGCAAGTTTATGGGGACATTCCTTGGAGAGTCTCAATAATATCTACTTATTCAAACACCAAACTTTATTGAAAGTCTTGTAAGGTATCACTCTGAAGCTGTCAGAATCTCTTAATGTTATTTGAGGGGAGTTTGTTGTTTGTAAATGAGTGCAAAAAAGAATTGAGACAGATTTTGTACTGTTAGAGGACCATAGAAACAAAAAATGGTATGCCAGGACAGACATATTTTTGTTCCTTATTTATTACATTTTTATAGAAACTCAGTGCAGGCCTTATCTGATGTCATTTGGTTTAAATTCCTTGGTACTTTTTGTATTTGACCAAATTCCCTTATCTCCTACTTGCTTGTATTCTGCTGTGCCAGCATCCAAGCAGCTGATATACTTATCTGCAGTTTTATAATAAAGTTTTAGCTTCCTAGCAGAAAGAGACAGAAATAACTATTCCTTACATATGAAGCATACCAGCTGCCCATGTCCATCATGTGCTTCTGAAGCAACTGTCTATGTTCTTAGTCGACTTTAGACATCCCAATGCTCATTTCCATTGCACCCAAATGAGCCATGTTTCTGCAGTGACTGCTGTCATAGGGTTATAGAGAGTTAGACATTTAAGAGGAATTATGAGGAAGAAGAAAAGGATGACCTAGAACAGGCCTGAACCACTTGTAGCACATGAAAGGATTTGGGGCAGCCCTTGAAAAATGGCCACAGGTCACCCAAAATCCTTTGGTGGGCCAGAGGATGTGCAGCTGTGACCTAGAAGAAAGAGGAATTGGGTCACCAAAAGGTAAAACAAAAAACAAATAGCAGTATCCAGATAGGCTGGATACATAGCTTATTTCCTCCTCTTTTTTCTTTTTTGACTCAAATGTACCAAAATTCCCCTTATTCTACAAATTTACTTTTTTTTTCAAAGAACATTTATTTATTTATTTTTAAATCAAGAAACACTTATTATGAGCGCTTTATAACCCTGGTGTCTCCTTTCTTTACAAATTAGCCCAAAAGAGAATTTATTTTATTAACTTTGATATAGGGTTATACTTCATCCAGTTTTAACCCATATAAACTCTTAGCACAGTGCCAAGCACATAATAAGAGCTTAATAAATGTTTATGGATTGGTTCTGATATTAAAACCACCTAAAATCATAGCCATCCTTTAAAGCTCAGTTAAAATGTCACCCCTTCCCCAAAACCTTCCTTGATTCTCACCTTGTATTAAAAGTGATTTTTCACTATCAACTTTGATAGCCTCTTGTTTGTATTTCTCATATGCAATTATCACATTTGATTTTCTATTAAGAGTTATTTGTTTATAGGTTTTTATTTTCCCTAATATATAATAAACTCTTTGAAGTCAGGGAGAATATTTTTTTTATCCTTATGTTATTTAATACTTGATAAGAGTGCTACCCTGCCTAGAGTAAACATCGAAGAAATAAACAGAAAACAATAAAAATAGTTCATATTTTTATTGTGATTTAAGGTTTTTAAAGTACTGAAAAAATGGTATTTAGAAGGAAGTGGCAACTATCCAAAAAAACTGGTGGAAAAATAAAAGTATGGGTTGTAAAGTATGGGTTAACAGAAAAAAATGCCAACTCTTCAGAATAGTTGTGACTAGCAGACATCATCCTCACAGAAGTTCTACATGAAGTAAATTAAGACTTAAGTATGTGTGTGTTCCTCCTTCATTGCCGAAGAAGATCATGCCATTAGAGAAATGATGACATGACTTGCACTTGACTTTGTTTTGAATGAGGGAGGACTGTGTAGGTCACCAGTCTCACTTCTCCTCCAGAGTCATCTGAATCCAGTGACCAGATATTCATCAGGATAACTGGAGATGACCCAGGATGAGGCAGTTGGGGTTAAGTGACGTGCCCAAGGTCACACAACTGGTGAGTATCAAGTGTCTGAGGTGAGATTTGAACTCACTGGTGCTCTATCCACTGCACCACCTAGCTGCCCCTAAGACTTAAGTGTACCCTTGAGTATAATGCATTGGAGTCATGGTTGTCTTTTTGTCCAACTAGGCAGTGCATTGGATCGAATGCTGGGCCTGGAGTCAAGAAGACCTGAGTTCAAATACAACCTCAGACACTTATTAGCTATGTGATCCTGGGCAAGTCATTTAATTCTCTTTATCTCAGGTTTCTAATCTGTTAAATGAGCTAGAGAAGGAAATGGCAAGGCCCTCTAGTATCTTTGCCAAGAAAACCCCAAAACGGTTTTGAAGACACAACTGAAACAAGTGAGAAACAACAAAATACCTTGAACGTTAGTCTATGAGGAAAAGAATTATGCCGCTAATTGTAATTGTTCACAACTTATTAGAGGAAGAATCTGTCATCTCATGTGTCTAGTGAGGAAAACAACACCTTCCTGGCCCAAAGGCAAAGGGTTAGTGCAGACAGGCTCTTAAATTTCCCTCCGTCTCTAAGGTCTGTGATTGTATGGTTCTAACCACCAAAGGGTTATTTGGATTAGAAAAGATTCACTCCATCCTTTCAGACAATCTGCATTGCAAACATACACAGAGAAGACCCAAAAGCACAGTCTGGGGTAAGTTGTAGGGAATTGAAACATCCTACTTCTGGAGGCCACATCTCATTCCATTAGCCTGCCTAGTCATCGCCAAAGTTGATACTGCTACATGGAGGGGAAAATTGGTGAATTTTTGCTCTGACACCAGAAAATTTGGTGGTTCTGTGAAACTCTGATCCCTGAAACTGACAAACTGACACTTTTCACTGATAGTAAATTTACCAAAACTTCCTTTTTAAATGTTCATAAGGAAGATGGAGAACCTCTCTTTCTCCCCTTCCCTTTGCCGACAGATGTTTTGCTTCTGTGACAGAATACAATAAACCTGTGAAATAATGAAGAGGGAACTAGTACTGAAAAGCGGGCTACTTTTGAAGTGAACAGACTGATTGGATTATTTCCTGGATGTTATGCAGTGACAGAATGTGACAACTATACCTTTTCATTTCCTATACAGCCTCCAGGAGATGGAAGATTTAGTATCCTTTCGTATACTTTTAAGTCTAAGAAACTTCTCCTTATGGCTTCTTATGAGTCCTGGAGGCTGGGAAAGAAATCAAGTTGCTTTATATTTGCAGCAAAGACCCATATTAAGTTCCTTCAATTTGGGATAGAGATGCTGGTGGCACTTTGCAAATGTCAACACTGACCTGCCGAAGTTGTACATCTAAAGCTCTAAGCACGCCTTTCATGTCAGCAAATGAGGTATTTCCAATCCCAGTTCCACATTTTTGCAGCTTTGCCAAGTTCCAAGCTGAGACTGTCAACATTACTATAACTTGTGATCTTGCACAGCCATCAGTTTAAAACAATTTCCATGCACATTTATTCAGACTTAGATGCAAGCGGGAGGTCCCAAAGGTGACAGGTCCTTGCACTACTCTAATCCAGTTACCACGGAGTTAAAATGCTTTCATTACAGTTTCAAAACCCCAAGAGAAAATAAGTATGACAAGATCAGGTCTGCTTATTATGTTTTAAAACAGATCTGACTACAGGAAATAGTAGCAAGACTGAACAAGTCATATTCTTACATATTGCCTTTCTCTACTCATAATTCTTTTTCTAAAAGTTTTTTTTAAATTTTGACTATCCTCAAGGTGATTCATCCTATATTGATAAAGTTTTAAAATGACTCTCAAAACAAAAACAAAAAAGTTTCCTATTTCAAGCACTTTGAGAGTCTCTGTTTCCACATTAATGCACTTCAACTTTCTCCCAATCCCTTAAGAGGGGCATATCTTGGTTGCCTAAACCAGTTTATGAAAAGTAAACCAAAAAGAAAAAAAAATAACAACATAAATCATCACTTGGAAATCCAGAGTGAGATTTTTGTGGAAGAATTTGACAAGGATCAGTCATGTGTGTGTGTGTGTGTGTGTGTGTGTGTGTATGTCTGTGTGTGCAAGTTCACATATACATATATATATATCATGTCCCAAAAATCTTAGTGCAATTTTTTAAAGATTTAATAACCACATACATACATATATATTAACCTTTATAAGCATATATGAAGAAACTCTTTCAATTACACATTATTTAATAAGCATCGTTGCAGACAAACTAAATTTTTAGACAACATAAGGTTTTCCCTTTTGAAGTAAGTTTTTAATTTTAAAAAAGTAATGATATGGAAATTTCAATAAAATACATTCTGTACAACCTTCTTCCTTTTTAAAGGAATATATGGCAAATATGTCTATAGAGAATAGATAGCTATAAAGTGCTATATCTATATATACATATAGATAAATATATTATTGTGTTATATAATACACAGATGATAGTAATATATAGACAGAGATATAAAATACAGTTAAGAATTGATACATGATATAGATATATGTATGCATATGGCTATACATATATGTGTATGTGTGAGTATATTCAAATGTATCCATGTTTTTTAACACTTGACATACTATTTTAACACCTGGCTTATTAGAGGCCAAATGTCCTAGAACTTCAGTCCCTTGGGATACAACTGAAAACATGTAAACATATTTTTCTAAAAGTAGAAAATTTCTAAAATAATTTTGATAAAGATGGAACGCTTAAAATTTTTATGTTTTACTTTGCAAGAGAGGGATTAAAGTATTCTCGAGATCCTAGCGATTCCTAATTTGCATGCTGTTCTCTTAAATTTGGTCATCTAATTTCTCAGGTTTACATCGATCAAAATAATGATGAAAAGATTCTTGGTTAGAAAAGACCTGTAACTAGATAGCAGAAGCAACAGCTACCAGAAATTCCCCAAATAACAAAACGGAAAAACTATTCAATATTATAACCTACAACATTAACTAATTGAATATAAAGATAACCGAATACCATCAAGACCAGTTTTAGTTTTGCTTGGTATATACTGAATAAGAAAAAAATATAAAATTGCATAATGAATTGTATGGAATTTTTTTGCATAATAATTATATATACTTTTTAAAATTGACTTCAGAAAGAAGAAAAAAAAAAGTTGTCTAAGTGTAACAGGGCTTTGGCTCATGCCTAGCTCACCTAATGTGAAGATAGCCACATGAGAAATACTAGAGACCTACTTCTGAAAAAAAGACACCTTGAATTGAAACACCATGTGGGTGACAGTGTAGTCAGAACAGTATGATTGTTTAAAGCTATCAATTGAAACGCTCTTCTTCTTTCCTTCTGGTGGTGTCCAGGGGGAAAGGAATCATTAATTCACAGAAAGGACACTGAGAGAGAGAGACAGACAGACAGACAGATAGATAGGTAGATGGATGGAAGGGAAGGGCCATCTTCTTCCTTTTCAGCCCGGTGGCTCCAGGGAAACAAGTTCTGTGTTTGTTTGTTTAGGTTTTTTGTTTTTTTGTTTTTGTTTTTGTTTTAAGTTTTACTTGTCCTTTTCAATTCTAAGTACAGGGTGAAATCCTTGGACTCAGGAGCTTCAACCATGAAGAATCCAAAATCTAGACCAGAGTTTACAACCAACTGAGCAGGGAAGCCTTAAAAAGCCAAGGTCCCATGACACAAGATCATGGGCTCCAAGGAAGGCTTGGAACTTGAAAATTTTAGGAAGTAATGTTATTTAGGAACTGAGTTAAGCCGTGAACCTAATCCTTCTCACCATCTTGGAAACTAAGCTGGTGTCAGGGCTATTATGCCCCTCAGAAGTTTGGGGGGAAATGTTTGTACGTTATTGCTGTTATGTCTTTAAAGTAAATATTTTCTTGTAAAAGCTTATCATGATATTAAGTAGTTGAGTTGAAGTGGGGAGCTTCCACACATAATTAGGGGAATCGCAATCAGTGGGACCTTGAACTAATGGCAGAAAGGAAACATCTCCCTTATCCTACCGTCACTCCCCAACTATCCAAGGGAACTGGAGAATCCTGGGGGGAAGTTTAGAAATGTAATATACCTGGACTTGGAGCAATGGAGGGGCCAGAGTAAGGATTATTACATTAAAAAGTTGCCCATCTCTAGTGATGCTCATTAAATGAGATATTTTATACTATCACTGACATAAACCATAATGCTACAAAGAAGTTCTAGAATCTTAGAGTTGGAAGGTACCCCCTTAGAGATCATTTATCCATAAATCATTCAGTAAATGCCTATTGTATATCAGAGATTTGATAGGATCAAATATAAAATCATGTGTCTGGGGTTCAAACGTCTTTATAACCTAGACTCCCTCTTACCTTTTTCAGTTTTCTTATACCAATAGTCACCTCTGTGTACTCTTTGATCCAGTGACATTGGTCTCCTGGCAGTTACAGAAATTAGATAGTCTGCCCCTTGGCTTAGGCATTTTTTCTCTGGCTTTTACCCAGGACTGGAACATTATCTCTCCTCAACTCTGCCTACTGACTTCCTTGGCTCCCTTTAAGTCCCAACTCAAATTCCTTATTTTATAGGAAGCATTTCCCAACCCTTCTTAATTCTAGTGCCTTCACTGTTAATTATTTCCTATTTATTCTGTACATAGTTTGTAGTGTGTATGTGTGTGTGTGTGTGTGTGTGTGTGTGTGTGTGTGTGTGTGTATTTATATATGTCTGCATGTTGTCTCCCTCAGTGATGATGAGCTTCTTTTGGTACTTTCTATATCCTCATGCTTAGCACAGTGCCTGGCACGTAGGAGGTTCCTGATCAATATTTATTGATGGACTGATTGATAGGCGCTAGAGATACGAAAACAAAAATGAAATAGTTCCTGCCCAAAAGGAGATTATATACTTTCTTTTTTCTGAAGTCTATAATTAATCAGTCTTACTATAGAAATCTTTGAGTATTTTTGAGTACTCCTAAATTTCTTCCGGGAGTATCTTAATTAATTTAGTGTTCATTATATTATAGATCCAGCTAGCTGGGTGTTGCTTGACCAGAATATGTTTGTAAACTTGTGTTTGTGTATATGTTACAGTGTTTGTATGTGGCTAGATCTAGAAAGAAAGAAAAAATGTATTTATTTTTCAAAGTTGTGCGTGAACCCTTTCTGCTTCTACCAAAGGTTTACATTAATTAGAGAAACCAATGTTTAAAGAATAGGATAATAAGACCTCAGACCCTGAGTGAGATCTACTCTGAACTCTTCATTTTACAGATGAGAAAATCATGCCCAGAGGAGTTGAATGATTTAAACACAAGTCCTCTAGATTATTTTTCACTTCACGTGATGCGTTAGAAATTGGTCCAAATGTATTTCTCCTTTCTTAAAAAAAAATACACTTTAGCATAGATATCTATGATAGAAGCAATCTCTTATTCCCTCCTTCTTCCCTCCCCCCTTGCCCCATTCATGCCTTGAGGCAAATGTTTCCTTAAATGGTATTGAGACATTCCTCAAGACTTGGTTGCCTTCAGAGAGCTCAAATTATTGATGTCTCTTCCTTATTCTTCTTGAGTTCAAAGCAGTTACAAGGAGATGGAAGGGTCCTCATATGCTTAGGTAGCATATCTCATTGAGAGTTTCTCTTATCTCAATCAACTCAAGGGGTTCTCAATGCCTATTTTTGTTGAATATCCTTCACCAAACTAAATCTCCTTTTCTTAAATATTGAATGACATATGAGCTACGAGTGACTCAATTTGTTCCAGTATCAAACCTAAACTTCTAAGGGACTGGCATGAGTCATCACAAGCTCAGAAAAATATCAATCTACATGTCTCTGCAGTATCCTGAAAAATTTTTAGCTACAAAGTTCCTAGAATTTTCCTGGGAAGTATTTTTCAAGGTGCAGTTATAGGAGTTCATAGAACTTAGACAAGGAAAGGTCCTTAGAGATCAGTTGGTCCAACCTTTTCATTTTATAAGTGAGAAAAGTATGGCACTGATCAGAGACAGTGGTCTCCTCCATTTGTCTTCCAGTCTTCCTTTCTCAGGAAAAATTGAACATGTAGCTGTCAGAGTCTTATTGAAAAAGAAACATGATAAAAGGACCAAAATTCAACAAACCCAATCTTAATTATGTAACAGCCACCTTTTACAGAATTCTTAATCGTGCGTTTTAGGGTTTGTGTGTGTGTGTGTGTGTAAGTACATGTGTGTGTGACATGGACCCCTTTGGCATTTTGGCAGTCTACTCCATCTCAGAACAATGTTTTTAAATGCATAAAACAAAATACACAAGATTCTAGTGAAAAAACAACTCTACTCAAATACAGTTATCAAATACACCTTTTGTAAAAGCTCATAGACAGCAGTGTTTTAGGGTAAAAAACAAGTACTTACATGGAAAAAAGTCACCCAAGTCTCAGATTGCCCTGGCATTGACCAACAGTTTAAACTACTTTCTTTTTTGCTTCTAGTAATAAAAAAAAATAGTAAGAAGTGGAGCAGGTCCTTGAACCTGAGTTTTTTAACTGTAGCTCTTTCCACTATTGTATTGCTATCTTTTTTCTAAATTGAATAGGACTTGTAAATTCCACCAACACTTAAGCTAGAAGATGAATAAGTGAATAATTTTTTAATAAAATACTTTCACAAAATATGTTTAATATGAATGTATTTGTAGAGCCTATATCAGATTGCATGCCATCTTGGAGAGAGGAGATGGGAGGGAGGGGGAGAAAATTTTAAACTCT
>CM053769.1:565221158-565242357 GCA_028658325.1 Potorous gilbertii | reverse complement strand
TATATATCCATATATAATATGGATAATTGTATATCTAATCTTCTAGATATCTATAATGTCATGGATATACATGGAGATATCTATCTATATATTTATGAGTATAAACACCCATATATTTAATAAATGATATTATTCCATATTTGTTTATTATTTATATCTCATCTATTTTTTTAATTAAAAAAAGTGGCATATGGAACGTTCACTGAGGACTAGCACCTCTGGTGCCAGGGCTTGCTGAGCCCTTTGCAAGGCTGCTCATCTACCTTTGGTGTTCACCAACTCTCATCTGTGGCTCCAAGAAGCCATACCATGATAAAACCATTTTGTCAGACAGGCTAAACTAGGCTGTGAGCAACCAACAAGTCTCACTGGTAAATTAGAGGGCTATCTATTTCAAGCTTGTAAAGACTTCCCCCAGAATATTGGGTGGATGGGAACAATTTGTTCCAGTGGTCATGAAGGCAGCTGAAGCAGGCACTGTGGAGTATTCAGAGCTTTGTCAGATACTGAAGATACCAAGGTCATCTACTGCATCCTGAGCCATTGCCAGTCATTTTGATTTTCATCTTGTCACTGGACTTCACTGACTCTGGAGGAGCAAATGAGGTTGATGACTTTGCACAAGCCTGCCTCACTTAAATCCAGTTGATGCACATGTCAAGATATCATCCAGTGATATCATTGGACTTTTTCAAAAATGAAAGACAAACAACAATTCTTAAAAAGTATTCAAGAAAAATTATCATATCAAACACAGGATAAAACAAAATTATTGAAAATAAAAATAGCATACATCATTTAAAAGAAGCCAAGAATCTGCTGTTACCAGACACCTGGGATGAGTTAGTTATTATAGTTAACTATGGAATTTTATTGTTTCTTGGCAGCTAAGGCATGAAAGGAAATCCATGGAATTATAGGACAGTCATTGCTCAATAAAAAAGAAAACATACAGCCATCAGGAGCTGCAGGGTGTGGGGGAGAACCAAACACTTCTTCTATCATTGAAAAAGTTACTCGTTTTTAGGATAACATAAAGACCAATGCATTTATGTTTTTGCCAAGGACATAGAGTTGTTCAAACTGAAATTTTTCCCTATTAATCAATTAAATTTAGGGTAATACAAACCCTAAGTGACATTTCTATGGAGAGTGGAGAGAATATAGTCCAAATATATCACTTTTTGGAAAATATATTAATATAGGCAAGGGGTTTTAAAAGCTTAGAAGAACTGGTAGCTAACATATTCATTTGACTGTCTCTCTCAAATAGATTTCTCCAGGTAACATAATTCTTTGGAATACATTAGGTCAGGTACATTTATGACTGACTTCTTTTGTAAAGTTCTGAAGTAGCCACATTTTTTATTGTTCTTTAAGTATTTGCTTTAGGAATCACGTGGAGGCAGAGCTGACATTCTGTGATGGAAGTTTTAGGGATTTAATTTGAATTGCTAATTACATGGAGGGTGATTCCACTGATTCCACAGTCTCATATATTTCTTGATAATTCTGTCCAGTTCTAACACAAAATAATGCAAAGTCTGGCAACTTTTTTACCATCTACCTATACATTAAAAATGTAAATGTTTTGAGATCAAGTAATTTATTTCATCACTTACTTTTTATCCTGACTTAAATTTATTTTTTATTGTAATATAGAGAAGAATTTTGGAATTTCTAACCCTAAGTCAGATAATTGTCAATAATTAAGGAGTGCTGTTAAGGCCCAGAAATAAAAAGTTAAAAGAAAAGATTCATTCTTACTCTGGAGGATTTTGTTGGGTAACACCTTTAGCCAAGTCTGGCAGCTCACGTTTTGACCATGACTAAAAGATTGCTCTTACAATGGAAGAGAACCTCTAATGTCACTTAACCCCAGAGGCAGGAACTGTAAAAACCAGCAGAAAGATCTGAATATTTCAATTGATGGTCAACAAAAGTTCCACAGCCCCGGGTCCAGTAAAGAACATTTGGCAATGGCCAAGAAACCAGAAGATTGCCAACATGTCTGAGATCAAATGCAAGGCACAGCCTTGTGGAGATGAGACAAGATCATTGAGGGCTAGATTCAATGTAATAACATCACCAGAAAATATCATTGTGGCTGTAATAACAAAAGTGTGAAATGCACCTCGATGCATGCTTCATATATATTGAGAAGAATATGGTACGTTAGCAAGAGCTTGGATTTGGAGACAAAGGTTCTACTCAGTACGAACTCTGATACTTGCTACTTATGTAAACTTGGAAAATCAACTTAATTTCTCTAAGCCTCAGCTTCCTCAACTGTAAAATATCCTGTAAGCTCCCTTCTAGTTTTAAATATGTGATTCTTATTGGGAAAACCCGTTGTTGCCTCTCTACATGTACCCCATGGATGTATCCAGTCATCTTATAGATAGTATATGAATTTTCAGGAGATCATGTATCAGGGGAAGATATTTTATTGATACCTTTATTAGAATCAAATTTCATTAAATGATTTTGCTTTGAACTGATTATTTCTTCTACATAACTATTTTGGGGAAGTAGGGTGATTCAGTGGATAGAGAGTCAGACCTGGAGTAAAGAAGCTCTGAATTCAAATCTGGTCTCAGGCACTTACTAGCTATGTGACTCTGGACAAGACTTTATTCTGTTTACCTCAGTTTCCTCATCTGTAAAATAAGCTGGAGAAGAAAATGGCACACCACTCCTGCATTTTTACCAAGAAAACCCCAAAAGGGGTCATGAAGAATTGCACACAATTGAAATGACTTAACAATAACAACAAACCTGACTATTTAAAGGGAACATATTGGCAGAGGCTTGTGAGATATGATTTTGAGTGAATATAGAACCACTGAACACCTTGAATCTGAAGTAGCATTTGTGGTTGCCCCACACAAAAGGTATGCTGATGGTTTAACATTTATATCTCCTCAACCTGAAAATATCAAACCAATGAAATGAGAAAGGATAGTAGAGAAAACAAGTCAGAAATCACTTTTGAAAAGCATGGGACTGGCTACATTTCTCTATATAAGAATTTTTTAAAAAACCAGATCATTAAAACCATATATTTTAAGTAGGAAGATGATTTGAAAATATATTAGATCTTTCTAATATTCAAACCATTTTGGCAAGTGTTTCCATGGAAAGTCAATGAAAAGATTGATTAAAAAACATCCATAGCACTTTAGAGTAAGAAATTCCCTTAGATGTCAGATATTCCAACACTTTCATTTCATAGATGTGGGAAGTAAAGCCCAGATTTGCCAAAGGTCCGAGCTACTTAATGTCAAAGTCTGACCCTGTTGAAGGTGCCACTTCTCACCCATGTTGTGGGTGCCTTTGAGAAGTACAACTTTTTGACTTTTGCTCTAGGCTATCCAATTACATTGCTATTTCCAAAATTGGTAGTCTTTTACAGCAGAAAAGAAGAGAATACACTCTTACTAGTGGAGTAATATAGCTCCAGAGGTCTGGTATTCCTGACTGGTTTTCTCAGTGTTGGTGTGTATTTATATTGGGCACAAAAATGTCAAATCATTTGGCAATGATTACCATGTCACAAGGCCAGTGATAGCAATGTCCTTGATAACACTTTTGGAACCATTCCTTATATTCTCAAGCATGACTATGTCAAAACCTGACAACTGAGTACATGTGAACCAGCAATGTTTTGCTGTCTTGAAAAGTGGTAATGTTAACATACTTAGCAAAGATCATCCTTTTGGCTACATTCAATGTTGATAATATACTGACAAGAATTTTGTGACCTCTTTTTGTGCTCCATAATATAAGACGGACATCAAACATTTTAAATGTTAAAGATGAGAGCTATGAAGATGACTGAAGTAGTAGAAAATCACACTTGAGAGCAAAGGTTAAAGAAACTGACATTACATAACCTGGAAAAGAGGTGCTTTGGAGGTGTTGATTTTTCTCCCTAAGATAAGCGAGATTGTTAAATAAAGTGTAGAGACAAGTTATTCACAATCAATGTGAGATCCAAACAAAAGGTTTAAAGTATAACCCAAGAAATTGAGATATGAGGAAAACTATGCCACTGGTGAATGTGGTTAAACATCGGAATAAGTTAACTAGGTAGCCTGTGAATAGGGCTCTGAAGGTCTTTGAAAATACTTACGATTTTTATCAGTCTAGGATGAATCACACAAGGAATGTCCTGAGAGTAGGAGGCATGCCCTAGATAACTTTCTGAACCTTTCCATTACCTTTCTGTTAATCTTTTTAGTTCCTGGTCTAGGAAGAAGTCTCAAACCACAGCTGAGCAAATTCTTTTACCTTCCAATTTCTATCCTTTTCTTTAACACTAGACAGGTGCCAATGGTTCAAATGAGCAGATTAAGAAGCTGACTAAGCTCAACTCCACCAGAAACTTATCGTTTCTGATTGAACAGAAAAGTCTTTAACAATGCGTTAAACTTAAAAAAAAGAAAATGAAGAGTAAAAATTAAATAAATCAGTATATTATGTCATACAAAGATTACCAAAAAAATCAACTTGACCAAGAACCTGGCAATTCTCTCACAAAGATAAATAATAGATGATAGAAAGATGGATAAAGACAGAACATTTTAAAATCACTTATTACATATTAGGCAGTGTACTAAGTGCTAAATACCAGCAAAAAAAAAATTTCTACTCTCAAAGAACTTACATTCTCATAAGGAAAGTTAATATATGAAAAGGAAAAAGCAAAGGTGAAAAGGGAGCCAGGCTTCTGTCAAGGAGGTATAAAAATCTGAAGAGTAGGGAGCAGAGCCAGAAGTGAGGGTATACATGCCCTCAGACATCTGGTGAAATGATGGTGAAACCCAAGAAATCCCCAATCAAAAGAAAGGACCTCAGGGTGAAAAAGCAGCTAGTCAGATAGTGGAAAAGTTAAATGGAGATACACTAGAAGCTTTACCAATAAATCCACAGTAAAGCAAGGATACCTTCTCCCATTATTGTTTGACATGGTCCTAGAAAGACTGGCATTTGTAATAAAACAAGGGAAATAAATTCAAGACCTAAAGAGTGGAAAATAAGGGACTAAATTATTCTTATTTGAAGATAATAAGATGCTTAGAATAACTAAGAGAAAGAGTAAAGGAACTAATTGAACAAAATCCAGAAAAAAATAACAGACATGTAAATCTCTTTAGTAATAACTATAAAATGTATAAAATAATGTGGGATCAATTTGCCAACATACATTAAAGATATATAAATAAAATAGAAAATGCTCTTTATAAAATAAAATAGAATAAGTAGTCATGTAAATAGTCATTAGTCATTGTTAGATCATCTTAATATTATGAAAATGAAAATATTGCCCAAGTTAATTTGTATTTTTAGTCCTTTACCTAGCAAATTACCAGAGGGACAGAGTAACAACATTCACAAAACAATAATAACATTCATTTGTAGGATCAAAAGATTAAGAATATGGGGGGAAATAATGAAAAAATAGGAATAAGACATTCCTATATTTTATATTATAAAGCAAATCATCGAAATTATCTGGTAAAGTTTTGTAGTAGCACATTCTTGGAGAGCCTGAAGTTGGTGGATTGCTTGCATTTGGGATAGAGATATTAAGTCCAAAGCCCCCAGCAGAGATAGGGAAGGCCAATAACCTGTGTACAGAGAGATAAGCTAGATCTGGTTTAAAAAAAAAAATCAGGTCAAAGCTTTTGTGAAAATCAGCAAAGAAATTGGGCCAGTGAATAGTCCCATGCACTTCTAACCTTGGTGATATAGGGCAACCCAGTCTTTGAAAAAAAGAAAAGAATACTAGAAAATAGTAAAGGAGACTAGATAAAGAAGAATGAGAAGACTCAAGCTCAATGATCCCCCCCTTTATTTTGTTAAACCTAAGAACATATATTACTTGTTAGAAGAACTCTCTTTGACAAGAACAGAGAGGAAACATGGAACAGAGTTTGTCATGAGTTAGCTTTAAATCAACATTTTACATCATAAATCACAATAAAGTCAAAATGAATACATATCCTGAATTTTTAAGTTTATAACATAATATCAGAAGAGAAGGGTATCAGATACTTTTCACAGATATGACTGGGAGGAGAATTCTTAACCAGGGAAGATCTCAAAGATTAAAACACATAATTCCAATCACATGAAACTGAAAAGCCTTTTCAAAAAATTGATGCCACTGGGAAATTGTCAATTAGGGAAAATTCTTTACAACAAATCCCTCTGGTAAAAAGTCCAGTATTCAAGATATCAAATATACAAGGAACTAACATAAATATATAAGACCAATATCTATATCTTGATGATTAAGTGGTCTAAGAATATGAATAAACACTTCCCATAAAAAGAATTACAAATTACTAATAACCCCATGAATGAAGGTTCCAAATAAATAATAAAAGAAATCTTAAAACAATTTTTCACCCTGCAAATAGGCAAAAACAGAAATGCTCAACATTGGAGTAGTGGGAAGATAGGCAAACAAGTATACTGTTGATGGATCTGTTAATTTGTGCAACTCTTGTGGAATGTTACTTGGAATGATGCTTTTAAAAAGTGATTGAATTGTCCATACTTGTGAACTCGAGGTCATTGCTAGGCATATCTAGTGGGTCAAAGAAAGAGCAAAAGTTGCCAAACACACTAAAACAATCATTCCAGTAATTTTTGTGGTAGGAAAGAACTGGAAACCAGGTAGATGTCCATCAAATGGAGAACAGTTAAATAAATTTTGTCATATAAATGTACTAGAATATTATTGCTCCATAAGAAGTTGGCAAGAATTATTCAGAGAAACATAGGACTGATACTCATTAATACAAAGTAAAGGAAGAAGGACCAGGAAAGCAATATATATAATGGCTACAACTGGGGTAATTAAAAACACAATGGACCTAAACTGAAAACTGTGTAACTGTAAATGACCAAGATTGACCCCAGAAAAGAGTTAAGAAAATATATACCTCACTCTTTTTTAATACTAGGGTGGAGTACCAAGGTTTTATGCAATTGCTTATATTTGCAAATGTAGAAAATAGTGGTTTTATTGAACTAATATTTCTGCCTATATTTGCAAATTATCATCATATACTAAATAAAAAGTATTAAAAATTAGAAATGTGGTAAACATAAAATTCCAGACAGAAAAAGATTTAGGTTTGAAGTTATCACGCTTAATGCTAGACCCTTTGGGAGTATGACCACAGTGGATAGTTAAACAGAGAATGAAGAATAAGATCTTTTCATGGGAGTTATCCTTTTGTGTTGAAATGTCCCATTTTGCTACAAATAGTCTAATACCAAGGTACACAGTACCCTAATCATCCCTCCCCAGGCCTGTTGGTTCAGGGAGAAGTGCTGTTTAGCAATCAGATGATAACTCTTCAGGAATATAATATTTCAGTAGAATCCATAGGCAACAGGTGTTATCTCCCTGGACCTTAGAATTAAGATCCACTGGAGTATGAAGGTCAGTAGAAAGTCAGCACAGTGCTTGGTGCCTATTATAATTACATGACATGTGAACCAATATTCTGAATCTAGCAGGAAATGCATTATCACTCCCGCTGGGTTCCAATTCATAAATAACAGTATGCTCATTTTTAAAAGCCTCAGACTTGCTACATTTTAAATAGTTAAGCCATTACAAGTTTATAGTTCTTTTTCTTCATATTAGCCAACAAAATGATCTTTTGCAAATTTTTTGGCTTTCTTTTGTTCATTTTCTGTTGTTGCTTTTTTGTGTGTGTAAAGAAAGATAATTTGATGTCAACCATAAATTTGACACAAATTCAAATTTTAAGACTTGCATTCACGTTCTTATGAAAAGTACATCAGAACATCATCACAGGATCACTTAATTAGCCAACTGAAAGGATCACAAATTTAAAAGGATTTCATATTGTGGATCATCTAGTATACTTCTTACACAAAACATAAGAGGCCTGATTGTACAGCATCCATACATTGATAGCTTGAAATTTCAAACTTTCATATTACCTCTATGGCAATTATTATAAACCAAAATGGAAAAATAGTAAGAACTTGGAAATTCTGATCAATCTTCCTGGAATCTTGTAAGCTCTCACATGTAGCATTTATTGGACAAAGCAAAAGAAACATGCCATCAGCTGAACCAAAAATTTGTCTACTTCTGAAAAAGAAAAGTGGATTAGAGAAATTGATTTTGTGTAACACAGAGTGCTATCTGGCATGGACCTTTGAAAACTTCCTTTTTTTAAAATCCTATGATTCAAGCTTAAATAACAGGGCATTAGCATTTCTATACAGATATTTTGTTTCCAATTATATCCAGGGGTAGTTGAGGAAAAAAAATTTCAAGATTAAAAACTTTGTTAGACTATTAACTGAAGTGAAAGTTGGACTCCCTGATCATTCTTGGCACTAACACAGTGAGGTATTATAAAGGGAAGTTATCAAAAATTTTAATGCGACATAAAAAAGAGTACTTTCATTTACATTTTCTAGCATATATAAAATGTTACCCAATTACATTTTTATGACTATGACCATCCCAAAATATGGTCTCTGGGAAAATGTGATGATGTTTCACTGATTTTCAATAAACATTTTGTTCTTTTTTCTTCTCTCTGTCTTTCTCCATCTCTATTTCACCTTCTGTCTGCCTCTATGTGCATATCTGTCAGTCTGTCTTCCTCTCTTCAGTAAGAATAAGGTAAAAGAGGACCCGTCTTTGTACTTCCAGGGCATATATACAAGAAACTGCTGATTAGCATCTCTGGCTAAATTGATAGTGGAGGAGACCAGGAAAAATAATATCCCAGAAAATGAATAACACAAATATTCTCAGAATAATACTATATAAATACATTTGCTATAGGTCCTATAAAAGATTCATGATACACACTGTACAGGTCAAATTACCTTTAAATATTCAATTTCTTTTCAGTGGTAGAAAATTCCAGACATTCTCTGTTTAGAAGCAAAAAGGAATGTGCCTTATGCTTTATTATCTGCTGACAAATTTAGCTTCTGATTTAAGGACCTTCTTCCTTTAGGTTAGAGGTTGCATTATTTCCAAAAGCATAAGCATATCTTAAATTTATTTTCAATGTAAAACGTTTATATATTAGACCATCTTTAAATTACCAGTTGCCAATTCTTAAAGTAGCTGCTATCATCATCATCATCATCTTTAGATCAATGTCTCCATGGCTATAATCCCAACAGAATGAATATTTTAACCACTCTGATCTTTGTTCCTGATCTGTTAACTTCTCATAATAATACTTGCATTATGGATGTCACAAGATTGTTTTGAAGAGACATTTTGAAGTACAATATAAATGTACTATTGTTATTAGCAGTAATAATAGATACATATAATACATGTATCACATATTATGTATATAATAGAACAAGGGTTACAGGGTAGCCCTCTGATAATGGGGTGTGACTGAGCTTTATCACTGAGGATTACATATGCATTGTGAGGCTGAATCTAGGTCATATTATCACTTATATTCCCTTTTCAGATGTTCTATCTTTATCTAAACTAAGAGATAGCAACCAATCAGGGAGCACATGTATATTTCATGAGCTCCTGACACCATCCCCGAGAGGGTCAACAGAGAGATTGGATGATTCATATGACAAAGTCCTGGAGGCAGGAAGGGATGTGGTCAAGGACACAAAATGAATCATGACAAGGGACAGGGATATCTTCTTAGACAAGAGGAAAAAAAGGAGAGAATGGATAAAACTTGAGAATTTTAAAATCTTGGTGGAGGCAAGTTAAAGCACCTCATTCTGGAAAGGCTTGATTTTGTCAGCAAAGAAGTAGGTGAAAAGATCCATTATGAATATGACATTCCCAAGTCCAGTTAAGAGATCTGGAAGAGGAAAAAAAAAGTTACTACGGAAAATCAGATGAAGAGACTTTCAGTGCCAAACTAGAAGACTAACCAATAGCCTTATTGATCCAACTCAGTTATGCAAAATCAGGAGTCCAATCAAGACTTTATAGCCAGATCCTTTTAGTACTTGAGTAACTAAACATCTTTTGAGTTCTGTCCATCACACATCTACATTATAATGAATTCTGAGGATAGATAAACAAGGTTCTAGTATGCAAGAGACACAGTCTTTAAAGAGCCAAATCCTAAAAGTCAAAGGCAGAATTTTAAAAAGACCATAAAAAGTCCAACCACATCTCTACTACAGTGTTTAAGCAGCTAACATCAGACATCTACCTCATGTTTCTGTTCTTTCTTTTTTCTAGAAGTGATGACTACTACCTACTGTTACTACCACTATTACTAATTAAGAATTCTAGTTTATGACTAATTAATAATTATCTAACATTTATATAGCACTTACTCTGTGCCAAGTATTGTGCTAAGTTCTTTAAAGCTATTAACTCACTTGATACAACAACCATGGAAGGTAGGTGTTGCTATTATCCCCATTTTAAAACATGCATTTATTAAACTCTTACTATGTATGAAGTAGAGTAGACACAAGGTTCATCTGGATTTAAGTGCAATTACTGGGATTCCTATACATTATGGAAATGTCAACCCTATGACCATTTTTTTATATAATTCAGAATACTGTTTTTAATATTAAAGTTATTCAGAAATTCAGAAACACTTCAACACATCCATCATTTCATTATCATGGGCACTCCCACCATCACCAATAACCACATTGCTTCCATGTCTTGGTGTAGCATTAACTTAGGGTCTCTCTTACAGAATGCAAGAAGAAAAATGTGTTTATTAATCTAACACAGCTGCTAGTGAGGTATTGCTTAGCTGAAGCTTCATGGTACTTATTTAGAAGTAAGTGCATGGTAGCTTAGGGAGGTCCTGCTTCCAGGCATGCATGAGTGAGAGTCCCTTTACTCCCCGCACTTCAGAGCACAAATAGATATCTTTCTCCTGATTCTTTAGCATCTAGATTAATCTCCTTTACCTAAAATGGAAAAGAATAAACCACAAAGCAAGAAGACCTAGGCCTGTTTTAATATGTCAACCTGAGAAGGGAGAAGATTCATGGTCTTTTCCCTTGTCTCTCATCTCAACAAAGGAGTAAAACCAAGAGAGAGTAGTCAATAAAAATGAATAGCCAAGGTTCTGGCTGGCTAGTACTTTTTGAAGGCAGCCCTAATTTCAGATGCATAACCAGTTAACAGAGACTGCCATGTAGCACATGGTTAAGAGAATCAAAATGATGACAAAATGTCTACTCATGCTCCAAGGTCTCTCCAAGACACTTACATTGTACTTCCACCATTCTCCAAGAAGCAAGCTAGTTACTTAGCTCATACCTAAGATGCTCCCATTTTGATAAGATCTACCCACTCTGGCATAGTTTTTGAGATATCCAAGTAATCTCTATAAATGAAATTTTTAAAAAAGCATTTATCATATGTTTACTACATGTCAAGTATTGCACTAAGTGCTAGGATATAGGACTATAATAGCAAAGGCTGTTTCTGCCCTCAAGGATGTTACATTCTAATGGGAAAAACAACACACACAGGGTGATAGTGACCAGGAAAAGCAACTTGATCCTTGAAGTAACAGGAATAGTGAGTACAGCCATAAGGGAGTGGCACATCCCGTTCAAGAAGAAGGATGGAGTTTATTTAATAATGGTCCCAGAACAGACAACAATTAAGTAAGTCTAACTTTCAAGAAACTTATATTCTTTTAAGAGAAATAACATGTGCACATATACAATAATTTCAGTATTGGGCCATGCCTCCTACTGATTCAGAACTCCTACACAAGACTTGGGGAAATGAGCAATGATGAAAGTGATGATTAATTCCAGCCTGTGGCTGCCCAATTGAATTTGGCAACTGAATTTGTTCACAACACATTTACCCATCCCCAACACAACTCCTTATAACTTTGGATTTTCAGAAACTAGAAATACAACTCATTGTCCTACAGAGCAAGAACTAAACTTTCACAGGAAATTAAATAACGTGTAGAGACCCTTCATTCAACTCATTCAATTCACTTAAGATTCATTGCTTTTCCTCTATACAAAATCAAGTCTTTTTCCCAAATCAGTTTCAAATAATGAAACCTAGTAATACAAATTACTTTTTATTCATCATGTATATTTTTTAGATAAAAGTGAAACAGATTTTAAAAATCAAATAGTCTAAAAATCATAGAAGAACATTTATTTTTAAGACTGACTTTTGATAAGTTAGATCACTTATCTTTCCATTCAAAAAACTACCAAGAAACCATCTTGCTGACTCACTGTGCCCAAGGTATTTTTCTGTTTCACCCTCATCTTCTGCTCTAAGACTCAAAGTTGTTTATTTTTTTCAATCACAGCTATTGCTACAATATCAATTTTAACTTCAGACATGAAGTGTGCCATCTGGCTTTAGAGAACAAACCTATTTTTACATAGTAGAATTTGCAATAAAGGAAAACAGGCACACTCAGGGTTTACTGAGCTTCCATTTTTAACCTGACTTTTTTTCACTGTTCTATCTGGGGCCCCTTGAACTGGGTGGGTTTTTTTCTCTTGGTTCGTGCTTTATCTCTTTGTAAAGTTGAATGATTAGGAATAGAAGTTACTGAGTAAACAGGGTAGAAGTCTCAGTAACAGATCTTTTGTTCATATACATTTCACTGTCTTTAGTTTGAAAAGTCAGGGAATGGCTACCATCTTCACACTAATAATATCCCTCAGTAAATGATAAAGTCAAGTCCAAAGTAAACCTAGACGTTTTATCAGAATGTCAAAACTATCCGCTTACAGCTCTGTACTTGCCAACTGTGCATCCTTTTCCTCCACAAAGACTCCCTACACATTAAAAGGCACTTACGAAAGTTGGTGTTTGTCTGCCGGAGTGAAGCTTGCCTTCTCGTTGCCAGTCACCTCAGTTGTCATTCTGATCCGAGGAAGAAAAGTATTCTTTACAGTTAGACTTGATCCTTTGTGATCACTTGACTCAAGTCTGGGGGAGAATTAGAGTTCCCTGCCAAGTTACTCCTTCATTTTCCTCTCATTAACAGTAAATGATGGGCATATTCCTGATTTTGAAAAAAGGTGTGTTTCTGTTAGGTAATGTGGTCTAATAGTTATCTTCCAAACCTGTTGTCACAGAAGATGAATCAGAAAGGATTTGCCTACCTAGATAATCTTAACAGATGGTCTTTCTTTATTTAGAAGAAAGATAAACATCTCTCTACTTTCTTCTCTAATCCTAAATTCAACAACCTATGGAAATGGAAAAGGGGCCTCTCTGTCCCCATTGGTTGGTAGCCAAATATTAGCGAAATTGATGCAATGCAATAGACTAACAGAAAGAAGTGAAATACTTAGAAAAATCCATGTTCATTCTCATTTTAAATATTGTGGTTCCTAATTCTGAATTTTTTTTCTATGACTTCTGGCTTTGGCATTCCTAAGTGAAATATCACTATTCTCAGTGATGACTTATCACATAAGGCACTGGGGAACATTTTTCATTTCCTCTTTCATATTTAACTTGCCACAATGCTTCTAGAGAGGGCATGGGCAGGTGGGGGAGGGATGGGTGCACATATGTGTATGTGTTCCAAGAGAGAAGCAGTAAAGGTCTGTTTACAATGCACAAATTATGTCATGTTACAGGTTTTACTGAATTTCTCATCATAGCAAACAAAAATTTCACTTGGATTGGATGACTTAGGGAATATGTGATAGAAGTTGCATCCTATTATAAAACAGGATTATGCTACATATTACATCGTATATAATATTGTACATTGTATTGTATTATAAAATAACTATCCCCACCCCTCCACCCCCAAGCAGGGGAAGGGGAAACTTTCAAGGTTGAGAGTGACTAAAGGGTATATAGCACTATTCCTGTGTTGGTCAGGTTCCAACCACAGCATGCTATGAAATGATCTGTCATTACCATCAGACCTGTGAAAAAGAAAGGGATTTGAGAAAGAAAACTCACATTGCCCCCTATGGGCTATAGAACATGTCGCCAAGTAGCAGCTGGTAAATTCTTGGCAGCTCTTGGGGAAACAGATGCTTCTGGGGATCACTACCTACACACCACATACTGCCCCTACCAAATCCCTTCCATCACCTGATCCCATAAGGACTACCAACCCATGGGAATATAGAATGACCTTTTCTAGCCATATAAAATAAGGATAGTTACCTCAGTGCTAAAGAGAGAAATAAAGATCAAGAACCAAAAGAAAGAAAATGGTAAAGATAGTTCCATGCTGGGATAGTACTCTAGAACATGGACATTGTTCTCATTGAATCATATCAGTCCAGGTCAACCACTTTTACTGGTGTGAAATTTAGCACCATTCACAAATACCATTCCTTATTGTAGGATCTATATTTACAAAACAGTGAACTTTTGTTAAGATATAGGCATGGCTTTAAAATAGATTTAAATAACTTGGATTGTTAGACTGCTTTGTGCAAACAAATTTTTCCTTGTGGCAGTATAAATTAAAGGGAAATTTTAACTTGCAGAAAATATAACTGTCATCTAATTTGTAAGTGATTCAGACCCAGAGAAGTAGAAAGATTAGCAGGTGCAACGCAAATAGATTGGAAGTTCCTGGAAGACAAAATTTATGTTTTCTATTTCTTTGCTATCTTCTTCCAAAGTAAGTATTATATTACAATGTGATTACCAATGGATGACTAACAAAATTACCATTCAAATGTCATGGAATAAAAAACTAATTGCCATTATTTATTTAAATCATTCATTTATAAACCAGAGAAATTGATGGACATCTGTTGACTTGCCAATCTACCTAAAAAGAGGTAGTTTTTAATCTGTTCAATCAATGTACCAGAGAATTACAGGTAGCATTTTACAATCTACCTGACTGCTTAAAGAAAATGCTTATGGCTGTCCCACCCATTGTCAACATCTTTACATGTTACTCTTATCACATAAGATGAATATTTTTTGGCTGAAGACATTAGGTAATTGTAATGGTGCCTAGTAAGAGCCTTATCCATCAGCTGATCCTGTTTTTGCCTCCCAGCATTCCTTGGTCCTCACCCATTACCTGGGTTAGATACTTCCAAGAGTAAATCAATTGCATCCTGGGACAATGGGTGTCACTATGTAACAGCAGCCAGGGATTAAGGTGTTACCCAGGGGAAGTGACAGGACAAAGTAAAGATTTGTAGGTTTTGGGTTTAATTCAGATAAGGGACCTGGCAGGTGGGTTGAAACTAGTTGTTATTCCAGCTGAACTAGTTTCTATATTCCCTAATCTCTGCTCTCTGATGAGCCTTCTTGAGGAGGCATTGTCAACAGGCTAAATCAAGCGAATGTGCATGCGTCTAGGGTGATAAAGAGTTTGAAGAGTTGGCATTTGATAGTGTTGTAAAATAGTTGAAGACTGAAAAAGTTTCATTTCTATACTCCCTAAAGAAACAAGCTACGACTTACCCAAGCTCCTAGGCAGAGGAGATGGACACCATTGAAGTCAGAAATACTTGCATTCAGATGCTATCTCTTGTACATACATACTGGCTATGTATATTCAGGCAAATCATTTCTCCACTCAGTGCCCCACTCAGCTCTCTGAGATTGTAAGTTATAGACCAATTACCAGTCTACATCAGTGTAGGTAGCTTCTACCCACCACTGAATGCCCCCTGGAAGCAATACTTGTATGGTCTATCATGCTTCTTGGAAAGACTTTAGCTCAAACATCCATTTTGCTCATCAGAATATGGTAAATATACAGAAGATTTTGAAGAGACACTATGGCATTTTGCCTGGCCTTCAGAAGCATCCAGAAAAAACAAAAAAAAACAAAAAAACAAATCTTCCCCTAAGCACCCTTTACATGTATTATAATAAAACAAATCATTCCAGCCTCACAGATCTGGACTACCTACTAACCTTGATAAGCACTTAAATCTAAACAAAAGAGAATCAATTTGCATTTTCCTTTCTGCTGGCTAACATAATGCTTCATTTTACAGTTGCCATTAAGGGTTATTGCTGTCTTTACACAGCGCATTAGGCGGTGTTTGTGTCCATTGTTCACGCATAGTTCCATCAGAATGTTTCAGGCTGATGGCATTTTTACAATAATGTTGTCTTTGTCCTGCCTTGACGCTATTACCTCGGATGTGTTTATTCCAACAGGTCTCTTCAGGACCTGAAAACTGTCCTCTGTGAAAACATGTCACTCATCACCTCTGCTTACAGTCTAAATTAACAATGCTAAAGGTCTCATCTGACATGCATGTGCACACACACAAACGTGTGTGCATGCACACACACACACACACACACACACACACACACACACATAAGTTTACCTGGGTGAGCAAATAGGGAAAGCTTCACATTACATCTTTAACTGACTGAAACCTATAAGTGCAAGAAGTGCCTTGAACAAACATTATAAATCCAGCTCACCTCACCTGACTGATATAAGCTTTGACCAATGACATAATCAACCTTTGGATTAGCATTTTCTCCTCTGAGCTATGGCCTCCCATTTTCTGGGGCAAGGGAAACATACCACAGACATTCATTAAGCCAACAGCGGTGGAGTGGGAGAAATGGGAAGTGTAGTCTCAAAACCACAGCTAGTTGAGTTAATATAATTGAGAAATGACCACTGACAGGAAGGGTAACACAATTATTATAGATGTGCCCTTTAGGAAAGAAAGAAAAAAATCTTAATGCAGAAAGATAGATTTACTCAGTGAAAAAGAGTGATCACCAAAAATCTTACTCAAAATGCAAAACCCTCTAAACAATGGCTGAAAGCATATAGGTCAAATGATGGCAAATAGCTGATTCAGAAAGTTTTTAAAATAAAGCATAAAATATATGAATATTTTTTTAAATGAGTCATAGCAAATGACCTTGCTTTCTTCTTCAAATAAGAATCCCCAGCTCATCAGCCTCATCAGCCTTGTCATCTCTAACTCTCCTCTACACATCAACACTTCTCTTCACCCATTCTCTCACCCCCCTCACCATTCTTCTTTCTTCTCAGAATAGAAATCAGCATAATATGGAGGATTGGGGTACCTTTGAAGTCAAAGGACATGAGATCAAAATCATCTTTGTCACTACCTGTGTGACCTTGGGAAATAAATTTATGGGCCCACATCTCCTCATCTACAAAAGGAGAAGGTTGGATTAGATAGCCCCAGAAGAACACTCCAGTGCTACATCTATGAACCTGCATGCTGCTTCTCAGATTAAATTAATTTCTCCTTCTTTGCCCTTGATTCAATTCCCATCCATATCTTTCAGGTCATTGATCCATAAGCTATACTGTCTCTCTCATAATTCTTCAATCTCTTCTCATCCCCTGGCTTCTTCACATTTGCTAACAAATATATTCAGATCTTTTCAGTTCCTAAAGAGAAAATAGAAAATCTCTAATTTTTTCTACCACTACTCTATCCCTTACATAACCAAACTTTTAGGTTTGTATATACTGTCTATACAAGGATTGTTTATTTGACAGTTTTCAGCTACTTGAAGGCTGTCTTCTGAAATAGTGTGCTACTGAAACTGTTCTCATAGAAATGGATTTCATTCAACAAATATTCAGAACCTGCTACGTGTTTGGCACTGGACTAGGTACTAGGGATATAAAGGTAGATACAACACAAACCTGCTCATAATGAGTTATAGACAATGATTCATTAATTTCTATCAGTGCCCTTATCAGTCAGTCAATAAACACCTATTATGTGCCTACTATATGTCTGGCATTATGCCAAGCACTGTGACGAAAAATAAAGGCAAAGACAGTCCTTACTTTTGAAGAGTTCATAACCAAATGTGGGAAGCAACATAAAAATAACTATATACAGACTGTACATAAAATAAGTAGGAAATAATTGACATAGGGAAGGCACTAGACTTAGGAGAGATTGAGAAAGGCTTCCTACAAAAGTTGGATTTTAGCTAGGGCTTGAAGGAAGCCACAGAATTGAGAAGGCAGAACCACTAAATCCATGACTTTTTCACAGACCTAATGGTTATAATAACTATTTTCATGTTATCTTTTAATAATGCACTTTAAACCTTTTTGATAGTCTCCATTATTAAGTTTTTATGATGCTGATCTCTTCTGGTCCTCTTCTGAGTTGTTCAATTACTCTTTCTCAATTTACTTTGCACACGCATGTCACACCCACTGACCATGAGTATCCCAAGAATCTATCCTGGATTCTTTTTTCTTCCCCCCCTACACTGTCTTGTTTAGTGATCTCATCAGATGATTTGTGTTCAATTACCGCACCTATATAAGCCTCAGATCTAGCTATCTAGCTTTCTATACATGCACAATATTCATACACATATGCACGTACATATACATACATGCATTTGTATATGCAATCATGCAATACACATGTTATATGTATAATATGATTACATAGACACACATACAAACACACAAACTACACATATGTTCACATGCATGTCTAAATATTTGTGTGGATATATATTTGCACATATGTATTTGCATGTATATATTTATATGCCCATATTTGTATATACATAATCATTCTGCCTCTAGACCTAAAATCATTTATCATCAAATGCCTTTTAGCATTTTGAAATGGATGTCCTATTCACATTCAATATATCCAAAACAAAACTCATTAATATATTACCTTTTTCCCCAAACCTACCCTATTCCTAACTTGTTTTTATTTTTCTTCAGTCTTGCTGACTGGACATATAAAACCTGTGGTGAAATTTTGTCACTTCTGTGTTCATAATTTCATATACATTCCCTTCTCTCAACTCATACAATCACTGTTTAGTTCAGGCACTCATCATCACTGGCTATACGAACTCTTAGAATAACCACCAAACTGGTCTTCTTGCTCCAAGTCTTTCCCCATTAGAATATGTTCTCCACTCAGCTATCATGGTGACTTGTGTAAAGTATAGGACTGATCATGTCACTGACCATATCTCTTATTAATGTATTTAAATGGCTACATATTACCTGCAGGACCCAATATAAATTCTTTTTCTTCAACAGTTAAAGCTTCTTGTTCCCTTTCTACCTTTATATTCTTCTAACACCCTACTTTCCCCAACATACTCTGCATCAAACAATACTAGCCCATTTAAAATTCTAACGACTTATTCATCTATTATCTCTGTTCCTTTGTACTGTGTATCCCATTTCTACTAGAATTCTCTGCCACCTCACCTTTACCTATTAATCTCCTTAACTTCTTTCAAGACCTATCTCATGTCCCCCTTAATACAATAAGCCTCTAGCACTTTCAGTTGCTGATAATGACTCCGTTCCTCAAACTACATTTCATCTACTCTGTATGTAAGTTGCATCGACCTGGTTGTTGATAAGTTGCCTCCCTAATTAGACATATTTTTAGGTTTTATTAATATATTTTGTTTTACATTACATTTACCTATTACTCCAATCCTGTGAAAAATCTTATAAAATAATACAATTAAGCAGAACTAGTAATATGATGATCTAATCTGAAACGCTTGCAACAGTCCACATCCGTACTACTCCATCACCTCTCTACTTTTAATTTTCTTTCAAAAAAATTAACAATTTCCTTTCTCTCCTATCCCCCATCCAACCTGGGAGGAAAATAAAACAAAAACAAGTATTCATTCTGTAGCTGAGAAAACTGAATTTGAGAGAGATTAAGTGGCTTGCCATGATTGCTAAACCAGTAAGGTCTTAAGTGGGGTTTTAACTCAAATCTTCCTGATTCCAGGTTTAGTACTTGTGTTTCCACAACATGCTACCTCTAATCTCTATCAATTTCTCTTCAGCATTTGACACTAATGACCAGAATCATTGTAGACAACTGTAGAGTTGGGAGGTACCTCAGCTACTGCTCTTTTGTGCAATCCTTACTCATAGAAGAATCTCCATTGTGGTATTACAAATAAGAAGTCCATCCATCTTCTCTTTAAAGACTTCCATGGGAGCAGAGTCAAGATGGCAGAGTAGAAGGAAGGACATGTGGAAGCTCTCCCCCATATCCCATAAAATACCTATAAAAAACAGCTCTAAACAAATTCTAGAGCAGCAGAAGCCAAAAAAGTGACAGAGTGAAAGAGATTTCCAGCCCAAATCAGCCTGGAAGGTCGACAGGAAAGGACTACCACACCAGTTCAGAGCAGAGCACAGCCTTGGTGGCAGTGTGGCAGGGACAGGACAGGAGCAGGCTCCAAGGCACAGAATCTCAGATAGAAGCTGTGGTTCCCAGATTGCTCAACCCACAAACACCAAAGACAGATTCAAAAGTCAGTGAGAAAGTTCTTTCACCTGAGTGAGAAGGGAACACTATCTGGCCCCAGCACCAGCCCCATAGTGGCAGCAGCTACTTTTAGAGCCATTGGCCTAAAGATCCTGGGGGAAATGAGTAGTCAATCTGGGTCTCAGTCCTGGAATAAAGAAGAATGCTGGCTCGTGTAGTGGAGCTGATGGAGGCTCTGGAGAGGGAATTCTACTCTTAGTTCTTGGGCATAAAAGCTTGTGGTTGCTCCCAGGCCAGAGCACAGGTTGAGAGAGGAGTAAACTCCTCCTCTCTGTTGATTGTTTCACCTTGGAGTAACTGAGAACTTACAGGTCCCTAGAGTATACCCTCCTCTTGACAGAGGAGTCAAAAGTCAAGTAATTGACTGGGAAAATGTCCAAAAAGGGGAAAAATAAGACCATAGAAGGGTTACTTTCTTGGTGAACAGGTATTTTCTTCCATCCTTTAGGATGAGGAAGAACAAAGCATACCATCAGAGGAAGACATCAAAGTCAAAGCTTCTGCATCCAACAACTCCAAAAAATATGCAATGGTTTCAGGCTATGGAAGAGCTCAAAAAGGATTTTGAAAATCAAGTAAGAGAGGTGGAGGAAAAACTGGGAAGAGAAATGAGAGCAATGCAAGAAAATCATGGAAAGCAAGTCAACAACTTGCTAAAGGAGACCCCCCCCCCAAATGCTGAAGAAAATAATACCTTTAAAAATAGACTAATTCAAATGTCAAAAGAGGTCCAAAAAGCCAATGAGGAATGTTTTAAAAAGCATAATTAGCCAAATGGAAAAGGAGGTTGAAAAGCTCACTGAAGAAAATAGTTCTTTAAAAATTAAAATGGAGCAGATGGAAGGAAGCTAATGACTTTATGAGAAACCAAGAAATTACAAAACAAAACCAAAAGAATGAAACA
>CM053769.1:565178599-565220658 GCA_028658325.1 Potorous gilbertii | reverse complement strand
AAAATTTTGGAACCCAAAATTTTGTGAAAATGAATGTAAAAAGTTAAATAAATTTATTTAAAAAAATAAAATAAAATAAAATAAAAAAAGAAATTTCACTCATGATGGCAAAGTACCATGTCAGTAGCAAGCAATCTATTGGAGTTCATATGGAAACTAAGCATAGGTAGGAATGAGTTATAGCTAAAAAGAAGCATGCATGATCACATTTTAATATAAAAGATATTAAAATCATCATCAAAAATATCACCACAAGAAGATTCAAAATTAAATTAATATTGATTGCTAAAAAAGCAGCACCTTTTGCCAGAAACTATTCTATCACTATCAGGAATGTGATGTTTGCTGTTTTCAGTATGGATAATAAATGTTTATTTTTTTAAATTTCAAGCTATGTGAAGTTTAAATAATCTTCAGGAGTGAAAATAATTGTTAATATAGGTTGTTGCTGATCAATCATGTCAGACACTTTGTGACTTCATTTTGGGGTTTTCTTCGCAGAGATATTTCCTTTCCCAGCTCATTTTACAGATGAAGAGATGAGGTAAACTGGGTTAAGTGACTTGCCCAGGGTCATACAGCTAGTCAGTAACTGATGCCAGATTTGAACTAGTGAAGATGAATCTTCCTGATTCCAAGACCAGTGCTACCTAGCTCACATAGGTATGTGATACCAAATCTCATTAATTCTTGCAGCCACCATGCCCCTTTCAATAAAAAGTCTGGCAAGTAATTATAAAAATCTGGAATATTAAGTTGATTTTTCATTTCTTTTAGCGGTGTTACAATGAGTTTCAACAAGTTCCATTTCAATGTTACTTTTCACTTCCAACATCACAAGAAAATGAAATGCTGAATATTCAAAAATTGTTTTCATGCATTTTTAATCCTTCAAATTGTCTTTGAATTCTAATGGTAATTCTTGAAATTTTGAGGAATACCGGTTGAAATTACAAAAAACAAATAACCATTTATACATGTTGAAAGACAATCACAATTATCATAATTTTTAGTTGTCTTTTCCAAAGAACAAGTTTAATCTTAAATGCCTTAATGCAGTTACATATAAATGTTACAACCATATTTCAACCCTGAAGTTTTAAATTCATTTCATTTAAATGCCCCATCATATCTATAATGAAAGGCAAATCTTAAAACTAGTTCTTATAATTAAGTTGTTCTGCTGACTCTCATTTCTAAAAACCTTTTGATTTCGTGGCAATGTTGCTAAAAATCACTTCAAAATCTTATGAAAACAAAGCCAGCAAATTTCTATATAATAAAGCAAAACTTCCTGATCATTTTCAATTTCCAAGAGTGATGAAGAAAGCTGATGCAATCTTTGAGAATACATAAAATTCACTGTTTTCTTAAGAAACTTCAGCTCATGTTCACTTTTCACTACTTTTGAGCACAACATTTCCTGGTATATGATGCAGTGAACTTGATGAAACTTACTATCAGGAGCGATTTCTTTCTCCTTTGCCAATAATTTGGCTTCAGATCCATTTGTCTTCCCTATCATTGCTGCTGCATCATCCATGGCCACACACAGTTGTTTTGATAATGGAAGATTATGCATTTCAAAAAGTTGACTAATATCCATATTTTCATGAGCTGTAATTCAAAAGAGTTGGACAATATTTCAATTTTGATTTGTTTTTCCCAATGTCAGAGGTAATTTTGTTAATTATTTCCTTAAGAGTGTGTCATAATAATTAAATATGAAAGGTTTTCAGTTTCAGGATACAAAAAATTTAGTGACTTTCACAAATTCATCTTCCATAAAAATGCTTAGAATATTTAGCTACAAGTTCTGAAATAACATAACTAGATTTGAGTAAAGTTTTACTATCTGCATGAATTTCTGCAAATAGTTTTTACTGTTTTTTTATTCAAGTAAAGACTTCAAATTTATCATTTCGTCTCTTATTTTATCTAAGAATAGATCATACACAGAATAGTGTGTTTCATATTGGCATTTTAAACTGTTTTCCTTGGAGACCCTATTGCTGTGTCTACAAATTAAACATTAAAATCTTGTTCCTTACATCAGAAAAGAAATAATCTCACTCCTTTCTTACCTGAAAAAATATGTGTTCTTCTAGTATGAATCTTTTCTTACCACTCTTAGAATGTGACATGATTTATAAACCACCTATAAAATAAAAATAGATAAATTTAAAAATAATTTATAATTTTATACTTATATTAATAATTTTGTATGTGTATATTTATGACATAATTGTGCATTTATTTTTACATATAATTATATTACACAGACATTTTGTACATATACACACATGTTATGCTACATAATATGTAGTAAAGACTTTTCTTTCTCTTACCCTCTTTTAATGCATTAATTCGTAAATGTCAGTATTTTTAAATTACTGTGTAATACTGAAAATGCCATTAATCGGGATTACGGAATAAAGTTATCTCTGTGGTTGAATTTTAACAGATAACATTTTATTTTAACATATGAAGAAGATAACTTGATCAAGATATTATTTAAGATTGCCTTATGCCCTACTGACTCAAACCAACAATAACTAGTTTAATGTTGTATTCTGCAGACATCTCAGTCAATTGTATGATGGTGAGCTTTTGGTCTGCTCTAGAGTAACATCTGTTCACCTCTCAAATTTTCATTCAGGTTACCCTCCATGTCATCATAAAGTATTCCCATAAAGATTTTACAAAGTAGATAAAATGGAGATATTAATTTGAAGTAACCTGCTTTGCTTTTTAGTTGCATCTAGTTTGTATTTAGTTGTTTTTTTAGTGGTATCTGATTTTTTTTGACTTCGTGTAAAATTGTTCCCAGTTGATATATATTAAAAATGTATTCCCTTAGTATGCTTAAACTATGTCACCTCAAATATGGATTTCCTATAGAGACTTAAATTTACTCAAATCTGATGAATTTTTTTTGCCAACTTTGTTTTCTTTTAACCTCTTAAATCCTTAAATATCTCTTTAACTCCATCCACTTTTCTACACTCACATGGCCACCACCCAAGTTAAAGTCCTCATTGCTACTTGCCTATTTGTTTGGATTATTGTGATAGCCTCCAGATTGGTCTCATTTATACTAGTCTCTCTCCACTTTAATCCTGTTTTCACAAAGCTGCCAAAAAAAAAATCTTTGTAAAGCACTAGTCTTACCATGTCACTTTGCTGCTTAAAAATCTTTAACAGTTCCTTATTGCCTAGAGGGTGAACCGAAATACTTCATCCTATGATATAAGGTCTTGTATAGTCTGTTTCTAATCTATCTCTTCAAATTTATTTCAAGTTATTTTCTTTACACACTCAAATTCTAGCCATCCTAGCCTACTAGTTAACCAAATCTGGCACTTCATCTCCCCTCTCATTGCCTTTACATAGGCTTCTCTTTATGCTTGGAATACACTTCATTCTTACCTTTTTCTTTTAGTATCCTAAGGTTCCTCCAAGGTTCAGCTCCTACAACAATCTTTTCTCCATTCTTTTCATTTCTTAGAATTTTCCTATTCTTCCAATTATTTTCTTGTTACTTGTTTGAGTTAATGTTGTATCCTCTAATATAGTATAAAATCATTCAGTCCAGAGACTTATTTTTGGCTTTGCCTTTTTTATCCCTACTGCCTATCACAGGGCTATTTACATTAAAAAGCACTTAATCAATGTTATTTGAATTGAATATACCACATTTGATACTGAGGTATTAGAGTCCAATCACAATATTTCCATAATCAACAATGATAGGAATAAGTATAGAAATGCCAGAGAATCATTTTCATTTCATAACTATTTCTTGTATTTCCAGTTTCTGCTATTAATGTTCTCAGTATTATCAATCTTATGCCAACCTTTATTTTCCCCCTACAGTGTTTTTCAATGTTTTTCTAGGTAATTCTGCTTGTAATATTCTTTTTTCTTCCTTTGAAATATGCCACCAAAATAACTTGTATTATGAACTGGCATTGACTCTGGCAGCCATGCATCTCTGGCAAGGAAATTAAATGTTTGTTGGCTAAGGTCATTTCTGGGTTTTGGGACAGTCCTTTTTGTTTGTTTTACATCTGTTACACTTTTCTAAGATAGAGTCATCCTAGGCAATGTCTTTTCTTTTATCGATTTCCTATTTTCCAGTGTCAGTAGCTTGTTTAAATACATCATGTTGGATCATTGAACGGAAAATATTACAATAACTTGGATAAATATAGTTACGCTAAGTTTTTACAAATTTGATGATGACATGAAGCTGAGAAGGACAGTTAGCATGCTAGATGACAGAATTTAGATTCGAAAAGATCTGGACTGACTAGAACATTGGACCACAGTCAACATGGTAAAGTTAATAGGAATAACTATTAATTGTTATATTTTCTGGTAATTAGGCTTGCAGTATCTGAAATTGAGCTTATCCTTTACTGCAACAGATTGTAATATACAAGGTCATTTCCAAATCACAAGAAGGTATTAGAAGAATTAAGGAGAGTATAAAATTACATAGCATAATAGATTTATTTTCATTCATAAAGCCCTTTTCCTTTTGAGAATTTCATCTCTATTAGCTCATTTGATGCTAAAAGCAATGAGTAAACTAGCATGAATATTAATGTTCTGGTCACAAATTAGGTGACTGAGGTTCAGATAAGAGACCTGATTTCATGAGATTATAGATTTAGTGCCAGAAGGTATCATAAAGTCCATCATGATTAAATCAACTCATGAAGAAACTGAGGGCCAGAGAGTTTAGCTCACTTGCCCAACATCTCACTGGTAGCAAGTGTCAAAGCCAGGATTTGAACCCATATATTTTGATTGTACATTCAGCATTCATCCCATAATGCACTACACTACTAAAAGGAATATAGAGAATGAATGACAAAACTAAAGCTAGAAACTAAGTCTCTCACTTCCATTCCATTTCTGGCATGACCAGTACTAGGAAGAATTCATACAACCAGAGAATATTCATATAACTGTCATATTAATGAGATTTATGTTAATGGAAGTTAAAGATCTTCCCCATCCATGAATAGGCCTTAGGTGGAATTCATTAAGAGAAGCTTAATTAAGGAAGGCTTATTTTGTAGGAAGGTCCATACCTTTTGTTAATTTCTGATGAGGTGCTGGGTCAGGAGGATTGTGCCCTCCAGCTCTGAAAAGTGTATATATACTCTAAGGTGAGCTTTTCCTTTGGCTCTTACTCTTTGGGATAAGGACCGTGTGGCAGGTGAGACTCTGAAGAGCTATTAAGAAGGTCCCCCTACCCCCACCCCATTTCACCCCAGCCTTGAAAACCCAGATGTTGCTGTTTCTCTGGTATCTATGTATATATGTACTGGTCAGAGAGTTGGATCTGTCTGTTGACTGGTGATGTATGTATTGCTTGTGGTCAGACAGGAGCACTGTCTGTTGGTCTTTATTTCTCTGCTTATATGTTCTCTGTTGGTATATGTGATTGAAGTAGATTGTTGACCCCACAAAAGTTGCTTTCCTTTTAGAAATGCAGATCTAAGAACCTGTGCTAGTAGGTCATCCTGGATGTATCAGGTTGTTTGCTGCTACAACAACCTGGTAGGTAATCTCAATGATCTCAGTCAAGGCCATGTCTAAAAGGAAGCAAGTCTACACAGCATGAGTTACTTTTAACTCTACCTTATTCTAGCCTTTATTCCCTGTACCTTCCCCAGAATCCTTCTCTAAAGGTTATATAAGTAAATACGAACAGGAATGAAGGGACCTTCTACCCTCATTGTACTTGTGATCTCAGATAAGGCCATTCCCCAGCTCCCCACTCCCTGATATTGCTGTGATAGCCTTTCCTCTAGTTCCACCATGACTCACTCAATGGGCCAGAATCCTGAGCATTATGCACAAGGTCACTTCTTAATTAGAACAATACAATCAAACATATGCTCAGAGGATAAATGAGGTATGGAGTAAGCCCGGCTATAGTGAACCTTTTATTGGGAGGCCCTTAAAAA
The DNA here is from genome assembly GCA_028658325.1 of Potorous gilbertii. Classification (NCBI taxonomy): domain Eukaryota; kingdom Metazoa; phylum Chordata; class Mammalia; order Diprotodontia; family Potoroidae; genus Potorous; species Potorous gilbertii. Next base: position 565,214,674 of record CM053769.1, on the reverse strand, counting down.
TAATAAGCAGCATGTAAAGTCCAGGGGCCTTTCTAACATATTTCAGTGGAGCAGAATGCCTGCCCTAGTGAATGAATGCCCTGTTAGAGTGAGCAATCATTTGGCAGCATAGGTTCTTTTAATGGACACATCACTTTAAACGAAGCCTTCACCATCTGTTCTGCCCTCTAATTACAGATGCAAAAAGAACATAATTCACAATTGCATCATAAAAAAGTAAGATATAAGTGATTTAAATGCATGTGTATGTTCTTTATTCAATGCAGCATGCAGCTGTTATGTTGTTTTCATGTTTCAAACACAAATCAGGGTGAAAATCGTTTTCATCTGATAGAGTAAATTCACTCCAACAGGGGCATTCAGGATTTGGGTGTGAATGAAAGCCATGCTCAAAAAGTACATTTCATAGTACCTCCATATTAATGAGAAGGGGACAAATAAATCCTCTTATCAGTTCTGGGAATGTTAAATGCATAGATATGTGTGCTAAAAACCTAATTTTCTATAGGACTCAGACTCGGATCATGTAAACAGACCTCTACTTAAATGAATGTATTTTTGCACTCAGTAAAGCAATACTTGGGTGGATCCATGATCTTTTCAATGCAAATAGGTATTCCCTCCACCAGTGTATATCATAGTCTATGCATATCTTTGTTCCTTTACTCTGCTTCAGTTACATACAGGAATGTTTATACCCTTATTCTTACCAATCACCCATAAGTATTTCAATTTCATATTAAAAACTCTTAAGTTCCTTTATATGTTCATAATTTTCTGTTATACTATTTCTGTCCATGCTTTGTTACTTATAAAAATAGTCTTTGTCTTCCCCCATAATACCCATTCCCTCTACCTTTCAAGAATTTTTCTAGATATTACCCTGTATTGAGTAAATTTTTTTCTTGCCTTCTTATCCTTATCTCTTAGTATGCAAATTCACCTTTCTACTTTCTTATACTTTTGAATCCCTGATCGTATTTCTACTCATACATTCCCAAGTTCCAAGCCTGGATTTATCATATTTCTGGCTCCATACTCTTTCTCATGTGTTACTTAATGGAACTAGAGGAAGTCATGTAACCATTCTCACTAGATTTAATATAACTTTCCAGGGGTGAGGAATCTGTGGCCTTGAGGCCACATGTGGCTCTCTCGGTCCTCAAATGCCACCTTTTGACAGACCCAAGCTTCACAGAATAAATCCTCATTAAAAAAGGATTTGTTCTATAAAATTTGGACTCACTCAAAAGGCCACACCCAAAGACCTAGAGGGTCACATGTGGCCTCAAGGTCTCACCTCTTACTTTAGGCTATCTAATTGCAACTGGACCATCATTGAAGCAAAGCAACCTTTCTAGCTGTCTATGATTGATTCTGTAGCCTATGCATGACAGGGGATATTCAATACTTCATCTTGTCTCTTCTAACTTCCAACAATACTCCACTTGACAATCTTGTAAAAGGCAATCAGGAAAATTAGAACTATTCCCTGTGACTTTCTTCTATCCCTTTGTCATCTCATTTTGCACTGGCATCATCACTCATGTCCTCTTCGACTGCTCTTTTTAATGAAGAGATGGCTCCTTCCCTTTCGAAGACTAGCATCTCTACATGCACCCTCAATCTTACCCTCTCCTATTTTCTCCAACAGATTGCCCCCACTCTCATTCTCTTCCCTCCGAATCTTCAATCCCTGCATATTGTATCCTTTCTTGATGTCTACAAACACCCCCAAGTCTCCTTTATTTCCAAAAATCCTTTAGATACTATACCATCCCCTCAAGCTAGCATTCCATATTGCTTCTCCCCTTAAAAGCTAGGAAAAGCTGTCTTCACTTGGTGCCCCATTTTCTCTTTTCTCAATCTGACTTCTAACTTTGCCACTTCAACTAAAACTGCTCTCTCTAGTGCTATCAATGATTTCTTAATTGCCAAATAGTTTTTTCCTCAATCTTCATCATTCTTTGCCTATCTGCTATAACTGACACTGTTAACCACCTCCTGAATACTCCCTTCTCTATGTTTTGATAACACTATACTCACTAACTGTTTATATATACCAACATTTGACCATCTTACTTTTTTCATCTATATTCTCTCACTTAATAATAACATCAGGATGCACAGGTTCAATTATCATCTCTATATAAATAACTCCAAGATACATATATAGTCTTCATCTCTTTACCGTGATCCTGTGATCAATAACTATTCATTTCAGGATTTCCAACTGGATGTCCTGTTGGCATCTTGAATTCCACCATGATTTTTCCTAAATTCTCCTCTTCTGAACTTCTCTATTTTTATCAAGGGTACTTCCATCCTTCTAGCTGTTCAAGCTTGGAACTTGGTGCCATGTCAGAGGTTATATCTTAAAGAAAGGCTCTTGGACTTTGCCACTATGATAGAGCTGCCTTCTCCCTCTGCCCCTGTAGATCCTTTCTCCCATTAGTGAGTTCTTTGCAGAGCCTTTATCTTGAGGAATAGCCCAGACCAGTCATCATTTACTCTCAGGACTTCATTGCTACACCCCTACCTCCCTGCCCAGCCTCCATTTTCAGTTTTAATTTGTGTCCTGAGTTCTCTGATTTAAATGTAAGCTCTTTGAGGAGATAGATACTATATTTATATTTGTATCCATAGCTCAGTACAGTACACTTATTGACTTGATGGGGTATAATTAACATGTTATTTTTTTTTGTAAGTTGATCATTAAAAAGTGTCCAAAAATGTGCTTTCTTAGATATCACAGGATGAGAGAGCATAGAGGAAAAATGTCCCTTAAGAACATGGGCCCATGGACGTATCCAAGCATGCATCATTTACATATGCCTTCTATTCTGACAGTCTTCTTCATACAACTTGATATTCTTAGCAAGCTTTCATCATCTTCATCACAAAAATAATTATTTACATTTCACTTTACTGTTGCAAAATGTTTCATGTGCATTATTCTCTTTTATCTTTGCAATAACTCTAATCTGTAAATAATGTTACACTCATTTTATATATGAAGAAACCACAGCTCAAAGTTACTAAGTGACCTGTCATAGGTGAAAGCTAGTAGATGGCAGAATTGGGAATTGACTTACTTAAGTAAGTCAATTAAGTCAGACCTGACTTACTTAAATTCTACTTTTCATTATATCTTTATAAGGGGAAAATACATGTATAAATTTATCCCAAATTTTATCCTAATAATCACAAATTCCAGATTGATGTTACTATGCTCTGAAATCCTACCCTGACCTGCCAGTGAATTAAGTGATCATAAACTGCTTTAGTTCTATGTGCTGTCTTTGCAATATACTGTCATGAGATTGTTAAAACTGACCTGAGATAGATTGAAATCACAATTGCTAATCAAATAATTCAAACAGAATATAAATCTAAAATAAAATTTTAAAACAAAAAAAATTAAAAACTATCCACTTCAATTTTTCTCTCTTTCCCAGAGAAGGTGCATTCCTTCCACACAGGAGGAAAATAATGTGCATTTTCCCCAGTATCCTGTTGTATCTTGTGTTGCTTTCCCACAGCTGGCAAACAACAGAAGTATAGATTCTAGATATCCCTGTTCTACACCGTCCTGAAAACTCTTTAGAAGAAGGTGCATATGGTCTGACATTATGCAACTCGAAAAATGTGAAGAGTGGAGGTCATGGGCCACCCTCATTCTAGCCTCAGACTATCTACTCAAATAGAGCCAGGAACCCTGGAGAATACAAGGATGAAAGTGGTACACACTACTCCTCTCCTGCTTGAGTAGAGTGCTATTTTTTCCTTCTCTGTACAAGGCCATGGAGAACTAACTTCCACAGTTTTCTGTGAAAAAAATTTTCCAAGTCAGAGGTCCAAGAATTGAGCTCACTGTTACTATTTTTCAACTGAAGCTAAAAAAAATAGACTACATTATATACTGCCAAAACAACTCACTTGAAAAGTGAAAAATTTGTTAAAGAACTTTTCTTTTTATATGTACAGTAACAAACCTTCCCACCTGCTTTGTCATCCAAATGATTATGTTCCTTTGGTGTTGGGGAAACAAAACCTAGGTTTGTGTTAGATTCACTGACCATAGGGTGGGGAGGGCAGGGAGGGCCAATGGTTAAATATGGTGACAAAGTTCTATTGTCTTATTTTTTTTATATTGTGGATATTTTCCCCTAGTATTTATCACTTTTAAGAAAGAAACAACTAGCCTGTACCATGAAGAACTCTAAAATATGAAGAAAGATGAAATAAAAAGAATTTTTGATAATAAGGGTCAATTTTAAGAAACTTATAATTTTTACCTTGTAAGTATTCAATAAGCATGTCAGTAGGGTTGAAATTATGAATAGGAAACATGAATACATAGTTTTCAGGATTAGAAAGCCTTGGTAGGTTTTTGTTGAAATGACAATTTCTTCTTGAGGAAAATGCAAATCTTTTGCCTATGGAAGGAACAACTGAGCAAGAGCAGAAATGTTTTTTTCTTTGTATTTACTCTTCAGTTAAATCAATTATAACTTTGTCACACACACACACACACACACACACGCACACGCACACACACGCACACACACACACACACACACACCCTGCAGTATAATACTGGTTCAAATATTTTCAAGTTGTAAAATATTAGAAATTTTTTTTCTGCCCTTTTCTGTGAAAGAATTCCTGGCTATTACAGTTTTACTGCCTAGGAATCCTTCTCACTAATTTAACTTTTTCTTCATTGGTGTAGATGCCATGATCTTTGGAAAGATTATTTAAACACCATTTAGAAGTTGACTCATAAAAAGACAGTTTTTGAGCCAGTTTTTGAAGTTGGACAGCTGACATGCCAAAGGAAGATTGTCTAAAAAGAGTGACGTGCTGCTAGGTTAAAAGTTACTATGAATACCAAGAGGAAACTTACACATCTGGAGGTGAATAGCATGGGCCATCTTTTTGCAACTGTATATAGTAAATGATATCAGTAGCAATACCTAGGGACCACAGTATAGTAGAAAGGTCACAAGAATAAGTCAGGAGAGAAAAGCTAGTATCTAGTTCCAATCTTACCATGAACTAAATTTGGGAGGATTAAAATCATTCTGGTTCTTATTTCCTGATATCTGCGAAGTGATGAATTTTGATCTAGTGGCACAATAGAATCTGAGAATAAGAAGAGATCTTCAAGTTTACCGTGTACATATAGTAAAACCCTGATCTATAGAATTAATCTCCAAGTTCTTCAATAAATGAATATCCGACCTCTCCTTAAAAGCAGGGGTTCTTAACCTTTTGTGTGTGTGTATGTGTCATGGACCTTTCATCATATGATGGATCCTTCTTTAAATAATGTTTGGAATGCACAAACTATGCAAGATTACAAAGGACACCAATTATATATGAAATATATTCATCAATTTGTTTTAAAAAGTCATGTATCTTAGGTTAAGAATTCTTGCCTTAAAAAGTGCTGATGACAGAAGACATTCTATTAGGAGTCTATTTTAGAACATATCTATTTCTATTCATCCTTATAACTCATTTAAAAGTTATGCTTCACCATAATTATTTTTCAAAAATTTGATATTAAAAAAGAGTGATGGATCAGTGGAATAGATTAGGTATACAAACATTGTAGTAAATGACCACAGTAAGGTGAGATTTGATAAACCCAAAATCAAAGCTTTGGGGATAAAATCTGATTATCTGAGAAAAACTGCTGGGAAAACTGGAAAACAGCATGACAAAAACTAGGTATAGACCAACATCTCACACCATATACCAAGATAAGTTCAATGATACTAGACAGCATGGGATATTTACCAGTCAGATCTGTGGAAAAGGGAATGATTTAAAGTTCAACAAGACATGCATTATGAAATGTAAAATAAGTTATTTTGATTATATGGAATTGGAAAGTTTTTGCAGGAACAAAACTATTGCAATCAAAATTAGAAGGAAAGGAGAAAACTGGGGGGAGGGAAGAATTACAGGAAGTATCTCTGACAAAGGCTTCATTTCTCAACTATATAGAGAACTGAATCAAATTTATATGACTACAAGTCATTCCCCAATTGATAAATGGTCAAAGGATATGAAAAGGCAGTTTTCAGAGAAAGAAATCAAAATTATCTATGGTTATATAAAAATGCTCAAAATCACTATTGGTTGAAGAAATGCAAACTAAAACTTCATACTTTAAAGATTGGCTAATATGACAATAAAGGAAAATGATAAATGTTGGAGAGATTGTAGGAAAACTTAGACAATGATGCACTTTTGGTGGAGTTGTGAACTGATCAACCATTCTGGAGAGTAATTTGGAACTATGCCCCAAAGTCTAGAAAACTGCATACCCTCTGATCCAGCAATACCACTGCTAGTTCTGTATCCCAAGAGATAAGAAAAAGTGAAAAGAACATATTTTTACAAAAATATTTATAGAAAGTCTTTTATAGTAGCTAAAATTTGGAAATTGAGGGGATGCTCATCAATTTGAGAATGGCTGAACAAATTGTGGTATATGATTGTATTGGATTATTGTGCTATAAGAAATTATAAGCAGGATGATTTCAGAAAAACCTGTAAAGATTTATAAAATGAACTAATGCAGAGCGAAGTGAGTAGAACTAGGAGAACATTATACACATTAACAACAATATTGTAAGATGAAAAGCTGTGAATGATTTAGCTTTTCTCAGCTATACAATGATCTAAAACAATCCCAAAGGACTCATAATGAAAAATGCTATCCACCTTCAGAGAAAGAACTGATGTTGTCTGAATACAGACTGAAGCAATTATTCCTCCCTCCAGATCTCTCAGTGCTGTCATGATGCCTGAGGCTTGTAACTTTGTTAGCCAGGCACTACAGGTATTTGGCATTGGAAGAAACAAAGATTCGAGACTAATTTATCCCATGGTCACATACCTAATAAGTCGAAGAAGCAGTATTCAAACCCAGGTCTTCTTGACATCAAGGTCAGTAGTCATGCATTACTGGATCTATTACACAAAGTTATCAAATTTTCATTCAGAAATAGTGCAAAAGGGTTACAAGAATGTCTGAAATTACATTAGAGAAATCCATAAACATAGTCTTTAAGGTAAAAGTAAGAAATATTGGAAATATATCCTTGGTCTTTAAGAGTTTCCCTTATAGAGAATAGTTACCATAATTTTTCCCTACCCCTCTCCTTACCCCACTCTTACACTGTCCAGTAATGTACATTGGTAACACTGTCAAAAAGAGAATATTGGAGTAGATAGATATTGACTGTAGCACTGCTTTCACATAGCCCTTCAGTAAGGGCTTTTCTCTTCCCTTTTGCAATCATCATAAGCATAACAGAAAGAATGAAAATGAAAATGAGTGGGTGGCAACATCACAAAAAAATATCTAGTCCTTCAGGACTTGAATTAAACTCAATATAAACATACATATATACATATATATGTATTAATACACACACATATATATATGTTCTATGTGTGTAAGTCACACACATACTGATTTTCACCTAGGTGAAGGTTTTAAATAATGTAAATTGTTCTGAAATGTGTCAGTGGCTCGGAATTTTTAGCAATAACCACAAACAATATTTAGTCTATTTACATTTAAGAAGTTATCTAAATCAGGCAAAGTAACATGGTAACTAGGAAGACATAGCCATAGAATAGGGACTCTGAAAAGGTCTTAATAGTATATTTTAAAAAATCATGTGGTCCTATTTGGCTAATATATTTTAACAAAATTACAATGATTATTCAATTTCACTTCTGGAATATGGTACTAAAACTGAAACTCAGGATAAGGGGTTGGAAGATTATTCATGTGTGATAAACCAGATCCATTTAAGTACTTTAAAAAATTCATTGATGTGTCATGTTTTTGCTTTACATTTACAGATTATCCTATTCTATGAGAAGTCTCCTGTAACAAAGTAAAGCATTTAGCAAAACAAAGAAAAAAATAACAGTGACTTCACCTGAAACTGACAACATGGAATATCTGTATCATACTGCCCAATTCTCTATTAAAATATAAAAAAAATTATTTTCTTTTCCTCTCTCTCACCACCCTTTGGAAGAGAAAAAGGAAAAGGAAAAGACATTCTTTGTAACACACATGTATGATCGATAAATTTCCCATTGTAAACAAATATGTGAATATCTCATTCTGAACCCCAAATCTACCACCTCTCTATCAGAAAGTGGACAGTAGGTTTTAGCATCATTTCTCCGTGATCATAGATTGCTATTGTATTGTTCATATTCTTACAGCACTCGGTAATGCTGTTACTTTTGTTTTTACATATATGGTATTCTGCAACATATAAAGCACTATATAAATGTTAGCTATTATTGTATAAATTGTCCCCCTGGTTCTGCTAATTTCATTCTTTATCAATTTGCAAAAATCCTCCAAGTCTTCATTGTAATAGTATAGCCTAAACTCTTCTGGTCTGCTTACTTCATTCTTTATCAGTTCATATAATTCTTTCCATGTTTCTTTGAAATAATCTGTTTCTTTTTTTCTTGAAGAACAGTAAGTCAATTTCATTCATATACCACTTATTCTGTCATTTCTCAATTGACAGACAACCCATTGGCTTCGAAAGGTTTTTTTTTTTGTTATTTTGTGACCATAAAAGAAGTGCTATAAATATTTTTGCATATTAAGGACCTTTTTCAATTTCTTTTATCTCTTTGAGTATAGGTCTACTGGAGTTATAGCAAAGTCAAAGGGAATGCTTTGTTCAGCAACTTTTTGTGTGTAATCCCAATTGCTTTCTAGAATGGTTACACCCATTCATAGGTCCACCAACAGTGCATTAGTGTATCTCTTTTCCCACAGTCCCTCCAAAATTTCTTTTCCTTTTTTTTGTTATCTTCATCATTCTGATTGGTATGAGGCAGAATTTCATTAGGACAGATTTGAAATATTTTTATGACTACATATAGCCTAGATTTTGAAATATCAGTTCATATCTTTCAATTATTTGTCAATTGGGGAATCTTTTTCCTACAACTCAAATAAGTTCTCTATGTATCTTGAAAATGAGACTTTTTATCAGAAAAGCTTGTCGTAAAGATTTTTCCCAGTTGTTTCCCTTCTACTACTAGATTTATTAGATTTATTTGTTTAAAAAGTTTATTTAATCAAAATTATCCATTTTATTTTCTCTGGTCCTTCTTTGGATGTGAACTTTTCTTTCGTTCATAGATATAAGTAATTTTTTTCCAATATTTCTATAGTTTGTTTATGATATGACCTTTTACATCTAAGTCACATATCCATTAGGAACATATTTTGATATAAATTATAGTTTGTCTAAATCTAATTTCTTCCATATTGATGTCTAAGCAGTTTTTGAGAAATAGTATGTCCTTGTCCCAACATCTAGTGTCTTTGTATTTATTGAATAGTGTGACGCTAGATAAAATTGCTTCTATATGTTGTGTAGCTAATCTGTTCCATCAATTGATATTTTTAATTTTTAACCAGTAGGAAAGGGAAGAAAGAGGGGAATAAACATTTTGTTGTTTTTCAGTTGTTTTTCAATCATGTTCAACTCTTTGTGGTTCCATTTGGGGTTTTCTTGGCAAAGATACTGCAGTGGCTTGCCATTTGTTTTTCCAGCTCATTTTATAGATGAGGAAACTGGGGCAATCAGGGTTAAGTAACTTGCTCTGGTTCACACAGCTGGTAAGTGTATGATGCCAGATTTGAATTCAAGAACAAGTCTTCCTGACTCCTGACTCAGAACTCTATCTACTGTGCCATGTAGCTATCTTTAATAATTAATATTTATATACCAACTATTTTGTGCCGAGCACTGTGCTAAGGGGCCTATTCATATGATCTCATTTGTGACTAAGAAAAACCTTTAAAAGTAGGTGCTGTTGTAATTTCTATTATATAGTTAGGGAAACTGAGGCAAAAAGGTTAAGAGACTTGCCAAGGATCACACAGCTAATAAAAATCTGAGGTCAAATTTCAGCTCAAGTCTCCCAGGTCTTCCTGACCTTAGGCTCAGCTATTCACCTTGCCACCTACTACCTCTAACCAAATTGTTTTGAGAATGAGTGCTTTGTATTAAAGTTTAAGATCTAGCAATACTAGGCTCCCTGTGTTCTGACTTCTTTTCATCATTTCCCTAGAGAATTTTATCTTTTTGGTTTCCATGTGAATTTTAATGTTATTTTTATAGTTTTATAAAGTGTTTTTGGTTGTCAATTGGTGTGATATTGAGTAAGTAAATTAATTTAGGTAGCATTGGCATTTTTTTACAATGATTCAGTCTACCAATTAGCAATTAATATATTCCTCAATTATTTAGGTCAATCTTTATTCCTGTAAACAGGAGCTTCTGGTTGCATTTATATAGTTCTTGAGTGTATCTTGACAGGTAAACCCTCAAGAATTTTATATGTTATATAGTAATTTTAAATGGAATTTATTGTTTAATTTCTTCCTATTAGGTTTTATTTGTATTACATAAAAACACAGATTATTTATGTGGATTTGTTATCCCACAAGTTTGCTGAAGTTATTAATTACCACAACTAATTTTAATTGACTCAGAATACTTTAAGTACATCACCATATCATCAGTGATAATTCATTTCTTCTTTACCTATACTTATTCCCTCAATTTATTTTTCTTGTCTTATTGCTATAGCAAGCATTTCTAGTACTATCTCAAGTGGTGAGAATGGGTATCTTTATTTCACCCCTGGTTGTATTGGAAAGTATTCTAGTTTAACATTGTTACATGTTACATGTAGCTTTTGGGTTTAGATATATATACATTGTTTAAGGAAAGGAACATGTATTCCTTCAACTAATTACTTTACTTGACATCTTTGATAAGTCTGTAATCCAATAGATGTGGATACCCTCTCCCCAAAGTACATGCCTGCCCATCCTCCTTAACACTTTTCCATTTTACCCCATGACTCCATCACAGTTGGTGGAGTCTTGTCTTCTGAACATTTCTCACGTTTTAATATTTAGGTTTGCTCTGGGACTTACATAGGTTATCTTTCATGTGTGATATTAAAATGGCCCATTTTGTCCTATTTTTAATAGCATCCTTTATGCCTTATCCCTAATGCAATCCCTTCTGTGTGCTGTATTGTTATTTCCTCCATCCTTTGGGTAGGGATCCAGCAGTCATAAACTCATAGCAGGCAATCCTTAATGTGTTTATGCACTGGATTGAAAAAAAGAAAAAAAAAGTACCTCCCCCTTATCTTGCAGAAAGAAAAAAAAGTAAAGTCACTCTTTACCTCTGTCCTTTCCTGTTCTTAACATATAATATTCAAAACAAGATTCAGATTAAAAAAAAACATTGCTGCAATTCCTCTCCCACCCCAAAAATGGATCATCTCTGGAAGTCCTCTAAATGAGGATGTTAAGGCAATATAGTACATTAAAATATAAAATTCAACATAAAACATTGGTATATTACTTATTTTAAGACCCTTACCTTCTAATTTACAATTATTAATTAAGAAAAAATCATTACAAAGAACATTTTTATAGGTAGGATCTAACAAATATTTCCAAGTCAAATAAATATATACGAATCTTGCTAGTAGGAATATGCCTATCCATGATATGTTGTAATCATATGTGAATTGAAGAATTTTCCAAATAAATCAGCCCAATTGACTTCAAATAGTATTTTGATATATGATAAAAAGAAATATAAGAAGAAGCACTGAAAACAGTGATAAAATAGTAAAATACTGTCTACTGAAAACAGTAGTTGAGTTGGGTTCAATTATTGATGTGTCAACAGGATGTTGTTCCTTGCTTCTGAAATTCTGTTTTCCAGTCCTAACTTTTCATCTGAAGGCATACAACAGGGCTGGGAATATATGAGCTTCTGTACTTCCATTTAATTTCTCAAAAAGTGGTTTTTGGTAGTGGTTAGTAGCCAGTATGTTACCATTTCTGCATCCACTCAGAAAAGAGAGACCTATTTAGAGAATGATGTTGATTTCTGGGGAAGAGCCTTCAGTGAGACTGATCCCAAGAAACCATTTTACAATCAGGTTGGGGTCATCTCTAACTAATTTAACTTGGCTATGACCCAACAAGCACAAATAGATTTAGCTTTAGATAATCCTCCATTTTTCTTTTTCTAATAGTGGAGAAAAAAAATTCTATTGATACATTCTATGTCAAATAAAAATGATTTATAATGCTTTAAAATATTTGTTTTGAAAAGCTGTTAATAATGTTGTAATTAGGTATCTATATGCTGCCTTTATGATGATTAAAAAGATCATTGAAGGTACTTTTTATTTACCTTTTAACCTATGTCGTTGTACATTTTAATTTGCTTGGCATCATATCTTTTTGATTCTTGTAACTATCATTTCCAGTGTTTTTTGAAGAATGAAAGCAACCCGTGTTGACCCAAGTAAATGCATGGAAATCATACCACTTTTTCACAGAGGAAAAATAACAGATTCCTTGGTCCCTTGACTCTTTTCCACTACCACTCTCCATAAACACATGCCACTCAAAGTCACACATACACACACACACACAGACATACACACTATTGTCCCAACCCCAACATACATATACCACTATACCCATAACCTCTTCAATCTACCTTGATATCCTGAGCTGATTTTACCCTTCCCCCATAGAGAAAGGAAAGGGGGTTCTATCTCCCAGTATAATAATGTATGGCCTGGGAGGAAATGGTCTCTTTTGGGGAAAGCCAAAATTGTGTGACTGCACTAAAATCAACACTATTTATCTTCACCTCTTGTCCTAAGGACTGACAATGGGACACAACTGTTAGGCCCAACCCCCGTGCGCAGCTGCAATAGAGGGAAGGCAGGGGCTGGTACTTTCAAGTGTCAGACCTTTTGTACCCAACTACTAGTTTATGAGGCTTATGTCAAGCATCTCACTCAATGAAGTCTTTGTCCGAGGTGTATAGGGCAGGACAGTGGAAAAACTGCCCTGTCTTATATCCCAGGCTCATCCATCTTCGCCTGGCCCTGTTTCTCAACTTTTTCCTCTCTAGCACAGAGGGAGAGAGGATCCCTCCCGGGTTAATGTACTGGAAAATTGCTCTGCATGTTTATGAGGAGGTCCTTTCCAAATGAAAGAGAAAAGGAAAGAAAAAAAATCACTGGGAAGAAGAGTCATTTTCCCACTGAACTTCATTGGCCTCAGACTTGTGGGTTCTGACCCTGATTAAGAAAACTTCAATGACCTGCTAGGAGGTGTATTGTGAAGTTTGGCAGAACGTACTTCCGAATGAAATTTTTTATTATTTATAATTACAAAGGTAGTTGTGAACAGCACACATCATCCTCCCCCACACACTACTCTCTCTCTCTTTCTCTATCACACACATGCACACACACACACACACACACACACATACACACACACACATTCACATACACAAGCCCCTACCATTGAGACTGGCCCTATCTTCTCCTCATGTCGTGTTTGCTTCAAAATAGTCTACTCTCCTCCTAATGCAAAGAGCCCCAGCAGTGGATATCTCCTGGATAATTCTCTACAAACACCAAACATGTCTTTTTCATAGAGTTAAATGGAAGGATAGGCTGTGTGAACTTTGCTGTAGTTGACATGGAACATAAAGAGGATTACATTACGTGATTGCACATGCTTCCTTATTTTTAGCTTGTTTCTGGTTAAAAATAACTAACACTACCCCTCAAAAGTTTCCACTGTGGGAGCTTTTATCCTGAAACAAAACTTAATGTGGCCTTTGAGGACAAGGTCAGGAGCCAGGGCATAAACTGTGCACACAAGCAAGATGCCTAACGTATCATTGAGTGCCTTTGTCAACAACTAAGAAGTGACAGTTTTCCTTTATCAGTTCTGCACATGACATCCCTGAAAGAATCTTGAGAAATGGGGGAGGAGGTGCTGGCTTTTTATAATGGTGCAACATACAAATTGTACCAGACAACCATCATAGAGCAAATGTCATTTCAGGAAGTAAATGGAAGACATGTTGTAGTTCATACACTGGACTCACCACAACACCCAGAAACTGCTTAATATTTTCTTCGATCATTTTAGTTTGACTGCAACCAGCTTTGGGGCATAGGTCCGGATAAAGCTCAAGGGCTACAGTATTTGGTAGAAAGGAGAACATACTATTGGGTTGAAGGAATTTTGTAATTGTGTGTTCTAAAAACGATTAAACCAGAAAGGCGAAATAAATGCTGGAGTCAATACTATCCCTGACCTAAACTCTGAATGAAATTCTTATTCCAAGTCTCATTTACCAAACTGAGAACTGAATATCAATGAACACGATTATTTCCTTGAATGACCAAAAACCTCTCTATTGTTACTATAGAAATTTTTGCGAGATCATTTTAGTCTATCATGTGACAAATCAATTGTCCATTTTTACTTAATCTTTCTATCCTATGCTCTCTGTAGGGTTTACCCTATGCCAATTTCGCTCCAACTTCTGCTCTGCGGTTTCAGATGCTGACATGATGATAACTATGTGGTTAAGCTAAATATTTAGTGGGATTATAAAAAGAAATGGGGTGAAGCAGACCAATCAGGCCCCAGAGAGGGGAGCCCTTAAGTCAAATACAAATGTTAATGGGAACACCTAATCTCTTGGTTTGTCCCCTTTGTGTGGAGGGAGGTCAGAAAACGTTTGGTGCCCCTGTTTACTCCCTAAAGACTCTTAACAAACAGATGTTACTGTAACATGCTCAGGGAATCAAGCATAAATATGGCCCCTGACCTGAGTTGTCAGCTGATCCACTGAGTCTCTTAGAAATGTACTCTTAACTTTTATCAATTCCCACTTTTTCCCACCGTCCCCCTCCATTCTTTCAGGCGCCTTTCCCTTGTGTTTTCAAGTCCTGTAGCTGAGGCAGCCGTGCTTGCACAGTTGCTCTCCGTCTGACCTTTCTCTCCAAAAAGGTCAAAGGCCTGAGACCCAAGGCAGGCCTCTTTTCTTGCTAAAGGCCAGCTGATGAATCATTCCCAACTTGAAGGGAACACAGGAGAGGGGAGGGCTCTGAAGGCTTTTTGAGAGACAAACAACTGTGGCCAATACATCAGCATTTACACTGTTCTGACACTTTCAAAACTCACTTTCCTCTCTGGGAACAGAAAAACCAGAATCACAGAGGGAGTTTTGAGGTCCCACTGACCAGGCCTGGTAAATAAGCACCAGGACCTGATACTAATTACCATCAGGGTTATGTAATATGAGAGTTTTCCTAAAAAGCAGTGGGAAATTGATGTACTATTCAACTCCCATCAACATATGCACATACACACAAATTCTTTCCTATGATGCAGTCAGAAGGGTTAAAATGATTTGCTCCAAATAACCAAGGCAAAGAAAAGCAAAGAGATGGAGAGAGACAAATAGTTTTTACTATTGCCTTTTAAGCTCTAGAAAAGTTTGATCAAATCAAATAAACAGACCAAATGAGAAACTTTCCTCTGTTTTTGACAAGATAAATTTATAAAGGTTTTTGTTTTTTATAATCTCTGGGTAGGACTGTGGGAAGGAACAACCACTATGTGAACGTCCTCAGCAATTTGGAAGTCATGTGAATTGATTTTTTTCCCTTCCTTTTCTCCAGTAGTTTTTGTAGACTATTTAGACCAGTTAACTTAACTAGTCTATACAGTCTACAAAAATAAATATATAAATATCTATTTATGTGCACATACAAATATGTGTGCATTCATATTTATATGTATAATATACATTTTGATTTTTCAACTTCTTTTCCTCCAGTAGTTTTTATACTGTATGTGTGTTTGTATGTAAATGCATGTGTATGTGTATATACACATACACATGCATAAATATATTAAATGTATGTATATTATATATTCATATAAACACATACTTATACGCATATGCATAATATATCTTTGTTCACATGTATTATATACTTAGATGGCATGTTCATATATACAAGATATATCTTAAATCTATACAGAGTATACATTTTTATCTGGGAGGTACAGAGTTTTGGGAATGCCAAAGCACAAGTATACAGTAAGTTAGACTTTTGTCCTAAGGACAGGTTTCCTGCTTCTCTCTTACATTTTCCAAGAGTAGTAATTCAAACAAAACTATCTTGGGAGAGACTAGAGATGAGCTTTCATATCCTACACAGTGTTTATTTGTTTTTGACTTCTTTGGCCTTTATCAAAGCTTACCAAGAATTGGCCTCAGATTTCAGTTTATGTTAACTTCAAACTCTCCGTTTTGATTATTTTTATTACAGCCAGAAACATTAATCATACCAGAGTCTTCCCTACAGAAAGAAGATTGCTCCTAATTCATTGTACTTGAAAATTACTTAGAAATAGTTTCTTTGGGGGCTATGTCTTAGATATCAAAGATCCTTCTCCTTGACCCAAATCTTAACATTTAAAAACTAAATCTGAAGGGAGATGATTTTTTTTGAAACTCACTTTCCTGAGATTTATCCTGGATTTTGCCATTCCAATGCCAGTTAGGGAATAAAGACAGGATATGCATTTAATTTTAATAGAGAATATTATATTTAAGGGGAGTTCTTATACTAATGTAGATTGGCACATTCTGTGCAACATATAGTTTTAAAAAGTTATCTGCACAAGATAGTGGACTAGAGGAATCCCTCAGCTGAGCCCTTCCAACATTTTCTTCCAAACAACTAAAATAAAACCTGAATTTAAATTCTGGGATGTCAGAGCCAACAAAGTAAAACATTTTTCCAGCCCAAGATAATTTAGGAGATCAAAAACAATATCTGTGACATCAGGGTAGAAGCTGACCTGAAGTCCATGCAAATGAAACATCCTTAGTAAGAGTAGGTTCTGGCAACAGAAGCAGCAACAGTTTGGGGAGCTCCCAGGACAGAGATGGTAAAGTGACATGACAAACTGGCCAGAAAGAGATTACTGGGGACCCCTGTGCTAGCACTGGATGCAGTACCAGATGCTGTTTGAACAAATCCATTGCCTATACTCACTTCTGGGTGATAGTTCAAGGGCAGAGAGGAATACTTTTGGTCAAGGGGGAACAGTAGCCTTAAGGAGCAGCTTCACTTTTGATCATGAAGTTTTAAGGACCCTCAAGAACAGTGTCACTTCTGGTTCTAAGGGAGCTGGGCTCCAGAACAGCAGCATCAATTCTGGTCTAAAATGGTCATGGGCCTTGAGCAGTATTAACTCTGGTCCCAATGGAGCAGGGGCCCTAAGGAACAATGTTGATTGAAATCCTAAGAAATCAAAGGCCCTTCCAGAATAAGGACTAGAGCTCAAACCAGAAGAACAATGACCACAAATTTCTCCAGATCACAACATGGAAGTACTAAAAACATCTAAACCTCCAATACCTAGCTTTGAAAATAATGATGTGAAAAAGCTTGAGATAGTACCCTTCCCTTCCTTCCCCTCTCCTCCCCCCGTACTAGAAACAGAGGATAACTTTAATATAAAGCTCAAAAACCATGAAATCGGGTGGAAAAATGTAAAAGAAAAAGCTATTGCTGTGATAGGGAAGATAAAGGTTCTCAGAAGAAAGCAAGGAAATTAAAACATCTACAAGCAAACCATCAAAGAAAAAAAATAAATGTGAATTGGATACAAGCCCAACAAGAATTCCTGGAAGAACAAAATATATTTATTTTCAAAGTTAAATAAGAAGAATAAGAAAAAATGAAGTAAAGAAATGAGAGCTAAGGAAGAAAATTATGAAAAGACTAGTAACAGTTTGGTAAAAGAGGCACAAAAAATTCCAAAGAAAATTACACCTTATAAACAGAATTGGCCAGATGGAAAAAGAGGTAGAAAAGTTCACTGATGAAGATAAATCCTTACAAAAAGATTTGAACAATTGGAAAAAGAGGTACAAAAACTCAAAGAAAATAATTCCTTAAAAATTAGAATTGGACAAGTGGAAGCTGATGATTTCATGAGACAAGAAATAAACTCATGAGCCAAGCACTTGGGATATGATATTTTGGAGGGCAAAACTGCTTGGATTACAACCAAAAACAACCTGCTCAGCAAAACTGAACAAAATCCTTTGAGGGCAAAAATGGGTATTTAATGAAAGAGGACTTTCAATCATTCCTGATGAAAATATCAGAGTTTAATAGAAAATTTGACTTTCAAATACAAGATTCAAGAGAAGCATAGAAAAGTAAATCATAAGTAACTCAATAAGGTTAAATTGTTTACATTTCTATATGGGAAGATTATATGTGTAATTTTTTTTTCATTATTGAGGCAGTTGGAAGGATTCTCCACAGAAAGAGTTGTGGGAGTAAATAATTATGTTGGGACAATTTTTTTAAAAAATGGATAGGCAAGAAAGATGAATGCGTAGGGGAGAAAGTAGAAGGAAGAGGAAGAATGAGGGAAGTTATCTCACAAAAAAATAAGGAGCACAAGAAAGAGCTTTTACTATAGAGGGGGAAATGATGGGGGAGAGACCAACCTGAAACATCACTCATAATTAAATTTGTTCAAAAAGGAAATGTGTGTGTGTGTGTGTGTGTGTGTGTGTGTGTGTGTTTGTTTATACACATTTATTTATAGTAGAAAATTTTCTTATCAAGCAGGGAAATGGGAGGGGAAGGAGATAAAAAAACAAGGAGTAACAAAAAGGGGGGCAGATCAAAGAAGGCAAAGTTCTTAAAGGAAAAGTTAAGTAAATTATAGAAGGAAATAATGAAACTGTACTGAGGAGGGACCTCAACTTTCTCATTTAAGAACTAGATAAATCTAACCATAAATTAATAAGAAGGAAGTTGAGGAGATTAAAGGAATTTTAGAAAAGTTTGATAGACCTCTGCAGAAAACTGAATGGGAATAGAAAGGAATATACCTTTTTCTCAGTTGCATATGGCACTTTTACAAAAATTGACCATATATTAAGGCATAAAAACCTCAAATGTAGAAAAGTAGATATATAAAATGTATCTTTTTTCAGACCATTATGCATTACATTCAGGAAAGAGCTATAGAATTATAGATTAAGATTAATCAGAAACTAAATAATATAATCCTAAAGAATGAATCAAAGAACAAATATGCAACAACCATTAATTTCATCAAAGAGAATGACTGCAATTACACAACATGCCGAAATTTATGGCATGCAACCAAAACAATACTTAAAGGAAAGTTTATATCTATAAACAGGTACCTAAATAAAAGAGAGGAAAAACAGATCAATTAAGTGGGCCCACAACTAAAAAGCAACTATAAAATGAACAAATTAAAATCTCCAATTAACCATCAAAATGCAAATCCTAAAAATCAAAGGAGAAATGAATAAAATTAGATATTGAAGAAAACTATTGAACTAATAAATAAAACTAGGATTTTGTTTTATGTGACGTGGGGGGAAGCCAATGGAATAGAGAAATAATTGATTAGTTTGATAGAAAAAAAATAAAGAAGAAAATCAAACTACCAGTATCAAAAATAAAAAGCATGAATTAACCACCAATAAAGATAAAATTAAAGCAATTATTAGGCACTTATTTTGCCCAGTTATATGCTGACAAATGTAGCAATATAAGTGAAATGGATGAATATTTATAAAAATATAAACTGCTAAGAAGAAGCAATAGAATACTTAAATAACCCTATCTTAAAAAAGAAATTGAACAATAAACCTCCAGGACCAGATGAATATACAAGTGAATTTCACCAAACATTTAAGGAACAATTCATCTCAATACTATATAAACTATTTGAAAAAATAGGTAAAGAAAAAGTTTTATAACACAATTATGGTTTTGACACCTAAACCAGGAAGAGCACAAACAACAGTTAAAAAAAAAAGAAAAGAAAACTGTAGTCCAATTTCTTTAATGAATATTGACATAAAAATTTTAAACAAAATGCTAGGAAGAAGATTATAGCAATAGATCCCAAAGTAACCGTAAAATGCGCACTATAAACAGGTGAGATTCATCTGGAAGACTAAAAGGCCAAGAATATGAAGAAAAACAGTGAAAAAAATGTGAAGGAAGGTGGCCTCATAGTACCAGATCTCAAACTATATTACAAAGTGATAGTCATCAAAACAATCTGTTACTGGCTATGAAATAGAATGATGTATCAGTGGAATAGATTAGGCTATATAATACACCGTAGTACAGGAATATAGCAATCTAGCACTTGATAGGCATCCATACTTTTGGGACGAGAATTCACCATCTGACCAAAATTGCTGAGAAAAATGGAAAGCAGCTTGGCAGAAAGTAGATATTGACCAATATCTTACACCATATACCAAAATAAACTCAAAATGGATACATGATTTAGACATAAAGAGTAATATCATGTCAATTAGCAGAACATAGGAAATTTTAGGTTAGATCTATAGACAAGTTTACAATTAAACAAGAGAGAGTGGGTCATTATTTTTCTAGTCTTTTTTTATATTTATATTCTTTTACAACATGTCTAATATGGAAATGTTTTACATGACTTCACATGTATATTGTTGAGTCATTTTTTAGTTGTATCCAACTCCTCATGACCCCTTTTGAGGTTTTTCTTGGCAAAGATACTGGAGTGGTTTGACATTTCCTTCTACAGATCATTTTATAGATGAGGAAGAAAAACAAACTAGGTTAAGTGACTTACCCAGGGTCACACAGCTAGTTAGTGTCTGAAGCCAGGTTTGAACTCAAGAAGATGAGTCTTCCCGACTCCTGGTTGGGTGCTTTATCCACTGTGTCACTTAACTGCCCATGTATCACATGTAGAAGTGATATCAAATTGCATGCTTTCTCAAGGAGGGAAGAAGAGAATTTCAAACTTAAAATTTTTAAAAATGAATGTTAAAAACTTTACGTGTAATTGGGAAATATTTAACAAAATAAATGTTTTGAAAATAATTACCTAAAAAAGTTACACTGAAAAGTTAAATAACTCAACAAGGGCCACACAGCCAATGTGCATCACTTGAACCAAGGTCATCTTGACTTCAGTTGAGCTCTTGAAATCCTCATGCCATGCTCTTCTCCCATTAGAAATGGAAATACACAGTTCTCTCGGAACCACTCCTGGTCTGGTTTTGAGAGCTGTTCTTCCTGGTATTTTTCCCTTACTACCATTCTAATGACCACACTCCTGAGAAAAGTCAATTTTACATTTTGTCTCTGGACTCCCTCACTCAGCCATATGCACACACACAACTGATTCACAATTTTTGCTACAATATGGAAGAATCTCAAGAACCAACTTAAATATACAATAGGTAAATTAGGTGTTATCTAATTAACTGCCAAATCAAAGATTCCAGGGTAGAAGTCATATAAAGGTCTAGAAGGTTAAAAGACTTTTCTCCCCAACATCATATTGTTTATAAGTAATAGAAGTAGAATTTGAACTCATGTCCTTTGACTCCAAATCTACTTCTCTCTCCATGACACTGTGTAAGCATTAATCTACCTCATTTTTCATTCCATTTTTAGTGATCAGACTCTTCCTCTCCAGCTGTTCTTAGGATCATAGCTCTATGATCCTGGAAAGGATTTTTCAGCTCATACTACCATCTCACTCACAGATGTGAGGAAGTATCACAGATGAGGAAGATGAAGCCCAAGGGACATTAAGTGACTTACTCAAGGTCATATGTAGTAACCGTCATAGGTGGACTCAAACTCAGATCTAAATTCAGAACCAAGGCTTTTGTACCTGTCCTAAACTATCAAAACTTAAACCTACCAACTCTGTCAAAATCCCCAAAACTTTGTCAACCACAATTCTTTAGGTTATCTTTCATATAAAAAGGACACACAAAACCAAAATCAGTTCTAGTCAAATGAGTCTCTAATAATTGAGACATTCTAGAGTCCTCCCATTTTCATTTTTTTCCTTAATGTTCTTTGCAAGTAGGGCTCAAAGTTATCAGTTCTATTTTTATCCTTAGCACTTACCCTCCCAGGTAACAGGTACTTAATAGATATCGTCCCTGACGTTTAGTAGGTGCTTAACCAATACTCAATCATTTAATTGCCCAATGCATACAAGTATCAGTATTCTCATCCTGGTGGAGAAAATAGCCCCATGTCCTCTCATCCTATGCCATCATTGTCCATTCTTCCCATAAGTATTTATAAAGTGCCTACTATGTGTCAGGGATTATGCTAAATTGTTTTTAATCTGTTTATTCTATAAATATTAAGCTATTTGAGCCTTACAAACACCCTATGAGGTTACTATTATCTTCATTTAAAGCTGAGGAAACTGAAGCAAAGAAAGGTTAAGTCACTTCCCTAGGACTGCAGAACGAGCACTAACTGAGGCTGGAATGGAGCTCAGGCAGTCTCTACTCTGGTGTCAGCACTTTACTCCTGCCACCAGCTGCCTTGATCGAAGAGGATCCACCCAACAGACCAAAGATATTCCTCCGTTTTTTCGTATGTTTCATGTGTGCCTATGAGGCACTCCCCTTCATGTTATATAAATATACAAATAATATCATTGTTAAAAATCCCTTCAGTTTACATGGACTGCCTTAGTACTACCGCTTTCTTTATAGTATTGATAAATTTAATTTTACACATTTGTGTTTTATTATTCTGTTACCATAATTTTAAGGGTCATACACAATTATTCAAAGGAAAGAGATTAATGCTGCAAGGCTTTACTATTTAGGCAAAATATGCTAATTACAATAACTAGCATTAATATAGCACCTCACATATTGCAAGGCTTTTTATGCATTATCTCATTTGTTTTTCATGGCAATCCAGTAATATGGATCATGAAGTGAATCATTAAGTGAATTGTGAAGTGAATCGTTAGCACCAGTTTACAGATGAGGAAACTGAGGCTGAAAGAGGTTAAATGATTTGCCCACAGTCATGGAGATAGTAAATCTATGAATCAGGAATCGAACTCAGGACAGCATTACTCAAGGTCCAACATCTTAGACTTTATGCCTCCAAGCAGCATCTGGAAGTAGGGGTACGTTCTCACCTTTCCACAATTTGAAGAAATGGAAGGGTTAGGAAAGGGAAAGCCTGACTTATTGACCAGCCAAACAGTTCACATTTAGAGAAAAGGAGAAATCTGCTTTATGAAGGAATACACTCTTCATTTAACCACAGAGGGTGGTTTCTTTACAACACAACTGAAACCACAAATATATTTCTCAGGAAACTAAAATGCTGGAATTTCTTTGATTGTTTTCTTTTTAAAATATATTTCATTGATGAGTTTTGTCTTTAAATCACAGCCATTTATGGAAAAAGATAAATCTCTTCCACATAAAACCCTCCTTTGTAATAACCCACGTATATTGTGACTGCATCTGGCCGTACTTTAAATATTCTGTGCTCATAGGCTCTAGGATTATTGTTGTGAGGAGGAAAGTTAGAAAGTCAAAGGTGGCAGGAATCTAATGCAATCCTTTCATTTTATGGTTGAGCAAAGTGAGATCCACAGTGGTTCAGCAACTTGCCTAAAGTCACACAAGTAGTAAATGACAGGCAAGATTCAAATCCAGGCCCTCTGATCCTAAACTAAACATTCTTTCGGCTACATCACGCCATCTCCCTTCCTGTTTAATTATCTATTATATGAGTTCATCCCCAGGTTTTCTCTCACAAAATGATACATTTCCTATTAGTGAATTTTTCATTGATATTAAGTGGATAGAGAGTTGGTCTTGCAATCAGTAAGAGGCGGTTTTAAATTCCACCTATCATATCTACGTGACCCTGGGCAAGTCACTTAATATCTTAGGCAATTCTTTAAGACTGTAAATTTCAGAGAAGGTTGGTGAAATTTTCTTACCCACGGAAGTCCCCAAATTAATGAAATCACAGGTACTTCATTCAAATTATTTAGTCAATGCATATATTTTTATTTTAGTTCTATTTAGGTTACTCTGAATCAGTTCATACAAATTACCCCATGTTTCTCTGAACTCCCCATTATTACCATTGCTTACCTCATGCTAATATCCTAGTAGGGTCACATACTATAGTTATTTTTTTTTCATCCATTCCTGAAAGAGTATAAATGCACTTTGATTCTAGCTCTTTGCTAACACAAGTATGACATTTGTTTCTGTCTTTGATTTACTTGGGATATATTCCCCATTGTGAGATTGACTCAATGGTAAGAACAGGTGAGTCATTTTCATGAAAATTTCAAATTGATGTCCAGGATGCTTAGACCAATTAATAGCTTTTCTATCAATGGATTAGTGTGTTTTTCTTCTCACAGCCATCCAGGTATTGACTGTTCCTATCTTTTGTCATCTTTGCCAATCTACAGAATGTGAAATGACACCTCAAAGTTGATATTTCTTTCACTATGAGTGATTGGAAGCACATTTTCAAAAGTTCATTTGTAGGTTGTTATCCATCTTTTGAAAATTGATCATTCACATCCTTTGACCAATAGGGAAATGCTTCTTGGTGTCACGTATTTGCGTCAATTCCCTCTATATCTTGGATATCAGATTTTTATCAGTGATCTTTATGTAGATATTCTCCTTAAACTGTATTTTCTTTTTTTATTCTCTCTCCATTAATTTATATTCATGTAAAAATCATTGAATCTGTCTGCTCATAGTTAGGCTAGTTTCTAGGTGACTCATTTGATAATTTTCCTATAGATAAGGAAAGGGGAGTGATGGTTGTACATTCTTATTTCCATCTGGGACTGCCCTGAAAGCTAATTTATTTTCTCAAACAGGACCAAAAGGGGAAGGAAAAGGAAAAAAAAAACCTAGAGGATTTTCATAGGATACAGATAAACCCTAAAAAAGGTAAAGAACAAGAAGACAAGTAGAGGGAACCACAGAAAGAATCACTTCCATGCATTATTTTTTTTTCTAACTCCACAAACTTTTCTAGTTAAACTCTGTTATGGTAATAGATACTGCGTTGGTATATCTGAATTTTTTTGGATAATTCATAGAGTCTCACATTTGAAAGGAATATCATAGGAGATTTAGACCAACCCACAGCTGAGTAAAAATTCCCTCTACAATATATGCAACCATAAAATCATCTTATCTTTGTTTAAGATCTCTACTGTGGGAGAACCTAGTGACAGCTGTGTCTTTTGGCATACGGAATTCCTTCCCCTTCCTTCAAAACTTGTCTTTATCAAGCTAACCATACTCAGTTGCTTCAAACACTCCACATATGGTATGATCTCTGAGTCTATCCTCTGCTGGACCATCTGTAAGAGCTCTTAACCTCATATCTGTGAATTTAGAAAAAGAAAATATTTTAACTACTCTCCTTCAATATAATTTGTTTCCCTCATAATCCTAAGTATTTTATTTTGCGCACATAAAGACATCCTTCTGAGAAGGGAACTATAGACTGACAAAGGGGTCCATGACACTAGAGCAAGTACCCCTGATCTACAGCTTGTTGATCCATTTCCTAAAATGCAGCACCTAGAATTAATCACAATATTTAGAATGTTGGCTAATGTGAGCAGAATACAAAGGTTTTTGTTCAGTCATGTCCACCCCTTCATGACCCCATTCTTGGTATAGATACTGGAGTGGTTTAGCATTTCCTTCTCTAGCCCATTGTATAGATGAGGAACTGAGGTAAACAAGGTTAGGTGACTTGCCCAGTCACATGGTTATTAAATGTCTGAGGCTGGATTTGAACTCATGAAGATGAGTCTTCCTGATTCCAAACCAGTGTTCTATCCACTGTGCCATCTTGCTGTCCAGAGTACAAAGAAACTATCTCCAAAATGGTCATGGATACTACATATCTCTTAAAGTAGTCTAATATCTCATTAGCTTTGGGAGCTGTTATGTCATACTGTTGATTCCCATTGATCATTCAATCCACCAAAACCTCCAGATTATTTTAAAAGGAACTGTCTCTAGCAACACCCCATACCATTTATAATCCTACAATAGTGTACTTAGAAGACTGAATTTCTTTAGCTGAAGAACAAAACTGTACACTGATCTCTATTAAATTTAATCTTACTCTACTAGTGTTCTTGACAGAATCTTTATGAATTCTGATTCAAGAACTGATTGAGTTATCCTTCCCAGTTTTGCCTTATCTGCATATTTGATAAGTATGCTACTTATACTTTTAACCAAGACACTGATTTCTTTTTTCAGGACCAAAGGCAAATTTCTGGGGAAGAGTTCATTAGGGATTCCAACCCAATCCTAACAACTCTTTGTGTCCAACCATTCAAATAATCTTGAATTCACATAAATGCAAACTACTTAAGCCACATCTAACTCACCTAAAAAATAGCATGGAATTTTGTTAAATTATTTTTCTAAAATACAGGAAATTATAGCATTCTCCAGTCCGCCCAATTATAATCTATTCTTGACGAAGCCATACATGTTCTTTATAATCATCCCTTTCTTTGCTAAATGTTCGCTAATAATTCCTTTAAATAACACTTCATAAAATTTTGTCAAGAAACGAAGTGAAACTAAATGTCCAATAGTTTGAAAACTCCATTCTTTCTTTTAAAAATCAAAATTATACTTATTCTTCTTAGACCAACTGTGCATTTTTTATTCCTCATAACCTTTAAAAGATAGTAGCTCAGCAATTATACACATAAATTCTTGAAGCACCCAAGAGTACAGTTGACCGGGGCCTGGTGATTTGAGTTCCTCCAAGTCAGATAGATGTTTCCCTATTGTTCCCCTTCTCTTGGGTTTTGACTCCCTATTAGCCACTATTTGACTCCCTGTTAGTCTGTCTCTTCTGGACAAAGATCATTCTCTTTGGCAGGAAAAGTAGAAATAGAGTAAGAATTGAGAAGCTTCCCATTCACACTCCATGTTAGTTATCATTGTTCCTTCCACTCAAAGTATTTCTTGACTTGTCTTTGATCCTCCTCTATCAACAAATTTAGTTTTAAGAAAACCTTTTATGTATTGTTTTTAGATATCCTTGCTAGTCTCAACTAATTATAGGTTTAAGTGCTTCTAATACAATTCTTACCAGACTATGTTATGCTTTTGTATTCATTCTCCACTACCTGACTTTTCTTCTACCACTGAGCATGTCTTTTTTAAAAGCTACTTGCTGGTCAATTCCCTTGGTGTGTATGTGTATATAAACATCAGTGTGTATGTGTACATATATGTGCATGTGTACATGTGTGTACACATGTCCATGTGTCTGCGTGCATTGCATGTTTGTATGTACATGTGTATCATGCATCCAGCATGCACTGGAGAGGGCATAAGATATGTATACACATTGTATGTATAAATACAAATAAAATGTACATATACACACATCTGTGCGTAGACATACATGCATGCATGTATGCATACATACATACTTATCGGTTCCACAGGTGTGGTTTCTGAATTCTCTCACTCTTTCCCAGTCACTAATAAATTATAGCAAGGCTATGTGCCTTCTCCCATGCTTTTTAGCATAATTTCTTCAGCAATGATGTCAGACGCCTTCAACAAGAATGAAAATGACATCAAGGTCAGCTACCACATGACTGTAAATTATTTAACTTGTAAAGGCTACAATTCAAGACTAAAGCAAAAGGAGAGTTGGTTCACAACATTTTTTGTTTACAGATGACCCCACACTTGGTGTAGCTTCTGAGACCAAGATACAACAGAGTATGGACTGATTCTCTGCTGCTTGCACTAATTTTGGTTTGGCAACTAACATCAAAAAGATAGTTTCTCCATTAACTAGCACTGCACCATTCATATGTGGAATCACTGGTTACAGAAAAAGGAGAGATTTTGAATGTTGTGGATAAACTCATTACCTTGGCAGTGTACTTTCCAGGGATGTCCACATAGATAGTTAGGCTGATGCAGGCATTGTCAGATCTAGCTCAGTGTTTGGGAGGCTATGAAAGAAAGTGCAGGAAAAAAGAGATATTAGGTTGCCTGCCAAACTGAAGGTCTACAGAGCTGTTCTACTTACCTCATTGCTGTGTGTCTGTGAAACCTGGAGAGCATCATGCCAGGAAACTGAATTGCTGCCATTTGAATTGACTTAGAACGATTCTGAAGATCACTTTTCAAGTTAAGGGACCAGACACTGAGGTTCTTTCTTGAGCTGAGCATTCCAAGTCTACTGCAGAGAGCACAACTCCAATTGCCTAGTCACTTTGTTCAAATGCTAACTGTGTGCTTGCCTAAAGAGACTATTTTTTGGAGAACTTATATGAAGCAAGTGCTTACACAGAAGTCAGGAAAAGCAATCCAAGGATACTCTCAAGATTTCTCTGAAGAACTTTGGAATCAATTGTGAGACAGGGGAGACATTAACCTAAGAGTGTCCAGCATAACCTGCCCACATCAGAGATGGTACTATACTCTAGAGCAAAACAGAATCATAGCAGCTCAAAAGAAACATGAGATGTTCATATTTGGAGACATCTCCACTCCAAATGTCATCAGGGCTATTTGTGCCCAACCTGTGGTAGAGCCTTGTAAACTTGTCATGGTCTGATCGCCTACAGTTGGACACATTGTACCTTGATCCCAATATAATGATGTCATTTTGGTCCTCTTTGAGGATGAATTATAACGTGTGAGTGTGTGTGTGTGTTTCTTTAGACAGCTCCTCCTTTCCTGCTTATAGGGTTTTACTTTGATTCCAAAGCTAGCAGACATTCCACTGCATTGCACTATACTCTCTCCCTCCCTTGCATTTTGTTGGCATTTTTCTTGATGCTTTTTGAAAATTTTCACTTATATGATATGATTTGATCATATAGATGGGGCAGGTATGATTAATATTCGTACTTGACACGAGTGTACCTAAGCATGGTGACCCATTTGCCCTTATGTATTCATCTGATTTAACTCTGTTTTATCGTTTACCTGTTGTGACCAGATTTCCATTTTTTAGAGTTTTCCATCCAATTCTGCCTGATTTCCCCCACAAGATTTTAGTCTGACTCTTTCCCTAATCATTTGAAATATTCCTATAAATATCTAAGTTACTTGCCACAGGATGCTAGTTTTCTTCCTCTCTACCACTAACTCTGAGATTAAGTGGTCACCTCTCCCCAAATTTCCCACCATTTCCATGTCAACACCCAGATCCCAAATTACTAGTGGGTAAGCAGGAATGAAAACATTTCTGTCATCCCCACTGCCCACCCTCAAGAAAGTTCTTGTATGTATACACAACCCAGTATTTAAAGTAATTGACAGTCACCTGTGCTATAACAGTCTTGTCATTACCACTCCCAGACAAACATCCCTGAAGTAGTTTTACTGCCTTACCAAAGTTACTCCCTTGTGATTATTTAGGCACTTAGGGGTACAGTTTAAGTCCGTACCCTAGGGGCACATTTTTTACATTATTGTCTATAGTCTGTTATTGATACTGACTCTTTCTAAGTAGTTTTAAGGAGTGGCTTAGGCAGTTGAGGAAAATTAAGTTCTAAGTAAGTTCTCTTACTCTGTCACCATAGAACAGGTAAACAATGAAATAGAGTTAAACCAGATGAATACATAAGGGCAAAGGGTCACCATGCTTAGGTACACTTGTGTCAAGTACGAATATTAATCATACTTGCCCCACCTATATGATCAAATCATATCACATAAGTGAAAATTTTCAAAAAGTATGAAAAATAATGCCAACAAAATGTAAGGGAGGGAGAGAGTATAGTGTAGTGCAGTGGAATGTCTGCTAGCTTTGGAATCAAAGAAACTCCATTTGAATACCACCAGCTCTGTCACCTGTTTGACCTCAGGCAAGTCATTTAACCTTGTAAGTTTCTTAATCTGTAATATGAAGGATTTGGACTGGATGACCTCCTTCCAAATCTAAATTTGTGTTCCTGTCCTATTATTAACATTATACACTTGCCTCACATCAACATTTCCAATAATCTGTTTTTCTAGGTGTTCTTAACTTATCCAATCTAACTTCTTTCATATTTTCTGATTAAATGACCCATCTCATTATTACTGACTTCAATAGGTTTTGGAGACTTTCAAAAGAAAACATCGCCAACATTTCCATTTTGAGTTAGATACTTTTTGAAGCTCAGCGTAGACTCTAATGAATAGAAAGGAGAAGAAAAAAATTGAGAAAGAAAATGTTCTCCATCTGTCTATGTCAAAGTTCTCAACTTGGATCCCATTAACTTTTAGAAAAATATTTTAATAACTGAATTCAATACAATTGGTTTCCTCTGTAAACCTATGTATTCCATTTTATACATTAAAAATATTATTTTGAAATGGAATCCATAGTTTTCACCAGACTAAAAAAGGTGTACGTAGATCCTTAGTTTCTGGCCTTTACAACATAACTTTGTGAAATTAAACCTCATTTTCTCCACTTTTATTCATTGTTTATTTAGCCTAATGAACCCAGGAAGTTTTACTTCCCTTCTTTGATTCAAATTTCCAAGTAGGACTTGAGTTAAAATTTTGCTGAGCAGAAGAGTCACACGATTGGAGCACTTTGAATGTGGAAGAATCTCCAAGAGTTGTGGAGCCACTCAGTTCTATCATGCACTATTCCTACTAATCATGAGATTGCTAGAAGGATGGGAGCAAAAAGTCACTGCCCCCCTAACACATAGGACACACCCTTCATAAGTGTTTGTTGAATTGTCTCAAAGAGACCATGTCGGGAGCATAGGCATATGCAGAGCACAACCGGGGTGTTCCAATACACCCAGAATATGTTCTATGCAACCAATTGTCTCAGACATGAACTGGAACTTTCTTCAGCCTTGACTGACCTAAATGTCTCCTACCGTATAATAATAATTACCACAGTCCTAATAGCTCACATTTATATAGTGCTTACCTGTTCCAGGTACTAAGCTAAGGGCCTTATCGTTTTCATCCTATCTGATCCTCCCTACAACCCTGGTAGGTAGGTATGTTATGCTGTTTTACCCTGGTAGGTAGGTTATGATTATGCTGTTTTACAGATAAGGTAAAGAGAGGTTAAGTGACTTGTCCAGCATCATGCAGCAAGGAACTGTCTGTAAACAGAAGTAAACTCAGGTCTTCCTGACTTTGGGCTGGGTACTCTATCCATCTTGCCCCTCGACAGTACGCTAAGACATGGCTCTAGGAACTTTGGGCATTTTTTTTGTTTCTCTAAGAATTTGGTTTCCCGTTTTATGGATATATGCTCAGATAGGTGATCTCTCAGGCTTACTTGTATTATAGCATTCTTTTTTGGGCAGAGGAGCATGGAGGGTAGAAAGGGTGATCTAATGAGAGGTGGTCATCTTCAATCTCTCTGACTCCTAAGATGACACAGGATTGAGAATCTACTCAGTAGTAAATTACAAATAAATGCCAAGGATCCAGAGTAAGGCAAGTTAAAGCAAGGCTCTAGAGAGTGGATGGGTACAGCTGTACATAAGGTCAGGAGAAAAGTCTAGAGGCAAATGAATAGAACTTTCAGCATTCCCAGGCTGGCACACATTTACATGCCAAATATCAATGTATGGCTTTAAGGCAAACTCTTAGGGCATAAACTGGGGATCAAAGATTGGGTCAAGCATGAGGTCAGAAAAAAAATGTATGGCTAGAAATGAGGGTATATAAACACAAGAGGACAGAACAAGGCTTACTTCAGCATATCTTTCAAGGGTAGCAGTCAGGAATGAAGGCTATCAGGAAAATGAATATAAAGCATCACCAATAAGGATGGACCTTGATGATTAAAGTAGCTCTTCTCCTTTTGGTCTTAGGGTTCTATTTAAGAAGGAACTAATCGTAGAACAACTATTCCAATCACACCAGGTAACAGACATCACCAGCTTAGTATGGAGTTAGTTTGGACAAAATTAAGTAAGGGGCACTATCAGGAAGATCCAAAACCCAGCACTGTTCCATTACCAAAAGCATTTCTTTTGCTATTTTTAACTACTAAATATTTTAAAATCGCAGCCTCTCTAATCTTGGCCACCAGTGAAAAAAACAGAGACCAGTGAACTCCCTTGATACATCATGGTTAAGTCCTTCCATTAGGATGACTGAAGAATACTCCAAAGGCTAGAATTAATCATTAGAAGAAAATCCATTTGTGGTTAAGACTATATCTAGTCTCATGGTGAGATTAAGCAGTACAGGGACCTTGTGTACTCTGGTGCTGGCTATGTCTTCATGGGAAATGACCAACAGCTGGGAAAAAGACACAAAGTAGCAAATCCTCAGGGATTCAAGATGGGATCAATGAAATTCCTCTGGGCTGCACTTTTTAAAACTCTCATGAGAAAAAAATGGATGGGCAGATGGTAGTTTAAAGTTTAGATTGAGAAGGAAAAAAAATCTAGGAGAGAAAAATTCTGTTCACTTTTAATTTATCCTAGTAAAATACTTAATAAAAAAAGTCCTGCATGTATTCTATTAAAGTGAAACTAAAAAAAAAAAACCAATGTGAATATTCATTACTACAGAACTATGTTGAGATACCAAGGATATAAATCCTTTAGACACTAGTTACTTGACTAGAAATTAAAAGGTTCAAAAGTATAATTGTAGAAAATTTTATTCCTCTAATGATATTAAGGGTAAAATTTAAAGCATTCTTTTCTAGACAATAATACAGCAATGGACAAAACTTTGAAATTTATTAATCATCCTTTTTTTATACAGACATGTATAGTTACCTTTATAATACAGTATCATCTTAAAGATGATGTCACCACGACTCTGCATGAAATCAGAAAAGACTTCCATTTTCCTGCTATGGCCAAATCCACATAAATTCACCTCAAGAATGAGTTCATGGAAAGAATTGAAAACTGCAAAAATCATTTGTAAATTTTCTTCCTGCACATGGCATTTTTCAGAATGGCCAATCAAATACAACCTAGACTAAAAATAAAAGTAAAATTATGCAGAGCCATTTTGTTTCTCTGATTTCATATCATTGAGCTTGGCACTTACAAATGACCCTTCTGATAGTTTTGCCATCCATGCCACTAATCCAGCATGTGTGCAAATGGGACCGAGGGCCAATGCGAAAGTAACGTAGCAGCTGAATAAAAAGTCTGCCATCGTCGCACTAGGAGCCCTCTAAGCACAATTTGGAGAGCTTGTAATGGGCAGTAGCTTTGGCTCTTCATTTCATAGATCTTACAAAGCCTTTTTTCAAAGAGGCACTTTCTTCCTAGCTGATGCATTTCAAATTGGACTGTTGTTTCTTTAACTCAAGTTACATTTATGAGTGCATATCGGTCCTAATCTGATTAATCCTGGTCAGATTAGTCACAGTGGTACAACTGGCTGTGCACATAGAGAAGACCTTATGGCCAATCTGTATGTTATGGAGCAAAGAGTTTTTCCCTTCTACTATACATTCAGATACTTTTACTATATAAACATTACCAATGCTATTTAATGGGCAGATAATTACCAGAAAAAGGATATAGAGAACAGAAATCTTCTTTGGCTATACAACTAGCTTTTGGTAGGTGTTTGAGAATGTAAATTACATTTCTTTGCCAAAACTTACTTTGTCACCATTTACCAAGTATCCTCTAGTGCTTACTATAGGCAAGGTACTATGCTAGATACTAGGGAGATGAAGATGCAAAAACAAAACGATCCCTGCTCTCAAGATGTTTACAATCTTATAAGGGGTTATAACATATAAAGAGAGCAGGACAATCAATAAGATATAGAAGTGATAAAGGTAAATTACCTGGCAAAATCTGCACTATGTTCTGAAGGCCCCAGAGTAGCTTATTGCTTGTGCTAGCCTAAATATCACAGTCATCAGTTTCATTTTATGTAACAAAGTAGCATGATATGGGACTGAGCCTATAATCCCTGCATCCCTCAACCTTTGTTTAAAAGTTCTAGTGATTCTTCTCAAATATACACATGTGCCTTTAGATTCATACATGCCCATCTTAAATCCTAAGGCTTTTCCACCTGCATATTGGATTAAATAGGAAAGTTTACTCCTTTGCAGCATAACACAGTGGAAAGAAAGTCAGAAGACCAGGCTGAAATTTAGACAAATGACTTAATCCCTCTGGGCTCTAGTTTCCTCAGCTGTAAAATGAAATGGTTGCAATACATAATCTCTTAGGTCTCATCCAGCCCTACAATCTTAATTCTTTCAATTTTGTGAGAAAGTTAATAGGTAGGACTGTACATAGGGTGAATATAAGGAAAAAATCTTGAAATGTTTCTTTGGTCACCTTCCATTTTACATTTCACACTCCCTTTAACCTCACTGGCTTGCCAGGTTCTGAAAACCCAGGCTACATACAGCCCACTCCCTTCTTGCCCACAGCTTCCCATACTGAGAACTCCCTCAACTTGCAGACCATTCTGTTTCTATACTATTACTCTACATCCGTTTTCTGCAGCCTATAACTAGCTATCCTGGTAAACTAAATTCAGCTGAAATATATGTGATTGTCCTACCCCTCCCAACTCAGCCTTTACAGTTTGCCCAAAGGAGTGAGTATGGTGAAGGGGACCCCAGGGCACTACAGGCAGCAATGTAGCACATTTTATAGGACACGGGACTTGAGAATTAGTAAGACTTGATTATGAATACTGTCTCAGACTCTTCCTCTTCGTGAAGGATGGACAAACAAGAAGAGTCATGTGAGACTGGGTGAGTTCCTTCACAATGGAGTTTTCTCATCTGCAACATGGAGATAACAATTGTGCCAGTCTCCTAGAATTATTGTAGCCAAGTGAGATAGCAAGCACGGAGGACTTTACAGACCTTAAAGCACTCTGTAAATGCAGTTCTTACCATCTTTGCCCTCCTTTCTTTTCCAAATAAACCACCATTCCACTTTTATATCAAGGGCTTGGCTTATGAACTCTCACTACTGGCTTCTCATTGCTACTACATCTCCTAGGAATGTGAATTGCTAGCCAACTAGCTTTGTATGAAGGACAGAGAAAAGGCTTTCACACCTTACCCCTTGCTTTCTTTCTCTGTTCTCTGCCTCTCATCTTCCTGAAAATCTCAATTATTCTAATTCAGGGAATATATTTCTCAGCCGTGATCTATTCTTTCTGATCTAGTTTTTGGGTTTTATTTTCATTTTTAGCACAGTTCATATCACATAATACAATTCAGCTTTTGGTCAGGTGATACTTCTTTTAAAGAACTTACAATATAGACCACAAATGAAGTTGTTTTTAACATTAATCAACTTTTATACAAATAATAACTGCAAATGCTAACTTCGCAACCCCTTGACCTAATGGTTTCCACATTATTACTAAGAATTAAAGGGCCCTAGCTTAGTGCTGTTGGTCTAAAGTCCTATGCCTAATAGCTTAATTTTAGACTTAACCTCAGATGTTCTCCTACCAACAATCTATAATTTAATAGATCTGGTATTAAGTTTATAAACCTTTTGACTATAGGAAATTGCCACTAAGAGTAGGGACACTGCAGGGAACCAATATCTCCCCAACTTCATGTCAGTTTCAGGCAGGAGTAGATTGTCAATTTGCATTCAGTCAGGTTTAAAGTCAGCCAGGTGTCAGTGGGGAAACTTAGTCAGGAGAATCCTACCTCAGCCCAGGCTGAACAGTCGCTCTCCCACCCTCTTCCCATGAGATCACCTTTTGCAGTTCATACCAGCATCTCACTGACTTACTGGCATCATTGGAGGCTCAGACCACCTTTCTTGCTATCCATACCTGGAGTTGGACTCAGAAGAACAGTCAGTTAATAGTCCCATAGAATCTTAAAACAGCAAGTTCCAATAACCAGGTTTCAGATATGACTATAATTCCACCTTGGCTAAGGAACATCTTTTGAGGCAAGTCTTAAGTGACTTACATGCCTTACTATACATGTTCTAGTTCCTGTTTAAATAACAATCATAAAATCAAATTTACCATTAAAACCTTAACTTTTCCATCAAAGCCAAATTTAACCCGAGGTTACCTGCCTCTAGGAAACTTAGACTAAAATTATTTTCCCCAAACTAAAGATGTCTCTGATTTAGTCTCAGTCAATTAATTCAGTAAATTGTTTTAATACTAATTACTTTTACATCACTTTGTAACATATCCAATTTTTCTCCCCATCTCTCCCCTCTCCCCACCCCCTAATACCTTGCATTCTGATTAC
>CM053769.1:565160147-565178099 GCA_028658325.1 Potorous gilbertii | reverse complement strand
CTCCTTCACTGTGTTGCTGCGCGGCTTCCACTGTTCCAGAATTTGTCAGGAGTTCTTTTTACAGGAAATCTATGGGTTGTGGGTTCGGACCTAGCATAGGTGAGTCTTTCTACTCCACCATCTTGGCTCCGCCCCTACAAATTTCCTTCTAAGGATAGCATTAGCTCTGTCCCCTAAGTTTTGATATTCTCATTTGATATAGTCTCATTTTTATTGTATTTAACACATTTATTATTGCTTTTGCAATTTGTTCTTTTACCCCCTCATTATTCAGAACATGATTGCTTAGTATTCATTTACTTCTGTATCTTTTGTTTATATTTCATTTGTTGATTTCTTTTTTGTTACCTTATGTCTATAAAGGATATAATTGTTATAATTTCCTTTTTGTATTTGTTTATTATTTCTTTACATGATCCTACTGTACCCTGGTTTGCAGATAAACAAATAAACTCTTTAATATTCCCATTCAAAGACAATTGAGTTCAGCCAAATATAATTTTTATAATGCTCTGTTCAGCTCTACATTTTCTATCTTATTTATAGTTTTCATTTCATTTATGCAATTCTGAGAGGATGTTATATTTTCTATTATTATTGTGTTCTGTCTTTTAAATTTCCACCAATTTCTTGATAATCAGGTAAATTACATTTTGCTAGAAGGTATGATGGACCTTTTGAAGTTATTCCAACACTAAATAATATGCAGCATAACATCCAAATTCTTTAAGAAAAAGGAAAAATTAATTAAAGGAAGAAATAGACAATAAAACTAACTAACAAGGGACTTCAAATTTCCCCTCTCAAAACTAGGTAAATCATAAACAAGACAGAAACAAGAAGTTAAGGAGATACATAAAATTTTGGAAAATTTAGATATGATAGACCTCTGGAAAAAAATGAATGGGAAGAGAAAAGAATATACCTTTTCCTCAGTGATACATGGTGGCTACACAAGAATCAACGATGTGTTGGGGAATTAAAACCTCACAATCAAAAGAAGACATGCGTTCTTTTTCAGACCACAATGCAATAAAAATTATATTCAATAAAGGGAAGTAGATCAGAGAACAAATCACAGAAATAATAAATTATTCTCTTAAAGAGAATGACAATAATGAGATGACATACCAAACTTTATGGGATGAAGCCAAAGCAGCAATTTGGAGAAATTTTATATCTCTAAATGCTTATATTGACAAAATGGAGGAAAAAAACAGGTCAATGAATTGGACTTGCAAATAAAAACATCTAGAAAAAGAACAAATTGAGAATCCCGAAAATAAAAAGAGTGGTTAATAAAATTTTAAAGTATGAAAGCCATTTAATAAACAACACCAGGAGCTGGTTTATGAAAAAAATAGATAAACCATTGGTGAATTTGAGTTATAAAAAGGAAAAAGAAAATTAAATTTCCAGTGTCAAAAATGGAGTCATTACCATTGAACATAAAATTAGAGCAATTTATTAGGAGCTATTTTGCCCAATTATATTCCAATAAATCTAACAATCTAAATGAAATAGATGAATATCTATAAAAGTATGAATTAAAAAGAGTAACAGAAGAAGAAATAAAATAAATAGCCAAATCTTAGAAAAATAAATTGAACAAGTTATCAAAGAACTTCTTAAAAAAAAATAACGTAAGACTGGATGGATTCACAAACATTTAAAGAGCAATCAATCCTCATACTATGCAAACTATTTGGACAAATAGGTGGTGAAGGAGTCCTACCAAATTCCTTTTATGACATAAATATGGTGCTGATACCCAAACCAGAAAGGGCCAAAACAGAGAAAGAAAATTATAGAGTAATATCCCTAATGAATATTGATGCAAAAAATTAAATAAAATGCTAGCAAAGAGATTACAGCAAAATATCACAATGATCATATACTATGACCAGGTAGGATTTATACCAGGAATGCATGGCTGATTCAGTAATAGGAAAACTATCAGTGTAATTGACCATATTAATAACAAAAAGCAATAGAAATAATATAATTATCTTACTAGAGGCAGAAAAAACCATTGACAAAATATAGCACCCATTCCTCCTAAAAATACTAGAGAGCATTGGAATAAATACAAATCACTTTAAAATGATAAGTAATATTTATCTAAAATCATCAGCAAACATTATCTGAAATTAAAGGAATTAGAAATAGGCAATGAGGAAATGAAACAATCACTCTTTGACCTCTGACATATAATAATTGTGTGAATCTGGGCAAGCCACCTAAACTCTCAATATACTAAACACATTTCTAAAATATAAGTTGCAAAACAGATGCTAATCTCTGTTGGTAGAAGAAGGTTCCTTATTAGCAATCCCTATATCCCCCTCAAAAAAAAATCACAGGGCTGCCTCACCCCCATCTCCATATGATATAAAACAGTGTGCTCAGCATGTCATTGTTAGTTTGATTTCTGATATGCCAGCACAAGGGAGTGAAATTGAGGAGTAGTGAGCCCTGGGATGGAAGAGGATGTGAAATAGATGCCAAAGTCACAATGCCACAAGTGTATGAAAGTATCCTAAAGATCTCAGATTTCTTGATTAGTGTTAGTAGTTCACAGTTATATGAATTCCCATAAATTTATGACCTAGTGACCAATCTACTATTGATGTGCTTCTCTATAGTTAGCAGGACTGATTCCTAGATAGCAAACTCAGTTTGTTGCCCAAATATATCCATATTCTTTCTAGCTGACTTCTTTAGGCATAACCTTCAACAACTCAAAGTTACCTGTTTGTCACTATGAGAGGCATTAGAGTATATCATTTTGAGGCTTACAAAGTGTTTTCCTCATGATCAGTTTGTAAGGCTCATAGTAAAAGTATTGTAATCCTCAGAGAAGCTAGCAACTTGCTCAAAGTCACTCAACTTGTAAGTGATACTCAAGCCAAAGTTTTTGATATAAAGTACAGTGAGTGCTCTTTCCAAATTACACAGAAAATGATAGCACACGAAAGGGTTCTGTGCCAAAAATGGTAATTTAAAATAATAGAGATTTATGAAGTTCGATATTGGGAACTAGGTTAGAGGAGTTTGCAACTGACAGTTGATGAGACATGCTAAGATAGCGGTTTAATTAATGGATGACTTGGTTGAATTACCTATTCTCAAGGTTACAGTTAGAACTTTGGAGAGGTAATGCTAGTATGGCAAACTTTTCTCCATGAGTGTTCTGGACCGGTTTGAGTCTGATAGCAGCTTCAACCTTCTTTTTGTGGGGGAAGAGGAGAAGAGGAATTTGCCACCGCAAATATTGTTCCATGTTTTCTCAAATTCATAATAAATCGTAGAAAAGAATAATGTTTTTGCAATTCTTGTAAAATAAAAACCCAAGCCAAAAAAACCGAAGCAAAACAAAATGGAAGAAAAAAATGAAAGACTAATCAATATGTCTTCATCCTGAATGCTGATTCCGAAGAATAAGAAAATGCCTTCCTAAATTCTCTCTTCTTTTATTGTCTAGCTATATTTCCTGTAGTCTGATCTTGTGAAGTTGATTTTTATTACAAGTATGGAATTTCATGTTTATCACTATTGAATTTCAGTTTCATAGGGATAAGAGGATCAGAAATTAAAGCTGGAAGGTACCTCCGAGTTCATTTAGCCCAACACACTCAATCTACATTTGCCAAGATCATTTTTCAATTATTTCTTTTTGTACTTGTCAGATTCTAGGTATGATATTTAATGCATTGTCAATGACTCCTGAAAGGATTTACATAGTTTTCATAGGTTTGATAAATATTCAATC
This sequence comes from Potorous gilbertii, assembly GCA_028658325.1. NCBI lineage: Eukaryota > Metazoa > Chordata > Mammalia > Diprotodontia > Potoroidae > Potorous > Potorous gilbertii. The sequence goes on along the minus strand of CM053769.1, from coordinate 565,174,327 downwards.
TGTGTCTTTATTTGAAGACATCGATTTAATATATTTAGCAGCATAGATTCAGTGATGGAGTCTTGTGGTACTCTTTCAGAGACCTCCCTCAAGTTTGTTTAATAACTACCCTTTGATTCAGTCATGCAATGAATTCCAAACCCTTTTTATTATACAATTATCCATCTCACAGACTATCGTCTTGTCAATGAGACTATCTGGAGAGACTGTATAGAGAATTCTCATAGTGGAGTAGCTAACCTTTGCCTGAATTCTTTGATCCACTCCACTAAGCCTTTACTACTACTACTTTTGCCTACTGTTTTTCATTTACCCCTGCCTAGTCCCAATAGTTGGCAGTTCTACAGCGCCTTACTTGATCCTACCTGGCTAACTTCATTTTCTTCGTGAATGAAGGGAAGGAGGTAGCCAGTGAAAATACCTTTCATTTAATATGAATTGGGACCATAGACTACAGCCTCTTCCCATGCAACTATAACTTTAGTTAAAAGACAGCAGTCTTTTAAAAGTCTGATGATGAAGTTTTCTGGTCATCTAGGGACATAAAATGTCTCAGCCACAAGGACTTGCTGGGTACCTAAGTTCATGTGAGTTGCCATACCCAATGGACTGTGGATCAGAGGTTTTTCCAGATGGAGAACAGGTACCTATATCCAGAAAGATAAGTACCTCTGTATTCTTGTTGTATTTATTGCTTTGTAGGAGTGAAGTAAACCTCCTTTGTTAAATATTCAACGATTTACGAATGCCTCATTTTGTCCTGTCACAGAAACTAAAATTGAGAGGGTGCTGGCATTACAGCCAAAACTCCAAAATACTGAATTTTTCAAGTTATGAAAATAATTAATGATTAACAACAATTCCAGTCTCTAATGCATAACTTTCTATGTGACCTCTGGGCAAGTCATTAATTAACCTCTCAGTACCCCTCAGAAGCCCTATGAATATTAGTTACAAATGAGTTGCCAATCTGCATTAGTAAATGGAGTTTCTATACTGGGAGTTCCTTACATGGTTGAAATTTTAAGTTTGGACCTTAAAAAATCACAGCACACTTTTGTATAGCTCTTTAGGTTTGCAAAAGCACTTTATATAGGTTACTTAATTTGATCACACTAACCATATGAGGTAGTTGCTATAGTTATTACTACCCTCTATTTTTATAGATGAGTAAATGAAAATTGAGACTTTAATTTCTTTGCCCCGATTCATGCAGATAGTCATTTTCTGATAGAGAATTTGAGTCAAGGTCTTTCTAACTACAAGTCTAGTATGCCATCCATTATCACAAGATAAACATTTTCCATAATTTCCTATGGCGTAAGTATCAAGGTATGTTGTCTCGTTTAACTTGTACATTTCCTCCCACAATGGTACAGAATCATAGATTGTAAGAGAGAAGGAGTCAAATTTAGAATGCAGGCAAAATATAAAATTGAAAGGCTAAGATAATTTGGAGCAGAGGTTGTTGGTTGGAATGAGTTACTTTGAAGAAGACAACAGAGGACAACATCTTGTTGAGGCTACTAAAGAAAAAGCAGCATTGAGGCAAGTGAGTTTCCATATAACAAGCAAAGAGGAAGTGATGGAGCTGATGGGGCAAGGAAGGCAGAAACTCTGGCACTTTCCCCAAAATTAATCTTTAATAGGAAATAGCAAATTTGACATGATGGCTAACACAAATTCTGGGACTTGAAAAAAATGTATTCTTAAATATATTCTTAACTTCTTACCAGCAACCAAAGCTATTTTAACTCTTGAATAAGATCTAGTCCTACAATGAATATTATTATTAATTGCTATCAAATAAATTAGTCTCCAAAGTCTGCTACTTCAATAGAACGTACCACCAACCTTCAACTCCATTAGTTTCATAGCTGTGGAGGCACCTCTGGCTCTTCTCTTACCCTTATCATCAAATATTCAATCAACTGTCCAGTCTTCTTGATTCAATCCCTATAATACATCTCTTATCTCTTTCTTTCAATTCAAATGGTCATCACCCAAGTTAAAGCCCTTACCACCACCCGTCAAGACTATATTTATAATATCCTACCAGTTTTTCTCCAATCCATTCACCTCATAGATACCAAAATAATGTTCCTAAGGCACAAATATGACCATATCCTTTACCCCACATCCCACCCTCTGACAAAGCTCAAAAGCCTTTTTTTTATTTATAAGATTACCTATAAGATTAAGTAGAAATTCCTTAGATAGTCAAGACCCTTCAGAAATTGCCTTCTACCTATATTTCCAGTCAATTTCTACTAATCTTCATTTATTCTGTATTTTAGTGACAATGTAATACTGGCTGTTCCCAAATCTCCACGTTCTGTCTTCTGTCTCTTTGAATTTTACAAGATTCACCCCAGGCCTGGAATGCACTTCTACCTCATTCACACATCTCATAATTCTGGACTTCTTTTAAGACTCAGCTCAGGTGCCAATTTCTCCCTATATTATTTATTTCCCTTCTAGTTACTAGGATTCTTTACCTCCTCAAATTAGCCTGTTTTTAAAGTCAGAATCAGTTTGCATATTCACATACCCAGTTACTAACAAAATGCTTCACGTATACTAGTTGCTTTAAAATGCTTATGGATTTGAAAATAATTTTAATATGTTATACTGAAGCTGTTATAATTGCAGGCAGAATTTTTTTCATATTTATCCTAATTTGCTAATTGATTTGATCTTTGCTCTATGGTCTGACTGCACACAGATAACTGATTCAAAAATGACTCCTACATGGCAACCATTAATTTTTTAGTATATTAAAGTATGGTCAGTTCCATTTTCTGTGATGTTCTTTATTGCTCAAAATGTCCAGTGACTTCCAACTATCTTTTAAAAAAAAAGTATTCATGATATACAGGTATGAGACTCCACGGTGGTCTTCAAGTTTGGGGGCTTTTTCTTAATCCTGAACCATATTTCTCAACTTATTTTTCCATTATATTGTCCTTATATCCACTGTAAGGTTGAATCTACTGAGTTTTCCAAGACTTCTGTCATCTCTTCATTCTCTGCAACAGATGTTGTTGGTTAAATTGCAGTTATTGTGGGTTTTGATTTGCTCATAATGACCATTATAAAAAGAGATAATCATATATCCCATAAGTTTATGCTTTTTTTTGCTTCCTTTGGGTTCATGATGAAGCCAACTTTGTAAATTCCTTTATTTACCTTTCAATGTAGGACTTGCGAATCATTCTTCAAATTTGTTCTAATTTTCATTTCTAGTTTTATTTAGAACAAAATATCTATCTCTCTATCTACACATATATGATTTTATTTCTACAGTTATTTATTAACTCATTAGTCATTAGAAGTCATTAGAAAGATTTCCATATTTGGAGTGCCAACACTGAAATTTCTTTTATAGATAGGCTAAAATTTGCATGGTTCTTCATACCCTCTGCTCCCATTTCTGCCATCTTATCATTGTCATGGAGAAGAAGTGGGTCACATAGGACTGAGGGTTATTGTGAATCTTTCTTAGTTTCATCTGTTATCACCATTAAAAAACTGACCATATAATGGCCAACAGCTGGCAATGACCCTTTCCCTACCTATCTTGGTTCTAACTAAATAGATATAGGTTAGTAGTGGAACCCTCCTCAAAGCTTTCACAGATTGGTTGAAACTACCTTAGTTTGTGATATGGTGGCATAGCTAAAAGAAATATGACACACTATTATGAGGCAATAGGGTAGGGCATTTTTAGAAGTTTCAGTCTATACATATTAGAAAACACATTAGAGAAGTATAAAACAAAATAATCTTTGCAATAGTGGGAAAGGATACATGAACACAAACCTCATTTAGAAGTGTAATAGTGGTATAAGTAGCAAAGTAATAAAACTTTAAAATGATTATTTTCATGAAGTGTCTCCAAGAATTATTCTTATATTTTTGTCTTCCAATAATTTTGTATCTTTCCAAAGTGGCCTGCTAAGCACTCAATGCATGCTTATTGAGTAACAATTAATCATATAAATCCTTGTAACATTTATTGCAAGATCACTGTATCAAAGATTATGTTGAAGCCACCAAGTTGGAAACTGCCTAAATACATTCCATGTTCAAATTTGTTTTTTACAAGGAATATCAGATTTTACAGTGAAATAGAGATAAAAAGGGGTCAAATGTCAGCCTTATGACCTTGACAACTCCCATCAAAGTTCCCTGAAAATGTGTGGCTTTGCAGTTTCACTGGGAAATGTACAACACTTAGTAACTGAAAATTTCAGTCTTATATGCCCTGGATACATATTTCAGCACTGGTATAGAATTGTAGTCAAGTATGACCCTTTCACCCTTTCCTTAACCCTTTCTATGAGATGCTTTGTATTAAAGTGAGGAAGAAAACACATATTTCCAGTGCTTTATACCCTTAGATAGGGCAGGTCCAGAGCAAAAGATCAAAGGACTTCTGCAAACTCCCTTACCATGCTAATTAATGGGGGAAGCTTATTGGAGTTTCATTATAACTTTTAAAGGAAAGGATTCAAGTGCCCTGTCTAGTGTAAGTTCCTGAAAAATGCCTTATGAAAGCAGCAGATGCCTGTACATTAGCCCATTAACAGCAGTACATAGAATGTTACACTTTAGATTTTCTTAAAAGTGGATCTGTGGATAAGCTCACGTATCATAGGCCTTCAATTCTTAATAGGTTTCTATGTGATAACTATTTTTTCTGAAAGTCTAGTCCTTTTTGTTTTAAAAAAGAAACTCTTAGAATTTGTTTTTGCAGTTACCATCTTATTATTGTGGTTTGAACTTCCATTTAGCCTTTCAGAATTTACTTTGATTCTCAGCATGGATATGAAAACCAAGTTTTCTCTTATGATATATCTCCTCTTATTAAAAAAAAAACAACTAGATGTTAACAGGAGTACTAAGTACTACTACCTTGATCACTGATTAGTAGTAACTTCAGTTGGGTGTGAGGCTATTTGAAAAGAAAATTGCCATGTTACTGCATCATTATTGGGTCTCTAAATGACATAGTCTAAGGACATTAGATTTCAAAAATATCCCCCCAAATTCACACATTGTGAGGGAAAAGAATTCAAATACCACAAGGTATCTGAAGGAAAATAATTATCTACTTAAATATTTTGAGTCTCTAATGTCACGGGTCTAAAAAGACATAAATACATGGGTTGTAGGTTCATAGTATTTGTACATCTGTCTATCTGTATCTAGCTATATAAACTGTTAGCACTTAAAACTTCATTAGGACTTTTGGACACCATGTATATGTCTCTGTGTGTGGAAACAGAGAAAAACAAAGACAGGAACAGAAAGACATAGAGAGATTTAGAAAAACAGAGAAAAAGAGTGTAAGTGAAAGTCCCTCTAAACTTCAGTTTTCTCATTTTTAAACAAAGGTTGCAGCTAGATACATTTTAAGATATTTTTCAGCTTCCAAATTGTATTGCTCTCTTTTTGTGAACAAAGGTACACATGTATTCACAACAAATGTATGTAAACACGTGTTTGAGTCACTTTTGCCTATTATTTTATTGCTATGGTTAGCTCTTAAAGTGAATTTCCTTGTTTTGTGCAGATCAGAAATTCATCACAATTTTAGTTGCAGAAAATTTCCTAGAGAACTGACTCACGGTCATAAAAGAAAGGTAAGACTAGAAACTATGTCTTCCCATCTAGAAAGCTGGCCTTGTATCCACCATAACATGTTGCCTCTCTATATGCATATTCATAATAATATGAATTGCTCACATTATCTCATGTTTTAAAGTTCGCAAACAATTTCCTCACAGTAATCCCATGAAATAATACAATTTTTTACATTTTTCTTTTATAGTTAAGGAAATAAATCCTTAGAAAATAAGAAATGTGTTCATTCTCATACAGGTAGTAGGTGATTGAAGTAGGAAGTAAATCCAGAATTGTTGATTCCAAAACCATTACTATATCCACTACACAAGATCAAACTGATCTGAACTACATAAAGATGTAATTGAGAAATGTTTAATATACAAAAATATAATGCAACATGAATAATGTTAATTTGTGGTTTTCTAAGTCAATACATGACCTTCAAAATCCATTCCTACTTGACTTTGATACATTGCATACCACAGATACACTCAAGCATATATGTGAATGGATTTTTTAATATTTAAATGTATATATCTTGATGATATATTTAAGGTATATAAACTTTAAATATATTCATTTTCCTTTTGCTATTTGAAACAGAGATCACATCATTACCATGTAAAATACAGGCTTATATTATCTTTGTATGATTTCATGGTGGAACATGAGAGTATATATGAATATTCAATATTCAAGGAGAGAGACATGTAAAAACCATTTTTCTATAATTGGTCTGAGGGCAAAGGGTTGATATCATGTATAAAAGCTTCCAGATAAGCTTTTGGACTGGCTTCTAATGAGGGAAACAGAAAAGAAATGAACTTTGGAAATGTGATGAGTCCATGTTCAGTTTTTTCTTAAAGGAAATAATCACTTTGACCTTGAACTCCAAAAGGCCCAGAAATCAACGAATTTTACTCTTAAGCGCCTTAACAAGCATGGGGATTAGAGGGGAGCTGTGTAGAATGGTTCATATTAGATATAAATGATAATGGACAATAGAAATTCGCCTATGCATGCAGCCCAGGCATCCCTGTGCAAATTCCATTTCCCTCGGTTCTTTCTGAGATAGAGTGATACTACTTTGCTGTGTTACACATATAGTAGATAACAAAATGACTTCCACACTGGGAAGAGTGAAAGCAGAACTAAATTGAATGCAGAGTTCTACTTAAAAGCAATTCTTTATACAATACTAGACATAAATTACTTAAACCAAGTGTATCGAAAAGGTCAGGCATAATTAACATTCAGTCCAGTGTTGTGAACAAACTTGCTGTTTAGTTATTTATTTCAGTAGATATGTGATCAATTCTTCATCCAGATAAAGAATAAAATTTCGAATGAAACAAATTGATCAGACATTGTCACTACAGATTCCAGGGCCTACACTCTTTCCAACTAAATAAAAAAGGATATGATGTTACAGAATGGTGTTTTTTTTTACTAGAACCATCCAAAATTCACAAACATGGATACATACATACATATATATATATTTATACATGTATTTGTGTATGTGTATACACACACATATATATGCATATAAATGTGCACATATATGAAAATATTATACATACACATATATATACCAAAATATGCTGGCACGATAGTAGTAAGTAATCTGTCTATCTACCTATCTATCTCTGTCTGTCCGTCCATCCATCTGTCTGTCTGTCTGTCTATCTGTATTTTACTAGATCTTGGTCCCTAGCCTTCCTTAACAAGAGGGCTTAACTTAGGTCAGTTCACCTTGAAAGAAGAGATTCTACTCATATCTTGAAAATGCAGAATAAATTACATTATTTTTCCTAAAGAAAAAGAATAAAGAGTAATGAAGCATGGAAAAGGGTAGGAGAAAAGATGGGAAAGAAAGTGAAATACAATAAGCTTGGGAAAAGAAAGGTAGTTTTGTGATTAATATTGAAGTTCTATGACCACAGGCTTCACATTCTATTCTTTCCTCCCTAGATTTTAGGGAGCTCTGCTATACTTGATTTTTATCTCGATTTTCATTATAGTAGATGATTAAGAAATGGAGTTTGAAAGGCTTCTAAAAAAAATTCCTTCGGTCTATTAGAACTGTCTTGTCACCTGTTTTATATTCAAATTTTCTCCTCAATATTTCAGAGTGCTACAGTGCCAGAAGTCTCTTTCTCTCCTCCTCTCACAAAAGTATAATATATATTATATTTATATAATATATATTATATAAATATATATATTTAATATAATAATCCTTATTTTAGCAAGTGGCAGAATGGTAAAATAAATGTCTGTTAGTGTACTTAACAGTAATTTGAAAGAAATCAGTTTAACCATTTAAACTGGAAAAACAAGATGGAAGAAAATATATACTGTTAAGATTACGATGGCATGCAGCTAGGCATGCATCCGTGTGTGTGGGTGCATGTCTGTGTGGTGTCTGTCTGTGTGTGGTGTGAGTCTATCTGTGTGTGTGTTGGACGAATGTTAAAGATCAGCAATGACCAGGGGCTATAATTGAATAGGAAGACACCATAAGATATAGATGGGAGGAGATGGAGGGGACTTCAGTGAAGAAATTATGGCCCAGAGCAATTCGTTGATTTGTCCAAGGTTACACAGAAGATATCACAAATGGGAATTGAACCCAGTTTCTCAGACTACAGAGTCAGTAATTTTTCTCTTATTTCACACTCTCTCCAAGTTTTTGCTATTGTTCAGGTACTTCAGTCCTGTCTGACTTTGTGACACCATTTGGAGTTTTCTTGGCAGAGATGCTGGAGTGATTTGCAACTTCCTTCTCCAGCTCATTTTGAAGATGAGGAAATTATAGAAAATTGGGTTAAGTGACTTGCTCAGGGTCACAGAGATATTAAGTGTCAAAAGTTGTATTTGAACTTAGGTCTTCCTGACTTCAGGCCTGGAACTTTATCCACTGCATCACCTAATCACCTCTCTCCTAGATTAGGATGCACAACATTTGGAAAACTGAACAGTGCTTTCGTTGATTAATAACAAGCATTTATTAAGCACATTTTCCTCAACTATAAAATGGGCATATATAATAATATAGTGTAAGGAATAATATGTAGGTAGGGAAGAATAAAAATAAATAAGGTCAATAGAAAAACATAAAATTTTAAAAATATACATATCAGACATCAACTTTTCCATGAAATATTTCATGATTGTGTCCTCCTTTGTATTTATATTTCATTTATTTTGTATGCATTTATTCCATATGTATTATATACTTACATGCTATCTCATGATAGAAAGGAAACTTCCTGACAATAGGAATTGGATTTTTTTTTGGTCTTTTTAAATTTGATCTTATAGCATCTGACACATCATAGATATTTAATATGCATCTGTTGATTGATTAAATTATAAGCCACAAAATGCCTTAATTGTAGAATAGTAAGATTTTCAGATTCAAATCCTTGTTTTAATTTATTGTCACAAGGCAAATAGTTTAACTGTTCTTGTTCATTTTCATTATCAAAACTAAGAAAAAATTGCAATTTATTCTTTTAGCTAAAACATCCTTCAAAGTAGTTTGGCAAAAGAAAGCTAAAATATTTTGCAATAGTGAAGTGTCCCTAGCTTTGCACCCCATATCATCATACAAACAAGCCTTCCTTTCCATGGACTGTTTTTCATAAAGTTGATTACTCATATAACAACTTGCAAAATCTATATAGCTCCTCATTCACATTTCATGATATAAATAATAGTTAAGGATGCAATGAGATCAAATTGTAAAAGGACCTGCATTTATAATAGGTGCTTGTAGACCCTGAGTTTTGTCATTATATCAGATGATAGTAGACTACAATTTAATTCTCCCATATACCTTTTAATTAAAAAAATCCATCAGTTATTTTGAAATTTTTTCTTGATGTGTCACTGCCATAAGTAGGTTTTCAAAGTAAGAAATCTTCCCTAAAATCAACTTCAACAGCATATTCTAAGTATATAAACAAATAAGCTTCTTTAGCTATATCTTTGTTACATCCACATGCAATACAAAACAAAAATATTTTAGCTTCTTAGGTAATTGATCACAGTGGTCTTCAAACATGGGATTCTTTTCTTCCCCACTTTATTTTTTGCAGGTGGAACCTTTTGAAACTACTTTGAAAAAATTATCAACTATTATTTGAAATTTATCAGTTCTTGCACATGGCATCAACAGTTCTCCTAATGAACTTTTTTTTACATTTAGCCATTCTATAAGCAACCATGTATGAGGCAAGTAATTCTTCTGATGTCATAGACTTGGTTTTGAAGAAGTATTTTTTAAATTTCTCATCAAATTTTCTCTGGAAAAATATCTGTTCTTGCTAAACTCTATAGGTATACTAACAAGATGTTTCAATTAACTGAGTTTCATGCTATTAACAGCTAAAACATTTATATAAAACAAATGCAGTTTCCTTGCATATCAGTGAGTACTATTGAACTTCAGTGATAAATATAATATATCATTATTCCAGACATGGGATCCTTATTTTTTTTTGTTTCTGTATTTCTCTTACCTAATTTACTCTGTTAACTTGGTATATATTAGTTTCAGCTACTCCAGTGGAATTTCTCTTCAAACCAGTTTGGTCCATTACAAAGAGCTATTATTTCACTTTTACATAGTAGAGAATATAAAAATTAAGACAATTACATGAATATTTAATTGTTGAATATTTCAAATTATAATCTTTAACTATTCTGGAGTTATTTATATTTTTACAGCTTGCAGGGATTTTGTTCATTTTGGGAAGCTACTTATTTTCTTTTACTTACAAAAATGAATGACATTGAGAAATATAACTCCTATTACCATACTCTTAATTTACATAGATTGTTCAACTTTTCACACTTTATATTGAAATGTAGCAAGCAATGGGCAATGTAACTCATCTGTATCACGAGCGTATGTCGCTGACAGATCACATCCACAGTGAGATTTAATGCACAATTATTTGTGTCTTTTAATGCACCAATATTTGATCTTGTTCATGTATACCATAATAATCAGTATACTGCATTCACTTTTAGTCAGAACAAATTCACTATATAAATCTCATGCTTGACTTTTTAAACTTCGTTTTCATTGGAAATGGTGGATTATTTATGCTGTATTTATAGTCAAAATATACAATAATTTTAGTCATTTTTTTGCACTTCTATTCCAGTGTGAGGGGCTTTTGTGCCAATTCTTCCCCCATTTGTCTGCACCAAGGATATGCACCCACAGTTCAGGAAACTGACAAACTTAACATCATCTTTCCTTTTTGTAGATCCAAATAGCTCATGTGAGAAATGGTGTATCCTTCCTACTGACCTTTCAGGGTATGATACTGATATGCCATGCCTTTGGGAAAATAGTCTTTTATTGAAGAGAAAGAGTTATAAATGCAAACCCATAATAGTCTGATGATAGCCTCACATTAGGATATTGCATGTGTTGCCAAGCTATTTTAAATTCTATCTGGATTTTTTTTTTGAACAGCACATAAAAGAAAGCTATCGAGTTGCTAGATCAATGTAAGTTTATTATTGCTTACCCAAGTGTTTAATAAACCCATCCCTACCCAGGACATAACTTTAAATACTTCATTGACTGTAACAAAGCAGCTCTTTTTCCCCTGACCAAAGTGACCGTAATAAACTATAATTAAGTACTAATTATGGGCTCTACTGGTCAGATAACTGAAAGCAAGAACCATTATGTGACTGGCAGAACAAGCTATTGAAAGGTATTATTATTCTTAGAAAACAACATAAAATAAACAAAATACCAACTTTAAAAAATGTGATGGGGGGCAATTGGTCAAATATAGCTAATGATTGGATACATTGAGGGTTCAGTTCTTCCGGAAGATGATGCAAGAAGGAAAAGAATTAAGAATAAAGCATAATTGATCCATAAGCAGAGACATTTATGAAACAGAAGGATAAAAGTCAAAGATGATGAAAGATTTTTGTTTTAATTTCCTTACATATAAAAATACTATAGTTGCATTAATACAATGGGTAAAGAATAAAAATGTTCAAGCTTATTATTTTGAAAATGACAATTTTTTTGATGGGTATCATTTTAAAAAATGGATAAATTAATTGTTTTGGCCATAATCTTTCAATAGGGGTTATAAAATTCAGAGAAGAGAAAATGATACTACTACTACTACTTCTACTACTACTACTACTACTAATAGCTAGCATTTATATAGTGCTTTATAGTTTGCAAAATGCTTTACAAAGATGATCTCATTTGATCCTAGCAACAATCCTGTAAGGTAGGTGGTATTATTTTCCCCATTTTATAGATAAAGAAACTGAGGTTGAGAGGTTAGATGACTTGAGTTAGGGTCACACAGCTAAGTGACTGAGACAAGATTAGAAATAGGGTGTTATTGATTCCAAGTTCAGTCCTGATCTCTCCTCTATACCACTTGTGTATACACACCACACACACACACAAAGCCACACACATACATACATACATACACACACACACACACACACACACACACACACACACACACACACATATATATATATATATATATACATACAATAGCCCACAGACTTAGTAAATTTCACTATATCATTTTGTTACTTGTCAGAGAAGACCATGGACCATGGTCAAGCGTGCATTTTACAGTAGCATAGTATAAAAGAGGCCTATTTAACAGTTTATAACTGTCTCAATGACAGCAAATTCTAATTTAAAACTCCAATGTAATACTTGTTAGGAAGTTTGAATATCAAAAGGGCAGCCAAGGTCTTCTATGAAAAATTTCTAGACAGTGAAAGAAACTAATCCTTTTAAGTGATGTTTGGCTTCTACTCCTCAAGAACTGAGCTCTGATTTCATGTTTTATAGCTGTGGCTTATTAATGAAATTTTCTTCTTTAATGACTAACTAGGTAGACAGGGGCAGAGAGTGGGGATGAGCTGATAAGTTACAGTCAGTGCTGGAAATGAAATTCAAGCAGAAACCTGAGATTCAGAGTAAAACCTATTATAAAAATTTGAGTGTGTGTGTGTGTGTGTGTGTGTGTGTGTGTGTGCGTGTGAGGGGTGAGTAGGGTTTTTTTTCCCCATCATTTTCCCCCCTTCCTTAAGGTATCGATACTATCTAAAGATTTTGGTTGAAGGGAAACCACTAAGTGGGCTGTAGAATTGACTTAGCAATTTGCATCTTTGGAAGAAGGATTATCAAATTTCTGAAATTTCTGGTGCCTTGGTGCCAGTTGGCACTTGTATTAACTGATAACCTTCTGCTCTTGCACTACTAATGGCCACATATTTACCTACAAATAGGGATAAGTAAGAAAATTACCTGACATAATGCAGTAACTGCTTCTCAAACACCAACTAGTTGTATTACAATCATTTTTAAAAAATTTAATAATAGGGGGCAGCAGTAAAAAACTTGCCCCAAAATTGAATCCAGCCTGGAGAATCTCAGTTTGCTCTCCCTGTCTGAATAACGGTTATGATGAGCTGCTAATAAGTAGTGTAGAGTTTTCTACTTCACAATTGCTAGATTGCAGAAATATTTGTATTGCTTATAAAGGTGATTGAACTTAATTTTATATACGTAATGAACATCCTACTTGTATTCAGGTGATTTTTTTTAATAGTGCCTTATTTGACTTTTTCCTCTTTGATATAACTATTTTGTGTGGTCTGCTCATGTAGCATGCTTATATCATTCCAACAGAGATAGCTTGTAATAATGGATTGAGATCAGGCCTTGAAATTAGGAAGATGTGGGTTCAAGTCCCTCATCTGACAGCTCTTACAGAGTTTTTGTGCCTCTGGACAAATTATTAACTCTTAGGGTCCTTGAGCAACAATTTAAGACAATAAATTGCAGAAGTAAGATCTGCATTGAGAGAGGGTCTTTACTCATCACGAGTTACCTACATCATTAAAATAACCAGTCAGATAAATCTCTCTCTCTCTCTCTCTCTCCCCCTCTCTCTCCCCCCCTGCATCCCTCCCTCCTTCCCCCCGTTCCTTCTGTGTCCATTTTTTCCTCTCTCTCCTGCTTCTCTCCCTTTCTCTGTCTGTCTCCTCTGTATCTGTATGTTTCTCTTTCTCTCTCCATGTGTATGTGTAATTATATTTATTATACACATTTGTATATATGCATATTTCACCTATATATGTATGTATATTTCTATATACATAAGCCTCTATCTCAAATTTTTTAGTCATCTGAGAACAAATCCATGATTCCTTGTATGTGTGTAATATGTGCATATGTAGTGTTAATATGCATATATGTTCTATATCTATCTATATATCTATGTGTATCTATATATAAACACATATAACTCAAATTTTTCTTGTCATTTGGTTGAAAAAAAATCATGGATCCTGGAAAAAAATCTTTCTACTTATGAGAAGAATTCTATGTGAGCATTAACATTAAATTAAAAATAAAATCCAGTGATATTTTCTTACATGTACTGATCCAAATACAGTATTACTTCCCCCCCCAAATGATATGCATGCTAGATTTTCTTTAGTTCTCTCAGTTGTATCAT
>CM053769.1:565149675-565160047 GCA_028658325.1 Potorous gilbertii | reverse complement strand
TCTAGAGTCGTTTTACCCCCCATTTGAAGTCTAGCTCTGCTACTTACCAAGAAAATGACCTTGAGGAAGTCACATCAGTTCTCAAAGCATGTCTCCTTATTTTTAAAATCAAAGTATTGGACCATCTTCTCTTTAAGGTTCTTCCCATTGTAATTCTTTGATCCTAGGAACTACATAAATTGTGACGATCATTTTTACTTCATTTTATTTACTAATATGAAGAAATTAATAGATTGATAAGGCTCCAATAGTAATTACCAGTTATTGACAAATAATTTGGAGTTTAATATATCTTTATAGGAATAAAATAAGCATAGGATTTAAGTTAAATATTATAAGACTTTTAAAATGTAATTTCTTCTTTCCAGTTGTAGAGAATAAGTTCCCCTTTTTTGCTAGAGAAGGTTAAGTTCCTTTATTCCAGTAAAAGCTATGTTTTTCCAGTAAAGGCTAGTCAATCTACAAGTCCCTTTAAAAGTAAAGCTTTTAATTGCAAATGCTACAGCTGCCGGGCAAATATTTTTAAGAAAATCTCAGTTTGACAGATGGGTTGATAGACAGGAGCCCTAATCCAACAGAATATCAGATTTAATAGTTGTCCCGCCCTAGAAACTTCCCATTACACCCCTGATATGCCTGCCCTCCAAATGTTGGCAAGAACATTAGGTTACATTCAGTGTGCTTCAGGGTGTACCTACCCTAACCACAAGTCAGATGACTTGCCTTTTCCAACTGAATTAGGTTCAAAACAAGTTTCCTAAGATTGTTATAATTTTTAGTTTCTCTTGTCTGTTATTTTAAAAATAAACTCTATGAATTGCTCCTTTATTTCTGACCTGTAAGGAGTCAGATGACCTGATTTGATTGGCAATAGTCAACCTTGCTAATGAAATCATAATACTTGGAAGTTTTGTACCTCAGACTTTTTTTCCTTTATATAGATTTAAAATCAACAAATACAACAAAAATGTTGGTCTTTAATTATTATGTTTAAAAGCTCTGTTGATTGCATTGAGTAAAGCACTTCATTTCTTTCCAATTTATGTTTTATTAAGATTTATTTGTTACATAATCAAAAATAAAAGTTGAAAGGAAATGTATTAAATGTGCATGTGTACATCTAGTACCGTATAACTATTAGGCTTTCCTTATGTTAAGAGAAATCCCATTGATAGTCATAACCTCCTTCTCTTTGACAAGAATCTGAGGAAAAAAAAATGCGTTTATTAGCTATTCCACTCTAAAAAAAATCAAACTCCACATTAGCGAGTATACCTTAGTAACGCTCTCATCTGGCAATAGAAATGAAACAAAACAGTTCCTAGTCACACTAAGCAGTGAGCAAAGTTTGTCTTCATTAGTTCCACCCCCCCCATCCACTAATTATATTTTCTTTCCAACGTTCAGCCATCTTTCCCATTTTCTAGTCACATGTCACCCCTGTTCCCCCATCCATCTATTTAGGTGCTAAATTTTCCATTCACATCTATTTCTCGCCATCAGATGATCTCATAGTATTTCTAGTCTCTCTTTTCAAGGAGAGAAATCTGATTAATTTATAATAAGGTGTTGGTGCCCTATTATACCCTATTCCTGAGAATTTCCCCCCTAATCTAGGAATCAAACACTCTTGGATTATTGACCTAATTCTATATTACTCTCAGAATGTTTGATTTTTAAAGATATTCAAAATTATAAATACCTAATTATGGTAATTAAGGCACTGTGAGACCTAGTTAGTAGAGAATTATTTGGGCAGAGCTATCTGGTTCTTGGGGCATATATCTTTAAAGACCTTAGAAAGATTGTAGCAGGCTGATTTTTAAAGGGAATTCCTATTCCATCTATATCTATTTACTTGATTAATCACCCAAACTTATGCCCCTTTAGTCCTTGAGATCAACACAGTTAATCGTAGATTCTGTTTCCAGTTCCTGGCTGATCTTTGATGCCCTCACTCTACTTCTTGGGATTGTTCCACTAACACCTGTCTCTTGGTTCTGATGATTCTCTCTGTCTTCTAGGCAAATTTGAAGCACTATAAAAATATGACATCATGATTATCATTTTTTCATATTTTAATAGAGTTCAAATAGAAATGTTATAAGGCCACATGACTATTCTTTCATTATTATTTATCTGTATTCATATCTACTTATTTGTGCATTGATTGATTGAGGTTTGTTAGGATTACTTTCTAGTAGCTTTTACAGTCATATTTCTGAGGTGCCTGTGGTAGACTGGTCATTGAAATGAACTGTCCCCACCTTTGGAGTGCCATTCTACTGCGTCACACACAGAGAAACTAAAATCTGCTGAAAGTTTCCCCCAACAGAAAGTAAAATGAGTGGTCAGAATTGAATACAAAGTCTAAGACCCTCCATTCCAAGGCCCTCCACAATATAGACCCAAACAATCCCTTCCTTGTTCACTTCTATTATTTCCCTATACAAATCGTCCACCCTGTACTCTCCTCTGATGAGAATAGTTAATTTGTTTAACACTTTAAGGTTTACCAAGTGTTTTTACATTTATTATCTCATTTGATATGACTCATTTACATTAATTATCTCACAACTAGCCTATGAGAAAGGTGCTTTTTTATCCTCATTTATAGATAAGGAAAATGAGACCGAGAAAAGACATGCAGTTTCCCAGGGTCACACAGCTAAGAATTTTCTGAGGCAAGATTTGAACTCATGTTTTCCCAACTAAAAGTCCAGCATTAGATTCCCTATACTACCTAACTGCCTAAACCATCAGCACATACCTGACTCTGTTTCTACTTATCTGAATCTTACATTTTTCTTTAATAAGGAAAGAGGAATAAACATTCATTAAGCTCTTATTATGAGTCAGACACTTAGTTAAGTGCTTTATAAATATTCTCTCATTTGACCCAGGTTAATTCCTGCTGTCTTCCATAAAGCCCAACTAAAACAAGTGCCTCCTTCTTTTAAAGTGTGTGACATTATTATATGCATTTGCTCCTTGTTGTGTATTGGCTTCTATTATTAGTTATATTTTCATTTGTATTTTCCTTTACCCCCTGACCACCCCCACAATTAGCTTATAAACTCCTTGAGTGCAGGAATGCAGGGATGATGCTCTAGAATGTTTTTTAAAGTTTTCTCCCAAATATTTCACATAGTGTCTGGAACACAGAAGGTAACTCAATAAATTTTTATTGATTGATTAATAGAATGACTGAATTAATGAGGGTCGAGATGGAGAAGTTAGCTTTTAACTCTTTCCATCTGGCCTGTAGTTTTGATTAAAAGGATGTATACATCAGTCACAGCCATGTTTAAATATCAGTTTTAGAAGTATACTGAAGTCAATGATACACGTATAGCTATCCACACACATAATTACCCACTGTTTAGCCTTCTGGTCAGGCAGGTAATTGAAAGTTGATTGTAGCCTATATGCTGAGTCTGATTCTCCCTCTTAACACACATAAGAACAAGAGCTTTATTCCCTCTTGAGTTCAAGAGGGTTGGGGAGAGTAATTACCCCTTGACCCCAGTCTATGATTCTTCCTTCAAGCCAGGTACATGCTGCTCTCTTAGTGGACAATACAAGTGGCCACTTGCAGGAGAAATCTGATCCAGGCATTACACATCTATTTCCTAGTTACTTAACCTACCCCCAATCTCCATGCACCATTGCATGCGTGATCAAATGCCCATGTGTCCATACATGCATGCACACACACATATGCACATGCACACACACACATACACACCAAAGCAATCTCAGATTTACAGAAAGCAGCCAGGAATTTAAGGCTGAGCTTTTATGTGCAGGCCATTCTCTCTCTAAGCCAAGAATACAACACCTTCCTTTGGCTTTAGCAAAGTTTAAAGACAAACCCCAAACCAAATACATTCCTTTTAATCCAATGGTTATTCCTTTCTGTGGTGCCAAGGAAAAGAAGGGGCATACTCTTTAAAAAATAAAAAAGGAGATTCTAAAAAGACGCAAGTAGGTTATGTGAAAACATACACTTTTTAGTCCCAGATGTGACTAATGAATGATCTTCAGCTGTCCTTTCCTTCTCTACTTTTGCATTGTCCTGTGTAATAATAAATAAACCACTACTCAGGAGACTAGTATAAATTGAGAGAATCCTATAAAGAGGAAGTGCATTACAAAAGATGAGGAACTAATTCCTAAGTCAAGAGTAAAAGAGGAAAAAAGAAAAGTTTATAGTTGGCATAGGTTAGTATTACAGTATTGGTTGGTACAGAAGAGATTAGCCTAAAGTTGGGGGTGGGGTAAGGAGGGGTGACCAACCAACTAACCATCAATGATCTTTATCTCATAACTGTGAACTTATTATGTTTTTTTTAATATTTTGATCAAGCTGTTTTTCAATGTAATTGGTTTTCTTTGTAATCTTATGCAATTTTATGCATTAAAAATATTATTCTGAGAAGTTCCGAGGTTTCACTACACTATCAAAGGGGACCATGACATAAAAGAGGTTAAGAACCCTTGGTTTTTAGATGGATGCAGTTGGGTGCACTTGGGTTTAACATGATGCATGTTGAAGTGACATGTGTTTGTTGGAAAGCAGATGTTGTTCTCTGTCTTTTACCTGCTGCCCAGCCTACTCATGCAGGTCGGCAATAGTTCACACCATCAAGCAATAAACTGCCTGCCAGGAAGTAGCTCATGTACAGTTAGATGCTCTCAGAGGCTGGGAGAGGGGATTTCCTGGTGAGCAAAGCTAACTGCAAATGAATTAGTGCTTTTTACCAGCAGGAGTTCTGGACCCCTTTGTCTCTGGGGTGAAACCACCAAATACCAACTCAATCACAGTAATGTTGTGACAGCACTTTGTCTGCAACTATCCAAAGAAAGAACTAGACAGGGGTGGGAGGGGGCATAGAAAATACATGATTCATCAAGCATAAAGGGGGAAAAATTAACTCTTTCATTTAGTTCCAAAGTTACAGAGGAACTTGAGTTCCAAAATTGAGAACTTGGCTAATAACAGTCAAAGTTAATGAAAGTTATAATACCTGCCACACACCTACATTCGTCCAAAATGCATTATTTACCTTCAGATTAGAGCTGTGGAATGCCAAAGGACTAATAAAATTTGTAGCACTTACTACCTTTAGATTGATTCATAACTTTAAATTAATCATTTTCTAATAATCTTTGAGACATTTTCAAAGAATGTCCCAAAGTGCTATTTGAGAATAGCTAACATTTACATAACCCTTTAAGGTGTGCAATGAATTTTATAAATATTGGATCACTTTAGACTCACAACAACCTTGGGAGTTAAGTGCTACGATTGTCCTACTATCCTAATATTATAGCCAAGGAACCTGAAGCAGACAGAAGCTAAATAACTTGCCCAGGATCACGAAGATAGTTAATATCCAAATCAGGTTTGAACTTCAATTTTCCTGATTTCAGGTCCACTACATCTCCTTTGCTATTCCAGATAATGTAAAAGCTATCAGTAATGGGCTAGACTTTCACCTACTGTTCTTGCATAGGCTCCTAGAGTGTTTTCAGTAATACTGGAAGCTATTTTAAGAGGTCATTCTATCCATACTCTCTTTCTAATACTGTACCTAATTATCTCAGAAAGGTGGAACACAAAAAGACAGGGTTGCTTACGTCATTTTTTTCTATAACCTTTGAATCCAGGCAATCTCTTCGACAAAAGTCTGGACTCTTCTTAATGTGTAATATAAAATTTTAAAATTACTACCCTTAGGTCAGACATTAAAATGTACAACTCCTACCATTCTCATAATACTTGGTGGATAAGCACGTATTGTCCTTAAAACCAGTCATTCGATTTGAAAGATAAATATTATTCCATATCTTATTGAATAAAATATATTATATCACAGGTGATGGAGACAGATTGACTCAATAAATTCTAATAGTGTATGCTGAGAAATAGTGGCAATAAAAATGCTGATGACTTGACACAAGAAGAATATTGAATGTCATTAACATGTTATTTCCTCTGTCTGATATCACTGTCATGTTCTTCTCTCAGTTTTAATCTTCAGTACTTGATTTTTCTTTGGTTTATCTACGGTAGAAAAATGGCATTCTTTAGTGCTTTAAATTATCTACTACTTGAATGATTATTGAAATGATGCAGTGATCTAAAATGCAGAGAATTAATATATGTTTTTATATTTAGCAATGTCATCAAGATCGTGCTTGAGAATGATGCTTCAGAAATTGAGCATATCGCAAATTTCACATTGCTGACTCTGAGGGAACGTTGGACTGAATTCTCATTCCCTTTATATGAACCAAATCATTAGAGGTAAATGATTTTAAAATTTAATGTTTGATATGACTGTTTTGAATATATTACAAAGAGTAGGATATAGGGGAAAGGAACCTGTCAAAGTTGAATTTACAGAATTTGTACCCAGTCATTTCTGAAGCTAAGGCTGCTAAATGATCACTTGTTGGCTGTAGAACCATGGACAGATTCTTTTTCAACTATGGTTTGGATGACATGGTTATGCTCTAAAATCATATGACTCAGATTCTTTGCATCTGAGTACCTTCACTTTTATATCAGTATCATAAGAAAATAACACATTGATATAGTTCATTAGACCTTACAAAGCACCTTCTTTGGAATACCCTGTAACAAATTGCTAGTATTATCCACTTTCCCTAATGAGAAGCTTAGTCAAAGGAAGGTTCTTCTGTATAACCTTCTGAGGGTCATACAGCTAAGAAGTGTTGGAATTAGGATGAGGAAAAGAGCACAATACAGTATGATAAACATTTATTAAGCACCTTTTATGTGCCAGGCATTGTGCTAAGTGCTGGGGATACAAAAAGAGGCAAAGACAGTCCTTAGTGGGGGAGACAACATGCAAACAAATTTATACAAAGCAAGTTATATACAGGGTAAATAGAGAAATAGTTAACAGAGGGAAGGTACTATAATAAAGAAGAGTTAGGGAAAGCTATCTGTAGTAGGTGGGACTTAAAGGAAAGTCAGTAGTCAGAGCAGAGAGGGGAGAGGGTTCCAGTCATGGGGAACAGCCAGAGAAAATGTCTGGAGCTGAGAGACTGTCTGTGGAAAAGCAAGGAGGTCAGAGTCACTAGACTGAAAAGTACATTCTGGGGAATAAGGTATAAAAAGACTTGCAAGATAGGAGAAGGCTAGGTTATGGAGGGTTTTAATTGCCAGACAGAGTAGTTTGTATTTTCTTATGGAAGCAATAGGAAGACATCAGAGTTTGTTGAGCAGACCCACCATTAGACTATTGCAACTGTCAAGGCATGAGGTGATGAGGGCTAGTCCTGGAATCATGTCAGTTTCAGAGGAGAAAAAGGAGAGTATTAGAAAGATGTTGCAAAAATGAAATCTGCAGGCCTATCTGCAGACCTATGGCAAATGGCCTTTTCAAGGAGTTTAGCTACAAAGGGAAAGAATCAAATGAAGGGTTTTCTCCAGAACAGTGGAGACATGGGTAAGTTTGTAAGCAGCAGGACATGATCCAGTAGAGAGGAGAGGATGGAAAATAAGTGAGAGCAGAGATGAGAGAGGGGGCAATCTGTTGGAGGAAACAGGATAGGATGGGATTACTTGAACATGTAGAGAGGTTAGCTTTGGGATTCAGGTATTCTAAATCCAAAAATAATATTCTTTCCATATATATAATTTGTACACATATATACAAACATTGCATGCATTTCCATAATATTTTAAAATAGAGGTGGGGACTGGACATGTTATTTTATTAGTATAGGGAACTTCTAGATAAGGAAACTCCCTATATCAGTGCGGGTCAGTACCTTCTCTGCAGTTTATAATCTTAAATCGAGGTTCTTCACATAGGATCCCTGAATTTTTTAAAATTTTTAAAAATGTATAACTGTACTTCAACATAATTGGTTTCCTTCAAAATATCATGTGTTTAATTTTAACTATTTGGCTTAAGTAGATTGCCATATCATGCGCACACACACACACACACACACACACACACACACACATTAAGTACTCCTCTCCTAGAGAATTTTCCAGAGTACTGAGAAGTTAAATGACTTGCCCAAGGTAATACGATCAAAGTTTGTCATAGGTGGGATTAGAATTCTAGTCATCCTGGCTTTGAGGGTGACTATAAAATATGTCACTCTGTGTCTATACAACACCTTGAAGTATCTAAATAACTTTCTATTAACTTTCTATTTTATATATATATATATATATATATATATATATATATATATATATATATAAACAACTTTCTATTAAGTTTCTATTAACTTTCTATTATAACAACTCATTATGTAAGATCAGTAAACTCTCACAGACAGTTCACCCAGCTCGTTATCTTAGAGGCTCAAGCCTTCCTCTCTCATTCCTGTCATCATATTAGATTGTGGGGAGGGGGTGGAGTGAGAGAAAGAAGAGTGAAAAATGATTCCCAGGTACCACCAGCAGAAGTAGGGAAATAATTTGAAGGTTAAGATGATGAATTTTTGAGTCCCTAAATTTTTCATGAACATACCACATGCTACCTTCCTAACTACCTTATACTTAACTAATATTTATTTTGTATGTCTGTATGATCTGTGTGTTTGTGTGTGTATGTGCCTATGTGTATATATATATGTGTATATATATATACACCTACATATATAGGCACATATATATGCATGTGCCTATATATATACCTGCATATATATGCACATATACACATATATGCACATATACACACATATACCTACATATATATGTACAAATATACATACAACACATATACATATATAACACACATATACACATACAACACACATATGTATACATACATAAATACACACACATACACATACGTATGTTGTGTCCCTCAAAATTGAATTTGTAAAGCACTTAGTAGAGTGCTTGGCTCATCATAGTTACTCTACAAATATGTACTACCTTTCATTCCCCTTCAAAAGATTTCAGGTCCTTGAGAGTGGGATTCTTTTATTTTGATTTTGCATATCCAATGCCTAGAATATAATAGCCATTTAATAAATGATAATTGATTGAGTTTTTAGCATAAAGAATATTTAATATGTACTCTATTTTTACTCCCTGTCTAAAAGAAATACCAGAATAAATATGAGAAAATATTTTTAATTCTATAACAGCATAATTATGAAAATTATCAATAAAACAATAGGATAAAATATACATGAATAACCCTGCAGAAATGATGAAAAGATTTTATTTGTGTGTTTGTTTTATTTTTACTGGAGAAAGTTATGATGTCTTAATTTAACATTACTTGCCATACTATACCAGAAAAATTAGTATGAAGACTGAACCAGCTCATATTAAGGGGACCTTTTATTCAAATCTTAATTTGCTCTTGTTGACTTAATTTAAAAAAATGCAATTCAGTTCAAATCAACATAAATTTATTAGACACTTACTATATTCCAATCATTGTGCTAGGCAGTGGGGTTATAAAGTAGAAAATAAAACAATTTGTGCCCTGAAGGAGCTTAAATTACTAATTATTGAGGTGGAGAATCACATGTACATCAATAAGTAAATGTGAAATGTATTTGGGGAAAAGTAGCGGGGCATCAACAATCAGAAAAAAATGAGAGAAGAATCAGAAAAAGTCTTTTAGAGGGAAGTAATCCTGGAGCCTCATGAACAATGAAGGGAGCTCATGGCGAGATACCCAAAGGGAGCCTCGGAGAGACTGTGACTTGCACAGTGCCAGCAAGATACAAAAAAGACAGCTATGTCTGGACTCATATCTCTTTCCAATATTCCATAATTACATAACTGGTAAATATCAGGGTTGGAATATGTGTTCTGAGATGAAAAACATGAATTGAAAGAGGTAAAGAATACTTTAGGTGGATAATTCCATGAGAGTACTGAATATAAAGAGGCCATTTAGTATAGTGGAAAGACAACAAATGTTATGAGGTCAGAGAACCAAGGGACAAAAGTGGGGCAGGTCACCAGAATACTGGGGTGTTGGGGTGGGGGGGTGTCATATCACCCTCCACTAAATCTAGAAGAGTTCAGTATCTAGCTGAGGCCAGTTCTGATTATCCAAAGGTTGTTTAGAGTAGAGACCCAGGCTGATGAACTATGAATTGCCCAGCATGGGAGGAAGATGAGATGCTTGAGATATGGCTCTCTAGAAAACACTGCCATCCCAGGGGACAGAGTGAAAAAGTGAATAGGGGAAAATCAGAAGTGGGGGAGGTGTACTGTCAATGTATTTTTGCATAATGGGGAGATCTTTCCCATCCATTAATAGGCCCATCTGACATGCTTGAGTTACATGGAAGTCTGAGTCACATGAGTCTCTGGTGGGAGGAACTTGCCAAACTGGTAGAGTAG
>CM053769.1:565124005-565149175 GCA_028658325.1 Potorous gilbertii | reverse complement strand
ATCTGGGTCAGAACACTCACAAACACCAAGACTGGTTTGTTGAAAATGATGGGGAAATTCAGAAGCTGCTAAATGAAAAACAAGAACTCAACAGGATTTACCAGCAGGATAGTTCATCCACCTATAAGAAGGCAGCATTTAATTCCATCAAAAGCAAGTACAAGCAAAGCTTAGAGAGGTGCAGGATTCCTGTCTCAGTAAGAAGGCAGATGAAATTCAGTTTTATGCTTATAGTAACAATCCAAAGCACTTTATGATTCCCTGAAAGCTATTTATGGATCAAAAACCTATGGTGAATCACAATTACTCAGTGCTGATGGAGTTACATTGGCTAGTGATAAGAACATGATCCTAGAGAGATGGGCTGAACATTTTCTTAGTGTTCTTAACAGACCATCATCAATCAATGCTAAGGTCCATTGACCATCTCCCTCAAATTGGAGTCAACCCCTCCTTAGCTGAACTTCCAACTGAAGAATAGGTTTTGAGGGCCATTAGACTCCTTTCATATGACAAAGCACCTGGTGCTGATTCTATTCCAACTGAGATTTACAAGGTAGGGGGACCATTGCTCATATAAAAGCTGACTGAAATTTTTCAGTTTATATGCAAGAAGAGGTTATCCCCCAGGAGTTCAAGGATGCCTCCATTGTCTATCTCTATAAAGGTAAAGGGAATAGATTGCCCTACGACAATCACAAGGGAATCTCTCTCAGTCATTTCTGGCAAAATTCTTGCTAGAGTCTTCCTTAATAGGCTGATCCTTCATGGGAGATGGTCATATACCTGAGAGACAGTGTGATTTCAGACAGGGCCAAGGAACAGTCAATATAGTGTTTGTTGCCTGACAACTCCAGGAGAAATTCCAGGAACAGAAGAGAGGTCTGTACACAAAATTTGTAGAGCTGACCAAGGCCTTTGACACTGTTAATCATGAGGGCTTATGGAAAATTATGTCAAAATTTGGTTGCCTGGAGAAGTTCATCAATATTGTACATCAATTTCATGATGGCATATTTGCCCAGGTTCTGGATAATGGAAAATGTTCAGTGAAACAGGGCTGTATGCTCACTCCCATGCTTTTTAGCATGATGTTTTCAGCCATGTTGACAAATGCCTTCAATAAGGATGAACATGGCATCAAGGTCAACTACCGTACTGATGACAAGTTCTTCAATTTGAAAAGGCTACAAGGCAAGACCAAAGAGGAGGGAGTGTTGGTGCATGATTTTCTGTTTGCAGATGATTGTGCACTCAATGCAACCTCTGAAGCTGAATTGTAACAAAGTATGCTGCCTTTGCTAATTTTGGCCTAATAATTAACACCAAGAAAACACAGGTGCTCAGTCAGTCACCACCATATGTGGTATCATCGGTTACAACAAATGGAGAAGTTTTGAATGCTGTGGATAACTTCATTTACCTTAGTGTACTTTCCAGGGATATAAACACTGACAATGACATTGATACATTCATTGCCAGAGGTAGTTCAGTGTATGGGAGGCTCCAAAGAAAAGTTTGGGAGAGAAGAGGTATTAGGCTGACTACCAAACTGAAGGTCTACAGAGTCCTTGTGCTGACCTTATTGTTATATACTTGTGAAACGTGGACAGTCTACTAATGCCATTCCGGGAAACTGAATCGCTTCCATTTGAACTGTTTTAGGAAGATTCTGAGGATCACGTGGCAGGATGAGGTACCAGACACTAAAGTCCTTCCTCTAGCTGAACTACCAAGTATTCAAACTATGCTTCAGAGAGCACAACTCCAGTGGGCTGGCCACATTGTTTGAATACAAAATGTTTGAATGCAAGGCAGAATCTTGGTCTCCTTGATTCTCTAGACACTCATCAGAGCTACTTGCTGAATGAGTGAATGAATGACTGCATACATGAATACATTCCTTCCTCTTCCCACCCCCTTTCTGAATCTCTGAAAGCCTCTACTTGACAATGTGGGTAAAGAGCAATAAGCAACCTTGTGGCCTCACTACCAAAGTAATTGTTCCTAAGCAAAGACTTAACCTAGTGACTTCCCTATTTAATTAACTCCAGGGTCTTCCTATTGCCTCTAGGATAAAATATAAGTGCCTCTGTCTAGCTTTTAATTCCTTCACAACCTGGTTTCAACCTGTCTTTCCAGTCTCATTGGCTATGTCTTACTCCCCTTGCCATACTCTAAAATCCAACCAAATTGGCCTTCTATCTGTTCCTGGCACACAACACTCATCTTCCATGTCTGTGCCTTTGTACTGTGCCCAAAGTGACCTTTTTCCTTCCCTTCATTTCATAGGGCTCTTTTCCTTTAAGATTCAGGTCAAGCACCATCTTCTGGATGAATCTTTCCCTGATCCCTTCAAAACTACCTTGTAGTTAACTGTTTTGCAGGCAAGGGTGTTTATTCACCCTATTATATTCTACATAATTATACGCCTACTTTTCTCTCTTCCCCATTAGAACGTAAACTCCTTAACATTAGGGATTATTTAGTTCATTGTACCTATATTCTCAGCACTTAGCATAGTGTCTGGTACATAGTATTTATAAAAGCCTCTTGGTTGACTGATAACAGAGAAAGTTAGGGGCTTAGAATCAGGAGGAACTGTTTTCAAACTCTGCTTTCTGTTATTTATTGGCTATAAGATATTTGGTACTTACCTAGGAATTATCATCATGTCTTTGTGTATGCCTGGTATTATATTAGTATGATATGACACAGATTCTCCCCTCAAGGAGCTGCTTTTCTAATGAGAGGAAGCTCATTTACAAAAATAACTACAACACAAAGGAGAGAGAAAGTTCTATGAGAAAGCTGAGGAAGAGGAATATCTAGGGGTGTGTTGATAAATTTTAACAATTAGCTTTCCAGGAAGAAAAGAACTATAGAGAGAACAAATTTCTGAGTCTAATCTTCATTGTAACACTTTTCTTGATCTCTTCCTTAAATCTAGAGTCCCAAGGGTAGGGAACCTGTGGTCTGGAGGACACATGTGACACCAGTCAAAAAGCCACACTTGAGGGTCATATATGGCCTCCAACTTGCAGATTATCCAATCTTGGTCTAGACTATTAACAAAACAATAAATCAAGCCCTGCTTCTACTATTTTTCTGATTTTCAAGACCTGAAATTAACTCACACTGACTTCAGCTGAAATTTTAACAAGAGTTCTCAGGAATTGGAACTTGCTTGAGCACACTCCTGGAATATAATTTTCATCTAAGGGTTTCAGGGAAGGCTTGATAAAATTCTTCAGCAAAGAGGAATGGAGAAGAGCAGGGAATGGAAAACCTGTCTGAGGACTGCTGAATGATGTGGGCAAAATCAGAATTGGGAGACACCTAGATGAAATGGTATCAGAGAGTTCTGCTAAAGCATAGATTATATATAGATTGGATAGTAGCCAGAGTGGAGACTCAGCAATTATTTTTGAAGTACCCGCTATGTGCGTAATTGCTGGAAATACAAGGAAAGGAAAATAACAAACAAAAACCAAAATCAAACAAACAAAAGACAGTCCCCTGTTCTCAGGGAGCTCTACTGAGGGGAGAAAACATGAAAACAACCATATTCAAACCAGCTATGGATAAGATATATTGGAGATAATCTCAGAGGAAAAGCTTTAAGAATAAGGAGCACTGGGAAAGATTTCTTTGCAGAAGGCAGGACTTTAGCCAAGACTTGAAGGAAACCAGGGAAGCCACAATTAGACAGTTTTGATTGCCTAGAGAAAGAAAATTGCATTCAGTAGGCTGTGAAAAAACACTAAAGGTTTTTGAGTTGTAGAGTGAACTGATCAGACCAGTTCATTTGGGAGGCTGTAAAGTCACAATATGAATTATAGGTTGG
Source organism: Potorous gilbertii (assembly GCA_028658325.1). Taxonomy (NCBI): domain Eukaryota; kingdom Metazoa; phylum Chordata; class Mammalia; order Diprotodontia; family Potoroidae; genus Potorous; species Potorous gilbertii. Next base: position 565,145,328 of record CM053769.1, on the reverse strand, counting down.
AGAAGGGATAGATTGATTGAAGAATGTTACAACAGTGTACACTTGAAGAAATAAAGAGTTGAATTACAGGGACTACAGTGGGAGCAGAAAGATAAGAGATTGCAATGATAGAAATGATAAAATTTAACAAATATTTGCATATGAATTGCTCTCCCATGGAACTCTTTATTTGGGCTGCAAATTTGCTTCTTAGCAAATGATATCTCATCTTGTCATTTATCATTTTATCTCTTTATTGTGTCTTCTCAACTAAATCATAAACTCCATGAAGGCAAGATCATGCAGCACAACTTTCTGCATCTCTAGTGCCCTACATATAATAGGCCCTCAATAAATATGTGCTATTTAAATAATAATAACATTTGACATATATTATTTTGCGGTCTTGCAAGGCAACTTACATACATTTTCATATTTGTACCTCACAAAAAATATTTAAATAAATACCTGTGAAAAAAGTCATAATTAGAACTCACTGGCAGCATAAACCACACCTGAACCAAGGGGCACAAAATATATTCTCATATCAACCTTTTAGGAGAGAAACCTCTGCATCACTGTTAAGGAGTCTACCATATGAACAGGTGATTGAGTCTAGACAGAACTGGGAGGAAATTGTCTGAAGTGTGAGCTATGGCAGAAACTTTTCTCTCCGATTAAGCGCAATAATCAATTGTTTCTACATAGTTGAAGTATTGGAAGAGCTTTCAGTGCTCTATAAATTTGACCTCCAGGGGTAAAGTCTCAATTGCTTCTCCCTTTTTAGAACGATACCCGTGAGGTAGGCATCATAACTATTGTTCTCTCCACTTTATTCATGGAAAAGCTAAGACTCAGAAGTGATTTGCCAATAGACAAACTGTAAGTTTCAGAGGAGGGTTTTCAATTCAGGTCTCTTCTGATGCCAAATCCCAGGCCCAATATGTTGTATATGACCTATAATTTGTTCCTTAGGTATCCAATGATGATCATCAATAACCAAAGTCCTAGACATGAATGAGAGTAGAAAATGATATTGTAAAAGTTAGAAAGACATATTAATCTACTTTTATTCATAAAACTCTAGGTTTTTGGTCACCTTGGAGAGAAGTGGGATTAGGAATCCATGATCTGATTAAGTAGTAAAGAACTTTTGATTGACAATAGTAAATATAAATGTTTGCCTCCATTGATTCACAATATTTAAAATGTAGATGAAGATTATAATGTTTATCATACAGACAGACCATTCCGATAGTGGACTGAGACCCTTCTCTAGTTACACAGGCAGTTTCATAGAATGAAGTCTAAAATAGAGAACAATATTTTTTAAACAAGATCAGTTGATAAGATCTCACAGGTTTCAAGCATTCCTATGAAAGATAACCAGGGCTCAAGATGTAAACCTGAGTTTGGGACTGTCTGTGGAAGAGACAACTTTTGTTCTTAGTGGGCTGGTGTCTCTTCACTTGTTTCCCATGCTAAGGACTGCTGATAACATTTATGTCAATCTTGTATCCATGTTATCAGGATTCCACACTTGTCTGCATCTGTGGCTTACTGATAAAGTTGGAATTTTTTTGAAATGAGTAGCTGTATCAATCAATTTCTCCTCAAATAATCGGCCAATGTTTATTTTCTAAGCAAGGGTGCCATAGTAAGAACACATGTGCTTCCAGTTGGCTACAAAATGCATGGATTCTTGAAAAGGTTAAAGAAACAGAAATAGGAGTATGGGTATGTCTGTAAGGAGTCTGGTTAAGTATCGGAGATTTTAAAATGTCAGCAGTGTAGATAAAGTTTCTGTAAAATGGTGGAGTTGAGACAAATTTCATTTTGGGTTAATGTTTTGGGAAACAGACTTACTTTCCTCTATTAATCTTCCATTAAAAATTCAAAATAATAATAAAATAGTTATCAAAGATAATATTGTCCCTTGGAAATTAAAACAAAAACTAAACTAAAACCAACCATTGAAGTTTCAAGTACAAAAAAATAAAATCTTAAACCTCTATTAAGCCTGGGAGTGGAATAAGAAAGATAAAGTGATAGAAACCACTCTTTTCCTCCATTTTTAAAGTCATGATTTGGCATTTCACAATTATTTTCAAGATGAATTTTACTCACTTTAGTCAAAGACTGACTTACACAAGTCTTCTTTAAACCATGTTTCTTAGGATTGGTTAAGTCAATATGATGATGACACAGATAGTTGCCATTTCTACTTTACCATCAGTTTCCTTAAAAGTTACCACTGTGATTGTTTTTCAGGTTTGTGGAAAGCTCAAGCATCTCTTGAGTCTGTCTTCCTTAGTGCTTATAGTGATAAAATCACAGACCATTAGCTGTCTTTTATGGTATAACCCCCCCACTGAAGACACAATAATTAAACATATAATCTGCTTACAAAGGAAGAAGAGATCTTATAAAGATGAAATCTGCAAAAGGCACAATTTTTTTATTAGAAGTATCTTAATTTTAAATTCATTTCACTCAATTAACTCAATGTATTATTGCAGATACGTACTATGTTCAAGCACTAAGCTAAACACTAATGAGGAAAAGACAAAAGTGAGACAATCCTTACCCTCAGGCACCTTATAGTCTACTTTTCATCATAGTAAATATTATTTTGTTTTGTTTGTTTATTATTTGGTCTTGATGGAAATTTTCCTCAGCATTTTTTTGGTTCTCCTTTAGCAAGCTGCTGATTCCCTTTCCAAGCTCTTCTATGGCTTGAACCCATTTCATATTCATTCTGGAGGTACTGGAGTCAGAAGTCTTGAATTCCTCTGACAGTATGTCTTGTTCTTCCTCATCTGAAAAGACGGAAGGAGACACTTGTTCACTAAGAAAGTAACCTTCTATGGTCTTATTTTTTTCCCCTTTTTTGGGCATTTTCCCAGCCAGTTACTTGATTTCTGAATCCTTGGTCAAGAGGAGGCTCCTACTGCTCCTCTTCCCCCTCCTCACACGTGCTCCAGGCTGAGATTCAGATCAGCTACTCAATTCCCCCAGGGGCTTTAAGCTGAGCTGCCTGGACAATGGATCCAGGTTGCTTCCAAGGCCACCGTAGCCACCTGCTGTTGCCACCACCTCTGCTGGAGGGATTCCATTTCCCTCTCGCCCATCTGGGAAAGCCCTCCCACACTGACCTTTGGAGCTTTCTTTGTTGCTCGTAAAAGTTGAGGGATCTGGGACCCTTCCTGCTGGGAATTCTGCTCTGGAGGTCCGTGCAGGTCCTGTTTCTCCCAGTGCTGCATGTCCAAGGCTGGGGTCTACTCCACTCAGCATCCCGTGAGATAGACCTTTCCTGTCAGTCTTCCAGGTTACCTTTGGCTGGAAACCTCTTTCACTCTGTTGTTCTGTGGCTTCTAATTTGTTGAGAGTCATTTTTTACAAGTACTTTGTGGGCTGTGGGGGAAGTGCTAGAGTATATGAGTCTTTCTACTCCACCATTTTGGCTCTGTCCCCATGATGGACATTTTAAGTTGAGAAATAGCACAGCTATTAAAAGAATTGCATTAGAGACAAGAAGATTTCAATTCAAATCCTGCCTCTGATTCATGCTAGCTGCCTTACCTGGTGCAAATCAATTAATTTTTCAGTGTTCTAGTCACTTAAGATTATAAGACGCAAATGAATTTTTCCACAACCAGTTCCCTACTCTGATGAAATCATAGGTCCAGACACCCCTTTGAGTCCTCACTACAAAAACACCCAAACAAAGACCAGACTAGGTTCTCATTTTCCCACTCTTGTTTTTTAACCTTGAGAAAATCATTAGCACTAAATGGTTGCAAATGTTACATATGCCCTCATTTGTAAAGGGACACAATTGAACCCACATGGTTGTTAAGGCAAAATGTTTGGGAGCTGGAGCTTAGGCAGAGGGTACAGTTGGGCTCAGAACACTCCAGTTTTGCTCATTTGTAAGAGTTACAGCATGCTCAGGTACATGGAAACATTTGAAATGGGAATTATGTTTTCTATTGTTGTTAAGTCATTTTCAGTCATGTCTAACTCTTTCTGACACCATTTGGAGTTTTCTTAGCAAAGATCCTGGAGTTGTATGCTTTTTCATTCTCCATTTTATTTTACAGATGAGGAAACTGAGGCAAACAGGGTTAAGTGACTTGCCCAAGGTCACACAATGAGTGTCTGAGGCCGGATTTGAACTCAGGAAGATGAGTCTTCTTGACTCCAGGCCTGGCACTCCATTCACTACACCACTTAGCTGCATTGTCTGCTCCCTAAAATAAACATGACCTTGGATATCTTTTTCTAATACTAAGGTGAGGCACTCTGTATATGGGATATGTACACCCTTTGAAATGGAAGTGTCAGAAATACTCCTGCAGTCTTATTCTGGCTTTTGTTACGTAAAGCCCTAGTTAAGTTCACAAAAAAGAGGCATACTTATTCTCCTTTAGATATTCTTTTCCCTGAAATTTTGGAGGTATAATAAGGTTATAGATTTAGAGTTAGAAGAGGACTTAGAGGTCATAGAGTAAACTCTTATTTGTAAAATGATAAAACATAATAGGTGATTAATCCAGCCACATAGTGACAGAGTGTGTCAGAGAGAGAATCTGAATACAGATCTTTTAAGTCTAAACTCATTAATATTTCCACTGCTGGTCATAGACCAGGCTTCACATCCCAGTCAGTCATACACTTTCATCATTTTCTTGCTCTCCCAAAGATCTGACTGCAACAACCTCCAGAAATGTTGTCCTGAGAGACTTTCCATTCAGCTTTGGGACTATGAGCCTATGGCAAAGATAACTTGATTGGTGAATAGGCAAGCACAGGGTCAAAGAGCCAACCCTACAATTTCTTGCTGTCCCCAGGCAATGTTTCATGTCCCATTCTACTGTCCATCCTCCATGCTTTCCCCTACCCTTGGTCTCCAACTTTTGTTTAGGTCAATACTGCACTGCTGAAAAGAACATTTCGATGTCCTCTCTATCCCTCATGTTTTCCCAGACCAAAATACCCTACCCTAGCTACTTGTATTGTCCCTAACTACTAGACTATAAAATGTTTGAAGGCAAGAATTGTTTCACTTCTGTATGTGCATTCTGAGCACTCTTATTTGTATCTTGAGTAATCAAGCTGATTGTCTTGCTCCAGGGAAACACTATCTTCAAATACATTACCAACCCACATTTCTTAAAGTCCTTCCTGCTGAATGCATTCAGTTCTAGTCATACTACTATGCTGTGCCTTCTCCTTCCTCTCCTTTTTTCTATTCCTCCTCCTACTAACACTACTATCATTCTTCTCCCTCTTCCTCCTTCTCCTCCTCTTCCTATCTAATGTATGTATAGGGCTTTAACATTTGCAAAGTATTTTACATATATCATCTCATTTTAAGTAAACATTGTCTTGGCATCCTCCTTCTAGCTCAATTCTAAGAAATAAAGTTTCAAAATACTCCTCAATTAGGTAATATTGTATTTGATAAGAATTAATTATACCTCACTACAATATGCCACATCTTTTTTTATATGGGTCTCTAAAGGATTTCCCATTTATCAGACTCAATTCTATAGCCAGAGGTATTAGGAAGTGCAAATTTAAGGACACAATTCATTGGACATGAAGTTGACCATGACACGGAGTTATTTTTAGCTTCAAAAAGATAAGCACAGAAGTGAAAATTCACTTGGGTATTATAAGAGGCACTTCAGAAACCCACATCTAATAGATATTCCTAAATACTTTGGGCAGGAAAATTTGTCCAGGAACAGAGTTACCTATTAAACAATTGTCTCTGTGCAATCTAATTAATCTCTCACAATCTGTCTTCACGAATAGAGTGTTTTAGATAAAAATGAGCAAAAGATAATATCATCTAGGGAACACTGCTCAGTTTATGGGAGCGTATTTCTAGTTTTACTCATCTATATTTAAGTATTTTCAAAATTAATTCCATATTCAATCCAGGGGTAAAATGAAAATACTCAATATGTCAATATCAATTCCTATATAAAACAAAAATAAACAAACAAATAAAAAAACACTTGAGGGGGGATAAAGGGCAACTCTACTCAATAATAAATAATTACTTTCTCAGAAAAAGAAACAGCTGAATTCAGTAAAAAAAAAAAAACAAACAAAAACGTAGTGATTTATTAAGAACCAACTGTTTTAAACATAACTGGCTAACTAATGAATCTAATTTTGTAAACGCCTATCTCTGAGCACATTTAGGGTTTATATAACAGTCATAATATTAAAGTAATCTAGTTCTTATTGCTATGAATTTACAGGTATTTCTAAAAATAAGTGACACCCAAGAAGTCTCTATACTATTTCTGTAAATTCATGCTTGTCAGGTTTATAATTAAAGCCTCAACTCTGAGAAAAAAAGTATTTTTTTCAAGTCCCCAGAAAACCAATTTGAGTTTTCAGTTGTCCTGAGTTCTTTGAACTTTCAGAAAGATGGAAGTACAGTCATAGAGAAGATGAACTACTTCCCCTAGAGTGGTACAACACATATCTGTACAGATTGATGCAGCCATAAGTCACTAGAAGCTAACCTGGGTACTGCCTGAGGAAAAGCCGCAAGTTAAAATCACTCCAGGTGGTCAGTAGAAGAAGAGAACCCTAGACATTCTCATAGGAGGTTATAACTTCTGTTCAACCACAACCCACATATAAATATTGTAGATTTATATGTTCAAAGCCTAAAGCCTCACCATAAAAATGCATTTATGTTTAGACTTTATGTAGTTAGTAAAGTACCCTGTTCATTCAAGGACTTCAATGAAGCCCCTAACCAATCAGAAACCTTGAATCCCACCACATGACTAAAAGATGAAAGCAAAGAAATGATGTCCACATCTGGAAATAATGGACGTGGTCCAGCTGTGGGAAAGAGAACATTGCATTAAGCTGATACTATGCCTACAAAACAAAGTAATGAGGTGAATTTTTTATTTCAATGTTGACAAGTCATATAAACAATAACTCAATCCAGTATGGAACCCATATTATCCATATTTGCTCTGTATTGATGGAATTAAGTTGATCACAGTACAGTTTACAGTTTAGGATGCTCTCTGGTGAAATCTCAGAATGAAAATGCAATATCTTTTGTTTGTCCACTCACACTTCACTAAACTGTATGTTCATAAGGCAAATATTTCCAAATGGTATCACATATTTGGTTCCAAATATTTCCTATAGTGAAAGTATGAACAATAAGGGAGGAAGTGAATCTGGCTATCAATGATCAGAAGGTTTGGGGCACAGAACATGCTTTGAAATCTCTGTAATGGCTTTTATGCAATGGTTAATGTCTTCTTAAAATATTGTTTTTATAATAACAATATGACACAACTGTAAACACAGAACTACAACTTTATTTAAGAAGAAAAGTGGAGAATTATTTTAGATAAGTCAAAATGAAAAGTAAGTCATTTTTGTCTTGAAAATGTATATGGTTTTCTTGGTCTGAGTAACCCAGGCAATTGTCTTATCTTCCATTTTGTATATGTCATTCAGGTGTAACTATTTTGTTCCCAGCACATTTTTAAAATGGTCCTATGAAAATGTCCCAAAGTGTAATTTTGAGGGAAAATCATGATTGATAAACATCATAAGATGCAGATCTATTAAGAAAGATGAACACAGAATAGATTTTTATTTTGTTTGGTTTGGTTTTGGCCATACTATATTTGAATTGCCTAAAGCATCAATGGTAGCAACATTAATTAATCAAGAAAGCATGTATTAAATATGTATTATATGCTAGTTACAGTGCTGTACTCTAGGGTTGCAAATACAAAAATGAAACGTAAGAATGTAAGGAGCTTACACTGTAATAAAGGAGAAAGCAAGTACAAATATAAGCATCTTCAAAATAAAGAGGACAAATGCAACTTAATGGAAACTAGACAAGTAAAAGACAGATATATATTTTAAGAAGACATTAGCACTAGATTGGGAAGCTGGAAGACTGTGTTATGGAATTGGCACTGCTATTTCCTTGCTTTTAGAGACTGATCAAGTTATTTAATGCCTTTAGGTCACATTTTATTTTTCTAAAAATTAAAGAGGTCAGATAATCCCTGAGGTCTCTTCAATGTATGATGTCAAAAAATAAGGTTACAAAGCAAAAATTAAATACCTTTTCAATGCCAATTAACCAGATGTCTTGTGGACCATGAAACATTTCAAGATGAGGAGGGGGTCAAGGTTTGGGCTAAATTTCATTTGAATTATCCCACCTCTAAAAATACCTGCAAATTAACAACACATATAAAATTAATTTGTGTTCTCTTTTACTGTATATTATTTGCTTACCTCACCATTTGCACATACTTTTTTAACATCTAAAATAGATGAGCTCAAATTATTTTTCATTTGTCCTTACTTAACAATCACCAGGCTCAGGTTTTTAAAAACACATTTATCTAAAGCTCAAATTATGTGCATAAACATCCCCAGTGTATTTGTTATTCGATTGCATGACACCTTATTCCTTTAAGTTTGGAGTCCTTGGACTGGACTAGCAGTAGTTCTACCTTCTGAGTAGGCTAGTTAAGATGTATCTGGCTGTTTTGCCATATCTTTAGTATGCAGGGAGCGCAGAGATGGAGATAAAAGGAGAAATGTCTATCTTTGAGTCCTCTGCAATACGGAATAAGTTATCAACCCACTAACATGCATGTCTGAATAGACTCCTTTGGCAACAGTGAGATGTTATCTGCCATGACATGTGAATTCCTCCCTCATGTCAATCCATGAAAGTACTAAAGAATAAACGCTCTAGCAAAATGAATGTAGCAATACTATTGGGACATTGAGAGCATCATATTTTTCCCCAGCTCCTTTTTTTTTAATTCTCTAGCTGAATCCTCAATATCCATATAAATTAGTCAGTCTGAAGAACTACTTGAAAATCTATTGCTTTAATCTCATAGGCTAGGGGAGGGTGGTATTCTCCACTTAATGCTTAGGAGTCCCTCCTCCCCCTCCCTTCTCCTCCAACTTTGCAGTGTTCCTTCACATTAAGCCCACACAGAAGTGACTAAGACACATTTTTCCTGGGAGTTTTGCAGCTGTGAAAGCCAAATGAGCAGGCTCCTGTTTTGTTCAATCCAGAAAGACCTGAATTATAAGACAAGTAGCCAAAATAGGCTATCTAGCATCCACAAAATGCATATTCATGCACTACTAAAAAAATGAGGACACTTTTCTATGAACAAGACACTGTCTAAATTAGGCTCTCACTTATTTATGTTTGTATTTATCAATCAGTTCTTTAGTGTCACATGTTCCTTTTTATTCTTGAGCTAGGCCTGAGGTCAAAAATAATATTATTTATACCCATTTTATAGATGAGGAAACTGAGGGTTACAGAAGGCAAAAGATTTGCATTTCTCACTTCATAAAAGATAAGTCATTTATTCATTTCATCTCCATTGATAGAAAAGGGGGAAAATGACATTCAAGGAAAGCACTGAAAACTGAAAGAGAATTGATTTAGTAGGAACAGGAGGACTTTATATGTGTGCTCAAAATGTGAGGAAGTTTTCACTTGTCCTAAGGCACTCACTGTGCAAACATTTTGAATTATTCTTGGGATGTGAAGAAGGAGTTACCAATCATTTCTTAAAACCCTCCTCCAAACCCCTCTCTCTGGAAAGTCCTAGTAATACGAAGAACAGGGATTATGCTGTTAAGAATGAGAATCCAAGAGAAAGCAAATAGGGAAGTTACAGGATTTATAGACCATCATTTATATGCTATGAAAATTCATTCTTCTGATGCTGGTCATTCTGATTTGGCATAAAAGAGTGAGATGGCTCCTGGGTGTGTTTGTGACTAAGGTTGAAGTGGAGACTATGAAAGTAAACGTAACTCTGGGTTTTGATTGCATGAAGAATAAGGACTAGTGCTCTGGAGAGGCATATGGATGCTGCTTGTGAAACTAGCCTATGTCCAGGGTCCTAGTGCTAAGCCTCAAGGAACAACATCAGCTATTTAACAGCTAGCAGCTAGATAGCCAAGTCCTGGGCGATGTATATATGGGACTGAAATAGTTCTACATCCTTAGTTCTCTCTGCATCAAAGAGGAAAATGCCCATGGAAATGCCAATGGATTGAGAACTTGTAAGTAGTTACAAATGGAAGGGACTTAGCAGTTTGTATTTAGGTCTATAGTAGGAGTAATGGTTCAGTGCAAAGATTGTCATATTTAGCGTGAGAGGACATAGGTTTAAATTCTAGTTCTATACTTTAGTATTCATACATCTGTGGGCATGTCATTTACTTTACCTGAGCCTTCATTTTCTCATCTTTAAAATGAGTGAGTTGAAGTAGTTGACCTCTAAGGTCTCTTCCCTTTGTAAATCTATGGTCTTGACCTTATGACTTAAGACTTACCTGCTTGGAATGAATGTACTACAAGTATATGTGGATGGGAGTAACAAGAGGAAATGTTGCACAGGTATTTGAAAGAAGAGGAGTTGAATGCCTTGCATGTGAAACTGTGGGGTTTAAGTTTAATACAAAGAATTGAAAATTTTTTAAAAAGAGGAAAGCATTCAGCCTGATTATCAGATTTTCTACAAAGGCTGTCTAAGAGCACAGATGAGAACTACACATGATAAAAATAGAATGTGATCTACAGTAATAGAGAAGACACACACATTGATGGCGTTGTGGAGGTATAGAAGTGTTGATACACACATCCCTCTAACCCATGATTTCTTACAGCTTTGTGTGAAGAATTCAGGAAATTCTCAGGAATATCAGATGAAATCTCCACAAGACCTGGAGCATAACTTGTGCTTAGCATTTCTCAGTCCATAGTGTGACTTACGATGGTTCTTGGAAAAAAAGAGATGGGTGCAAGGTTTTTAAAGGGGCCCCACAATCTTTATTAGAACGACTTGTTGCTATTGGAGAATGTTTTGGATAACCTATGCCACAATGTTAAAATTCCATTTATTCTGAGAATTCCATTGGTGGCTAGATAAGCTCTAAGTTTACAAACAAAACTCTTGTCCTGAAGTCACCTCCAGTGAGGGGACCATACTTATTTTATGTTAACTAATCAACTCCACTAGTCTGACATTTCAAACTTCTGTGTGCAGTTCTTTCTCACTAGACGAAAAATAACGTTTCAAAAAGCTGAACTTTTATTTTATGGATCAAAGGATTTCCTATATTCCTATATATTAAGACTTTTCATTTCCAAATATTGAAAATTTCTGATTTCTCCCACAGTGGGAAAAGATGCATGATTAGGACATGGGATAGTGAAAGACATTAGTGGGGATCTTTCTGGAAAAAGAGAGAAAAGGCCAAATAAAAGCACCACTGGATTTCTCAAAACACCAACATTCAGATGAAATAGGAGAATAAACATATAAAAATTAAACAAAATAAATTAAAATATTTTAAATAGGATTTGATTGTCTCAAACTCAAATGACTGCTAGATACATATAACACAGTGTAAAGAATGTAAAGCATGCAAAAGTGATAGACAATAGTCCCCTGAAAGGACTTATAATTTAGTCCTCTACAAAAGAAAAACAAAATTTTTTATTACAGAAAATCAGTGTTAAGGAGAATAATGTTAAAAATACATATTCAACATGAGAACTGAAGAATCTGAAGACAGGGCATGATTAATAAAGGGTCAGATTTATCAGGAAACTGTTAGATGTCTAATCTCTGATATATCTATAACTATAGCCACCTATACACATATATACAAAATACATATACATACCACATATTATATATATATATATGTATACACATACATATACATGTGTAAGTGTAAGTATGCAGAAAAATGAAGTTAATTACTATTGCAGCTCTCACAAAAAAATCACAGCTGCCAACTTTACATATGAGTTTGAGCCTAGTTGTTTAAAATGTACAAATGTGCTATAAAATCAGCTATCACTTTTTTCTAAGAGTTCAGAATAAATATGTTCATAATGGAACACAGAATTAGCTATGCTAAGTTTAAGTCATTGATCCAAGGTCATTATCTGTAGTAATTAATGCTGATGTGTTAAATAGAAAAGACCCCTCTTATCCACTATCTAATAATTTTTACTTTTTCTAAGAAGAGACATAAAATAGAATGTTATGTGAAGCATCATTGTTGAAATCCCAGGTAACATATCTATTTACTTATAACCTGTGTTTCCTGTGCCAATTTTAATACCTTGTAGGGTTCTCTGTGTCAGAAGAGTTCAGAGTCTGGCAGTTCTTACCAAATTAGATCAGCTTTCAAAATAAGCTCTAAAGTGATAAGCTTAATAAACTATTTGGAGCAAGAACTCTGATGTCCAAGAGGGTCTGTTGCACAGTTTCTTTGATTTGCTTTTCTAAAAAGAAAACAACTTTAAGAAGGGTAAATAGTCTTACTTTAATTGCATACACCCACAGAGAAAATATAAGCAGGACCAACAAACAGGGCTTCCAAATGTCTGACCATAGGAAATGCATACATGATTACCAGAGAAAGAAGCACTAACATCTGAGTTTTCAAAGCCAGGGAACTTCTTAAAGCAGCTGCACAGAATCTCACTTGTCACAGTAACCTTCTATCACCAGAGTGGTCAGAGGGTAGCCTCCTCAATCAGTCAGAGGGTAAACGATTATCTGACCCCAGCAAATTTCAAAGATCATTTGTTATATCACAGAGGAATTATGCCATGATAAAAATCACCATTCCTGAAAGCTCCGAAAAATACATACATAAGTATTTATGTGCATATGTATACATATGTGTAGGTACACATGATGGGGTGGGCATGGGCATCCTCTGAATTGTTGGATTTGGGCTTGACAGTCATGCTTTGATTCTGCCTCATGGGAGGTCCATTAGTCTAGTAGATTAAAGGATTTCTCTAATCATTCATATACGTCTGTGACTTAGATGTCAATATTTTAATGCATCTGTGATTCCATTCATGTATATGTTTCTAGCCTAGTGCAAATAAAATAATACATCTAAACTTTCTCATGCAATGTAATACTTGTCCTACTATCTCTAGAAGATTTATTTAACACACTGAAAGACTTTCTGTAGATCTCTTGACATTAAGGGATTACCTGTACAGGCTAGTTTCTACCCATCTGTTATCCCTTTCTCTCACTTACATGAGTGATCCACCTTTATTTCTGGTCATAATTCTCAGGTCATTTAACTTTGATAATGATTTTTGGTGCAATTTGCTATTAATGATCTATGTTTGCCCACTGTATGTTTCTTCACTGATCTCTGAGTCTGTGATTCATAGAATTTTACAATACTAATATGAAAACTAAGATTTGGAACCAAATTGAAATAAGTGGTAAAGTAGGAAATTTTAAAAAATATATTGCATTTCACTACCTATCAACTCAGAAAAAATAAGTAGATAAAGAATTTTATCTCATCTGTCATATTTTAAAAGAATTTAGTCAATCCAAAATAATATCTCCTTTAAGAATTAAAAAGATCCCAGAAACCACCTTAGCCAGCAAAGATTTGACATCTCTGCCAAGTGAAGAGACATGGCAACCAAAGACAGTACCAGTTTAGGTTACAAGTTCATTTGAAGTACAATGGTAGAAGAGAATGGAAGGCCAAGCACAGTCCAACTCATGGAAAAGCTAAGAACAGCTGAGAAGAAAATGAGTTTGCAGAAAGCTTAGTAAGGCACCCATCCAAGGAAAATGACCTCAAGAACATATGCATATTGTTAACATGGGCTCTAGAATGACTACTAACCTGTCAGAGTTACACAACAACTAGTTAATTAGAAAGACTTCTGAAGTCCCAAACTGCTTAACATACCAGTGATCCTTCACAGGTGAACCCTAACTAAATTTGGAGATGCCTATAGCAGCCAGAAACTACAGAACCAGCCTTGACCAGCTCAAGGGCAGCTTTGAATAGCAGCTGCATACTCAAAATCTTGCTTGGGATTTTCTGAACAATTTGTTGCCTGGCTTATTGAGTCTACAGATGTCTTCTCTCTTAACCCGCAGGTCTCCACCCAAAAGCTTCTAGAAATTACATTATCTCACCCTATTCCCACTATCCTTTGAGTAGCAGAAAACTCTCTCTTTATCTCTCTGTCTCTGTCTGTCTGTCCCCTGTCTGTCTGCCTCTCTCTGCCCCTTGCCAGTTTTCTTTTGTAAGCTCTTCTCAGACAACAAACACTTTGAATCAATCTATGATCACAGTTTCATTTAGGGTCCCTTTTTGGGCCTGAGTCTTCCTTTAACAATATGAAACCAGAAGAACAAGATGCATATCTGAAATAGAACAGATCTATTTTCATCAGCAAGGATAACAGATGCCATATTTGGATGTCTTGGTATTGGATTTTATATATGAGGAAGTGCTAAAAAGCATTTAAAAAGTTGAAGTTAGGAAAAGTGTCTAAATCTGACTAAGTACAAGACAAGTAATTTCTCTGATAGGAGATACAATATTAAAGATATTAAGGGATTAGTATCTCTAAGGGATGATTACAAAAGAGTCAACTATAATGCTTATCCCTTCCACTTCCTTTATATAGAAAAACAAAGTGACCAAAAAATATCAGCTGTTCCTAGACTATATAACTGCTTTCTTCTCTCTAAAAATCTATACTCGATGAAAATAGAAGAGGCAAAATGATACAGTAGGAAAAGTACTAGATTTGGAATCTGATGATTGGCTTCAAATTGAACATCACTTATTTCTATGGGTTTCACCATTTTTTGTCTTTAAAATCATGGGGTAGAAGATTTGGATGAAATGGTATCTGAATTTCCTTCTACCTCTAAGTCTATGATGCAGTGAAAGAGTACAGGAGTAGAACACATCCCTTACTAATAAGTATTTTAATGATTCTGTTGCATATACTGAATTTTCATTTTTGTACCATGAATACATTTAGGATTTTCCTGGAGTAACTACAGGTAAGCAAAATAAGCCAAAGTGAAAAACTTACCCTCTCTTTGGTCAGGCCCCCAAACCGGACCCAGTCCAAATGAATCCAGAGTCTAAATCTTATAAGACTATATGCCAGAAATGCTACTATGTAAGTGACTTTGCTTAGTGATCTATTATATATTGCCATCAAGGGAGTTTCATATGATCCTATATTTAAAATTAGAATGGAACTTAGAGGTCATTGAGTTCAACTTTTCATTTTAGAAGTGAAGAGGCACAGAGAGGTCAAGTGACTTTTCCAGGGTCACAAAAGTGAAGCAGAATTTGATCCCAGGTCTTCCTGACTCCAAGTACAGTGCTCTGTCCTCTATCCTGGGTTTCATAAACTTTTTCCACTCATATCTCCCTCAGTGCTTCTTAAACTGTGGGTTACAACCACATTGTGATTCACAGTTTAAGAACCGCTGAGTCTGTGCCATGTCTCCATGAGGAGACATAAGCTTCCTTATTGTATTTATGAATATGATGGAGAGATTTTGTACAAACAAAATTTTAAAAAATAATGATAAGTTGTATCCAATTTTTTAGGTGACATTTAATTAACTACACTGAATTCTAGAATACTACAAAGTCTTTTAGTTAAATTCACAAGAAAAAAATCAGTCCATTTACAATAGAAAAACAAAGTGAATAAAAAACAAAGACACTTGGCAAATAGTTTACACTTGGCTCACTGAGTGAGTAGGTAGCTTGGAAAGGTACTTCAGATAGACAATGAACTTAGTTCCATATTAAGCAGAAAGATGATTTCACATTATATCTGGTAAACTGAGCAATGTTATCATTGTCTTCAAACTGCTATTTCAGTAGATGATATCTTAAATATCAATATTTTTCTATTGATATTATATGAATGAGAACAATGAAACTTCTCCAAACCAAGTTCAAGTAATCCCGAACCAATAGTGGGTATGCTACCGATAACGACTACTGAATATTAATTACAATTCCTGGTGTGTAAAAAAATTGTTTAAAATAATTAACCAAGTATGTGTGTGTTCGTTCTTCATTGCCTAAAGAAGACCAGGCCATCAGAGAAATGATGACATGACTTGCACTTGACTTTGTTTTGAGCAGGTCACCAGCCTCACTTCTCCTCCAGAGCCGTCTGAATCCAGTGACCAGATATTCATCAGGATGATGGGAGATGACCCAGGATGAGGCAGCTGGGGTTAAGTGACTTTCCCAAAGTTACACAGCTAGGAAGTGTCAGGTGTCTGAGGTGAGATTTGAACTCAGGTCCTCCTGACTCCTGCACTGGTGTATCACCTAGCTGCCCAAGACAGGAACAACAAGAAAGACAGGTGGTCTATCTTATAACCAAGACAAATAAATGGTCTCAAGAGGGGTGAATGAGTGAATGAATGATAAAGCATTTATTAAGTATTTATTACGTGCCAGGAACTGTCATAAGTGCTGGAAATACAAAATGCAAGTAAAAGAGTCTTTATCCTCAAGGAGTTTACCTTCCAGTGAGGAAAAATAACGCATCAATAAGAGTTAGAAAGTAGATTTGGGTCATTTGAAATTGGCTGTGAAGCGTTATAGAAGCCCGATTGGATGAAACTAAGTGAAAGCGAACCTATTGGAACCCAGTGTCATGAGGAGAGTCCCATTGGGAGGGGCATGAGGAAGATAAGTGGGATAGCTGATGTGAGGGCTATAGGGTTCAGAAATGATCAGGAAGTTGCAAGACTTGTATACCTGAAGTATTGGTAGAATAAGGAGAGGAAGTCTTCCAGTACCTTGGATTCATCCTTCAGAAAGAATTTATGGAAAGACTGACCAGAATTGCATAGGACAAGAAGGTATAGTGGAAATGAGAACCCTTTCAAAGGAATCTGGTAAAATCATAGATTCACCAAAGTGTCATTTTGTCAATAATACTATTATGCGTCAGAATAGCACTTAACCATCCTTTACATAACTGATACAGTTAAAGATTTTCATAAATTTGCTTTATTTCCTGGCATCTCTAATGACTTTGGTAAATTCTCATTGAAAAGGGAGATCAGATATGGTAACTAAAGAAAAGGAAGGTAGACTTTAAGTGAACTGATATACCAGATCATCTCCTAGTTAAATAAGTGGCTAACACAGAGTATCAGTTGCCTGTACAGAAAAATTAGCACCAATATGTAATGGTTTGTAATTTTGTTCTATCTATCTGTCTTATTTCCCTACATATACTGCAGGCTATTTGTGACCTGGAAAGAATCCTGGAAAGATATCAATGTACTTTTGCATTCTCTAAAGCTCTTAGGGCAATGCTAAGCATAGAGTAGGTATTCTATAAATCCCTGAGTGATTGATCAATCAGGTCACAGATTCAGCTAAGAACCAAAGAAACTAGCCCTATTCTCCAAATTGCCACAGGCCCACCCAGTGTTATCGATAGGACTTGAATGTACAATGTATGGCATACAGTTCAACTAGCCTCACTTAGGTGGAGACTGAGTTGAATTAGTGCCATCTGAACCTTCAGCAGTGATTTCTGTGACCTTGTATGTTATGAACCTTTTAAACTCTTTCAGTGATGGACGCATTAAATTACCTCATTCTTCTTAATAGCAATTATGATTGTTTGAACTGAGAGGCACTCGCATTAATTGACCCCTAGACTTCAGTGAGCTCATTTTCAAACCTGAATTTTCTTTTTCCTTTTTTTTTTTTTTACCCCATGCAAAAGTTCCCTGAGGGTGGCCCTCATCTAAGGTGACAGTATGATGTAATGACGGTGAGGTCACAATGTCACAAGCCATTGTCCAAAAAATGATAACCCCATGTCCACCAATCTACCCTTGAATACTGAGGTTAGTTTCAATCTGTTCAAATTGAATGTGGCTAGTTGGGCTCAGATATTTGCCCCAAATCATCCTCTCAAAGCTATTAAAGCAACCTGATCAGTATGAAAACCACAGAGCAGCAAACAGAGCTCTATGTGCTACCTTCCTGCGGAATCAATTTCTATTACAGTGACAATTTGTTTGGTATCTTCTGGAGTTTGATGCTGCTACTGCTTTAAAAAAAAAAGCTGTCACTTTTTTTCCTCCTTCTCCCCTTCTCCCCCGCCCCCATGGGCCTCAGCTTGTGTCTGTGCGTAAGTCCTGGGGTCTTGGGTGTCAAATGTCAGGCCTTGTACTGAGCTGTCAAAGAGGAGAATAGTCTGAGATGATTGATGACTGGAAAGCCTGAAATCCAAACCTCCGCAGCAAATGCTTCTTTTACAAAAAAGCTGGGGCTACCCACAGTGGCTATATTCAAGGTCAGTTCGCATACCATTACACCCACTGCTTTAGGCTTCTAACAAGTCACAGCATTCACAGAAAGGACTTCTGCCCTTCTCAAGCCAGAGCATTGCCTCTGCCTTCCACTCCTTCCTTCACTCTCTACTGGAAACCCTTTGCCAAAATGTTTAAACACTTAATCCTGATTAAAAAAAAATCCACCCCTCCCAACATATACACACTTTCCTCTCCACCCCCCCTTTTCTTCAGGCTACATTTGCTAAGAAGAGCCATGGACTGAAGCTTTCTGCTGCACAAGTCAGATGACAAGATTATTAATGGGAGCAGGGCAATGTCATATCTCATTTCATGCATATTCATGAAGGGAGTCACACAGCTGGGACCACGCACTGTGGAGAGAGGGGAAAATAAAGAATGTCTCCCTCCCCCAACCCCCACCTCTACCCCCATTGAAGGATGTCATTGTGGAAGTGAGGAGACCTACTGGCAAAGTTTAAGAAATTGGACTCTTTATTCTTTGTTTATTTTGTTTTGTTTTTAAGGAAGGGGTGGACCTTTATTTAGAACTTGTGGACCAGTCTTCTGCCCAAGGTCTTCTCTTTCCTCACCACTAAATCAGTCAGGAAGTGGAACATCCCAGTACAACCCATCTAGTAGCCACATTAACCAAAATGAGTTCCGTAAGAAAACCTTAGCCAGTGGTCACAGTGAAGGGTGTGAATGGTAAGAAAGACAAGAAAAATCCAAACCCAAGTCAGAAAGATGTCATTCCAATGGTAATATATGTATGAAAGAATGGAAGGAAGGAAGGAAGGAAAGAAGGGAAGAAAGGGAAGGAAGGAAAGAAATGGAAGGAAGGAAAAAAGGGAAAGAAGGAAGGAAGGAAAGAAGGAAGAAGTGGAATATTTTCTCCATCAGAGATGGAAACATTATTTGAAGGCTCATCTGGACAACACTAAAAGTATATATCTGAAAGGAATAGTATTTGGAAACCATTACAAAATAGTTCAAATGACTTTTCAGTTACAACCAAATAATTTCTAGTCTAAGTTTTAAAATTCTATTTTTGTAAATTAGATATGACAAGATACTATTCAATAACCTTCCAGGGTACCATGTTGTATTACCACAGATATTCCATACAATGTGGCCCGCTCCCCTCCCCCTCCAAAATGCAAAGCTACAACAAGTAAAATGAAAATAGAACAGATCTGAGAGAAAGACCAGCTAAGAAAGTTAGTCTGAAGAGAGAGTCCTGTACAACTCACAGGAAACAACAAGTCCTTCAGAGGGAGTGCCCTTGACAGAAAACAACTGTTGTGAAATTGCTACCCAGCTGGTTGACACAGTTATGTAGAGCAATAGAGAGAAGCATGCCAACAGATGTCTCCAGCCAATAAAGTTGGGTACCTTCAGTATTTTTTCTCTTTTGTTTGCACCACAAATAAACCATTTCTTCGTTAAAATATACAGTATACTCTGGGCTTAGAAGAGGATATTTCCAGTAGTTTTTATTCAAATATAACTAAAAACCATGCAACTATTATTTTGATCTGAATTCCCTGGAAACTCCAACTTCTTTACAGATATCTCACAAGTTTAAGAATGTGAAAGGAAGAAAAGGAAAAGACAGGCAAGTATGTGCTAGTAGGATATGGTATTTTTCCTCATCATATCTCAATTCAGTAATAATTTTCCCCCACCCCAACCCCCCATTCACCCATTATCTATGCAATTAGATGCCTTAAGTTGCACTTTTCTTCAGAGGAAGGAGGTACTGATTCTCACTTCCCAATTAGTCTTCTCACAAAATTCTCTCTTTCTCATAAAAGGATGACTGGGGTCAAAGGACTTGAGGGAAACCAACCCCTCTCCCAACCATCCTGCCATATTAATATGAAGAGAAAGTCAGAGAAATCAGAAACTGATTGATATTATAGGCTACTAATTATTTCCAAAGTGCAGAATATAGCATAACTCTAAGGGGTCTCAACCCAGGACAGGTTGGGTTGATGAGTTACAACCTACCCTTAACACCATAGCCAATCATAGGGCTTGTCTCCAGTGCAACCACACCTACCTTTCATTAATTATAGCCTAACACTTCTCCACTTCAAACTCCTTTGCCGCTGTTCAAGTTCCTAAACTTCCCTTCTCAGCCAGTTGACCAATCTTTCTGGGAATCCAACTCAACTTGAGCACCTATAGTAGCAACTGAATAGTTGCTTTGGGGAGCATTCTCCATCCCTTGTCTCACCCCTGCTTTGTATATTCCCTGAGGTTGGTGGAAAAAAGCATTAATAAAGGTGGTGGCACAATCAAACAATTTGTCTTAGACTAAAGAGTTTAGAAGATTAGGGGGATGTACAGAGATAAGAGAATTTCAAAAACAATCCAATTTTTTCCTTTTTCCAAAATGGAGAATAGTTTGAGCAATGTGAAAGTAAATACATGCTTAGGTAATGGTTTAGTTTCAGTGCCCAGAAAAGCATAAGAATTTAAAATAATCCTTCAGATTATTCTTGGTCATGGGCAGCAACATATTGTAGATGCAAAAAGAAGACGTATGTCATATGGATTTAGGTATGATTTAGGATTCAGAGTAAGGTCAAAAAACATAATCAGGTAAGGAAGATGCATTCAATGAGTATAAAGGATAAGGGTCCAGTTAGCAATGGGTTAAAAACTAGGCAAGCCCAATAAATGTCAAAGATAAAATGTTATCAAAGAATAAAGTAGGTGGTCAAAAGTCCAAGCAATATGAATCAAAAGAGATGGAGGAGATTGGAAGTAAAGGGCATAATTAATAGATGTAAGGAACTAATAATAAGGAAAGACCTTGATAACAGACTCCATTGAGGAAGTTAGGAATAAGAAAGACAACATGGTAGAGTGGTTAGAGAGCCAACCTCAAAATTAGAAAGACTAGCTGGAATTCTCGCTGTGCTACATACTTGACCCTCATTAGGCTGCTTAACATCTCAGTGCTTTAGGTAACTTTCTAAAGATAGAAGTT
Organism: Potorous gilbertii; assembly: GCA_028658325.1. NCBI lineage: Eukaryota > Metazoa > Chordata > Mammalia > Diprotodontia > Potoroidae > Potorous > Potorous gilbertii. Next base: position 565,124,112 of record CM053769.1, on the reverse strand, counting down.
ACCTTATATGTCTCTCAACTCTTGTATGTCAAATCTTCTATTAAGTTCAGGTATTTTTAAACAAAATCCGGAAAGTCTGACAATTCGTTAAATGTCCCTATTTTTTA
>CM053769.1:565100578-565123505 GCA_028658325.1 Potorous gilbertii | reverse complement strand
AAAAGTAATTCTAGGTGGATTGAATGGCATAAGCAAAGTTTGGAAATAGGAATATAGAGATTATGTTTGGGGGCTAATGCGTCAATTACTCTGACTGTTGTAGCGCCAATGTGATATTCTCAGCACCTGCAGCGGCCATGAATATCCTAGCACAGTTCTGAGTCATGAAATACAGCAGCCTTTTCACATGGAAGACAGAACCAAAACATTTACTCAGACACCATAAAGCTGAATCCATCATAGTAACAAAGAAATCGATACACAGTAACAATGCAGGGGGCAACACCATCCCCAAGCCTCTATCAAGCTTCCTACAAACCAGCTCCCTTAAACAAATCATAAACAGGCTCCCACTCACACTAATTACTGCCTTTCTCAGCTCTGACTGCTCTCTAACTTCCTCTCAGCTCTGCTCCAGCACTACCTCTTCCTGCTCCACCCTTCCTACTCTTCCTGTTCCATGTGACTTGAGTCATGTGACTCAGGCTTGTATGTGACTTAAGCAGGTCACATGAGTCTATTAGTGGATGGGAAAGATCTTCCCATTAAGAAGTAACAATAAGCAAAAATGCATTATCAATATGACTGTAGGGAAAACTTTATGTATTAAGGTCACTACTGGGAGATAGTTTTAGAAAGGAAGATAGGGGTCAGATTACAGGACACTTAAAATGCTAACGTGAGGAATTTTGATATTTATCCTGCAGGTAATGAGTAAGGTAATGATGATAGTAGTGTTTAAAAACAGACCTGGTCCCAAAGAAGAGTTACAAAAAGACATTCTCCTCAGCCCCCACTCACCATTCCTTTGCAGAGATAGGGAGTGGGGCTGTAGTAGTTTTTTCTCAACATTATCTGGTGGTTTTTTTTTTTTTACTGATTTTCCCCCTTTTCTGGTTTTTCTTTAAAATAAATCTTGATTATAAGGGATGGCTCCCTGAGAGGAGATGTGAAAAGGGTAGAGGGGGGGGAATCTGGTATAGAAACAAAAACAAAAATTAATAAAATCTATCTGAAATGGGATTGGGGAAAGGAAATAAAACATTTATATGGAACTTGCTATGTTCCAGGCACTGTGCTAAGTACTTTACAAATATTATCTCATTTAATCGTTACAACAACCCTGCAAGTAGGTGCTGTTATGACATGAAAATAATGCTTTAAGAAAATTAATCTGGCAGTAATATGCAGATGGATTGGCATGAAAAGTATTGTCATTGGCTGTGAGAGGGACTGGAAAATGAATTTTCTATCCCACATGTGATTCATTCAAGACTTAGTGTCTTTTAAACGTCTGCTCCCTCCCACCATCCCCACAGAAGCAAGAGAATCAAAGGACTCCACTAACTAGACATCAAATTTATGTTGGAATGAGTTATAGTAGTTGAAAAAAATTATAATATAGTATTACACATCCCTATAGTACTTTATACTTTTCAAAGAGATTTCAAATATATCATTTTATTAATCTTCTTGACAATGCTTTGAGGTATGTGGATTTGAGCATGTTCACATCCTTATTTTCCAGCTAAACTAGTATTCAAAGAGTTTGGGACTTCCCTAAAACGCTACAAAACTATTAGGTCCTGGAGCTGGAATATAAACCCATTTCTTCTCATTCCAAATCTAGCCTTCTTATAAATAGTTAATAATGCTAATTAATATTTATAAAGATCTTTATAGTTTTCAAAATGCTTTATGAATATTTTCTCATTTGATTCTCTCAATAGCCTTGTAGTTAGGAATTATTAATGCCCATTTTACAGATGAGGAAACTTAAGGCTCAGAGAGGTTAAGTGACTTGCCTAGGGCCATACAACTGGTTTTAGAGGCAGCATTTGAATTTAGGTTTTCCTGATTCCAAGTTCATCTCTTTATTCACTATAGCACCTAGTTGCCTACAATAATAAATCAATTAGAAATAATCAATAGATGTTTCATTTTTTTATTTACTTACTACATTTATGAAGAAATCAATCAATTAGTAGTAAAGACAAAAAAAGCCCTCATAAGTGTAATTTTTATTAAATTTTCAACATGGGCATTCCTTCTTGTAATTTTGTAGGCATACTAACACTCCATTTAATACATTTAACCAGACTTGATGAGTATATTAGCAACTTTTTCTATTTAAGTTAAAACAAATGCTCATTAATAGTATTATGCCCATCTAAGAAAACATTAGCTAAAACTGAATTAAAGAAATTACAAGACACTTTCAGATTTCCTGTGTTATATTCATAATCCATAGCATAGAAAATTCCCAAATCCAATATATGGGATAAATTCTGACTTGGGGAGAAAAGGGCAAATATATTTAAATAGGGTAGATACTCAAGGCTACACACATAGCCACAGTAACCAGGGAATTCAAATAAAAATCCTTATTTATGCCTGAAATGTCCATATAATTGAAGAAAATGAACAAAAATCCTTCTTGTCCCCCATCCCATTTCAGTTAATTTTCTTGAATAACCAGTTATTTCACATTATATGGTCTAAACTTTAGTCTGACAAGTATCTAAAATCCATTCCTCTATTGATAGGCCTGAGGGAAGGGGTTGAAACTGATTCCCTTAGTTTAATCTAGGGGAATGAAGAAGAGGGGAGAGTAGGACTTTTCATTTCTTTTTAAATACCCATCAAGGCCTGATGTGACTCCAAGTGCTTCAACCAGCTAGTTCACTGGGAGAGCAAAACAAACCAGTTTTAGAATTGGTTTAAATCCTTGAACTAATGAACTGAACTTGAGCCTGAACTTGGAGCAAAGGTGATTTCATTACCTTAGATGGAGGAGAAAAGGCACTTAAGAGGAAAAGCAAGAAAGCCAAAAATTTCTGGTATGATAGGGAAGCTTTTTTTCCCTCTCTCTGGCAGAAATACTGCAGGCCTAATTATCACAAGAAACACCTATCTGAATAAAGATTCTGTGACACAGGACATGCAACTCTAGTGGGAAGGAAGACACAATTCTTCTACTTGTTTTAAGAAAAATTCTGTTAATTATCTGGAAACTGATAGAAGAGTAATGAACCTAAATCTTTAGGTGGATGCTAGGGGATAGGGACATAACAGTATTGACATGCTGCACAAAGGTCACTGTTGACTACTTTATATTACTGCCAAAGGGGTCTAAATCATTCCTGGAGGGTAGCAGACAAAGCCTGTTCCCTCTCCCCAGTTCTTCTGCATCTCCTGCTAGCCTGGGCTGCCCTGCCCCCAAATAACTCTAATTGGCTGCCCTAAAAGTTCATCTCCATCAATGGCAGATTGCCCCTTAGAGAAAGGACAAATTTGATTTGACACAGCTGTTGAGATTCCACCTACTTATCCTGTCTACTATGCTGGGTCATTCCTTGAGGGTTTGAGGACCCGGGGCAAATCACAGTACATGAGACCCTGCTGCCACTGTCTAATATTTTATACAGGTGATGGCTGCTTAAAACGAATGTGGAGGGCATCCTTGATCAACAGAGCCTAGAGCATAAACATTAGGTATGACAGTCAATGGGGAAAAGATGTTGCCCTGTGGTGGGGGATTTGGAAAGGAACACAAAAAAGGCAAGCAGCAATTCAAGGGATTTTAAAAGGTAGAGCAGGGTGATTTTGTCTTCTGGTGTTAATTATATATTATATAGGGGTAGAGACTAGACCTGTGATTTCCTTGGGTTAGGGAACTCCATAGAGTATGTTGGTGCTTGCCTGTGATCACAGCTACCAGGAAGGCTAATGCTGGTGGATCTCTTGTGCTCAGGAGTTTTGAGTTGCAGCGGGCTAAGTCTATGAGATATCTGAATTAATTGTAGAATTATTATAAGTCCATCCCTCTACCCCTAAACCTGGGAGCTGGGGGACTAAGGAAGGGCTAGCTGGCCCAGTTTAGAAATGGACCAGATCAAAACTTCCACACATTTGCTATGGGATAGGGCATATGAGTAACCCCTTCATTTCCAACCTGAGTGAGATAGGAAGAACTAATCCTTAAAAAAAATGGGAGAAGGATATGGAACTCTTTGGAGAAGAATATTCCTCTCCCAATGAAGATTGGTACCTTCTTTGCAACTTGAAGACTTAAAAATTACCTAAAACAATGAGAGGTTAAGTGACTTGTCTGGAGTCACACAGCCATTGTCTTGAAGTGAGATTTGAAAACAGAGTCATTCTGACTCAGAGACCTGCTCTCTATCCACCATAGCAGGCCACCCCTTACTTATTTACTATATGCGGCTGCTCATTTTATTTTAGAAGTCTGGAATTATCTGCCCTTTCTTCTTGGAAAACAAGTGCCCAGAGTGATAAGTGGGACCATAACTGACATGTTAGGGATTCCTTAGAAGGGATCAAGGTGGGTTTGGGACTACGTAATCTCTTCCATTTTCTGTACCTCAAATTCTGAAGTTCTGGGTGATTGCCCAATTTGCCCTACTCTAGGGATATTTTGCAGCCATGTCAGACACAAAAAGGTTTGTTGTCCTTGTAAGTGCATTGGCTATTCCCCAAATCTCCCATATTGGTTCCTTAACAGCATTGTGTTTTAGCTCCAATCTATCTTCAAGGTAAATCTAGTTTGTTCTTGTACAACATTTATATAAGAAGCTTGTGTTCTGTGATTCCTGGTCTTCTCCCAGTATGTTTTCACTCATTTCTGAAGGTGTTGTAAATGCCCTACCTTGTCAGTGTCAGTAAATTCAGTGTCATAGTCAGAGAAAATGATGCATAAACATCAGAAATCTTTATTTTTGAATCCTATAAGTACAAATCATATAGTCACTGTGGATTGCATGTGGGGAGTGTAATATTTATAGCATTGATAAAGTTTTCCCAAAATGTGGCATCTAAAGCAATGCATGGAATATTACAGTTAGAAGGAACAGGAGAGGTCATCCAGTTCAACCCATTCATTTTATACATGAGGAAATAGACCCAGTGAGATTCAATAACTTTCAGAAGGTTGCACAGTTGCTAGATAGTTGACCTGGAACTTGAACTCATTTCCTTTCTTCCATGACAGTGCTTTTGTCCCTAAAATATACTTCCAAACTCTTGGTTCCACTTCACAGAAGAGGCAGTCTTATGCAAATACATTAATTAAAACCTAATATTAAATTCAGATTGGGAGACAGTATTCAGAGGCTCCCATCCATTCCCACTATCCCTGGCGAGAGCAATAAAACTCTGAGTGGGTTTAACTTGTTGTTGTTTTAATATAAACTAGGCTTGAACTTCTATTGGAAAGTAAAGAATGGATTTATATTTTTGATGAGATACTGGCAAGGATTTTTTATATGGAGTGATAGCCTACTTCTCCATGGAGAGGACTTAGGCTACCTTCCTTCTTTTGTTGGGGTTATTAGACAAACAAGTACTTCTACTGTGCCTCCTGTAACTAATTCTTTTTCATTTCCTCTTTTTCTTCCTTCCTCTCTGCATTACCCCCCTCTTAAAAAAAAAAGTCTGATTCAGTGCAGCCGCTTAATGTGAGCTGGGCTAACACATTAACTTCTCTATCCAGCTGGGCACAGACCTCTATCCTGCTGCCACTGGCAGCCTGGGATCCAAGTGTGCTGGCTGGATACAGTGTAGTTCCCATACCCAGCTGAGATATTGGCTTAAGGGAGATGTTTTCCCTCTCCAGGATAGCAATGGCAGCTGCCACAGGCCATAAGACATTGGCCCCGACTCTGTCACAAAGCATACTGTGCTTCATGGTGGTTCGATGCCTACAGTGGGTCCCATCCGGCTCTCACTCCAGGCATCACCTTCTTGCTCACTGGAAAACACTTGCAAGGCTAGGGGTAAAGTCAATACATATTTTATAGAACAGGTTTATTACAGCCTTTAAAATTTGATACCAATCAAAATCCTCCCCTTCCAAAAGCACTTATTTTCTTCCTTCAAAACTTCTTGCCACTTTGTTTCGATAAAACCGAAATAATTATCCTGAAAATATTGAGCCATCTATACATGCTTCAGTCATAATCCATGGAAAAAAAAGACAGTTTTCTCCATCATTAACTACTTCTAGAACAATGAAACCCAATGACCACCACAAAAATAAAGACACTTATATTCGAATAGTTCTGTACTATAACACTGCTTTGAGTTTATCAAGGGGGATGGCAATATTAAAACAGAGATGAAAACTTTTAAGAACGTTTTTTTTTCCTCTGAAAATAAGGTGAATTGTTATTTGCTGAAGGTAGGGCATCCTCCCTCCCCTTTCCCCTTTTGGGTATTTTTGTATACACATTCCAGCACCAGACAAAAGGCACACGGCAGCTTAAGAGCTCTAAGGACTGGGGGCTGAGAAGGAGAGGAAAGAGAGGAGCATGATTGATGTTGTTCTGGTTGGCTTATAAAGGGCAGCCGGGAGTGCAGGGAAATAATCAGGAAAAAGGGCGTCCCGTGCTGGCTCTCTCAGAGGGGAGAAATGAATCCTGCACCTCTGCATTATTAAGTTGTCAGGCGGGCTGATGATGAAAATCTGAAGGTCAGGCATAACAAGAAACACCTTATGGGGGGGTCGTGACCTTTCTGGAAGTGCTACACTCATGTTTATCTGCACCTAACCCTTATCCACAATTCTTCATTTGATAAGAACATTGGGAAGAGGAAGGGGGGGAAGAGGGTGTCTCATCATATGTATAAGCAGTGAGTGAAATTAGGCTTCCTGGGAAACTGATTGTGGAGTCTCAATTCACAGTGAAAGATAATAAACCAAAAGGACACACGAGGGATGCAGGCAGAAATTGTTCGCTACAGTGGAACTCAATAAAGGGAACAAGAGCTTTCCTAAATGACAAATTTCGTACAGTGGTGCTAAAATCAGGAATCTCCCTGGGATTCCTGCAGCAATTCACTCTCAGCTCTAGCACTTTTTATTTACTTTGGAAGTCCTAATAATGCCGGGGTTGGGGTTGCTTTTTTGGGGAATGTTTATTTCTTTAACTGCTTGTTTTAAACCAAAGAAGGGAGGTGAAGGACAATCAGACAGAAAAGTCCTTTTGATTTGTGTTCCTGGTTTCCAGATTGGAAATATGTGCCCGTCTACTAATCAAACCAGCTGAGATTGTGTATATCATCAGTGTAGGCTTAGGGGCAAGTGTTTGTATTTGCCATTTGGAGAACCATTTTCCAGGTGTTCTTCATTTTTTTTTTTATGTACCAAGGAAGTGCTCTGGATGCTTAACAGGGATCCCTGACACTGAATGTCTAATTAAAACTATACAAATATCAGTGGTATTCATATCATTAGAATAATTCCTGATGACTAATCTTCTAATGTCATTGTTTCACTTAATTTTTCAGTAGGGATATATAGAATGTGATGTATAAAAACATTTGCAAATAAGAAATCCTTTTGAAATTGTGCATATCAAAAGAAAAAGTTTGGTAAAACGATCAAAGAAAGTGCCTAAATATATGACCTCCTTTATTCCCCAAAATGAATTCATTTATTTTCTAAAAGGCATTTTAATTTGACTCCTCGAACCTAAAAGACAAATAGTGCAAGAAAAAGAGGGCCTGCACTTTAGCAGGTATGATACAAGGAACCACCGATATATCTTTAGATAGATAGATAGATGTGTATAGATATATAGATAGATATGTATAGATCTCTCTCTCTGTATATATATATATATATATATATATATATGTATATACATACATACATACATATATACATACACACACATTATATATATATATATATATATATATATATATATATATATATATATATATATATATGGAAGGAAGGAAACTTTGACATTTCAGCTATTCTAGTTCTTTTATTTACTTCTCTTTGGGGGAATGGCATGAGATGTAGCAGGAAGATGGTTTTCTGTAAATTTCTTTAGAATGTGTTAATTTGTAATAATATATCATATTCATTTTGAATCAAATGACCATACATTCAGAGCTAGAAGGGACTTTAGAGATAGTGTAGCCCATATCCCTTCATTTTTGAAATAAGGAAACTGAAGCCCAAGTGGTAACCAGTCCCATATCACCCACTGAATAGAGAGCAGAACTGGAGGTCATACCCAGTGTCTCTGACCTCTTTCCATTGCATCGCCCTGCCTCAAGTAGGCTTTGGTTTGAAAATATTGTTTTCATGTCCTGCTCACGTTTTCAAAGTTGAGTATTTACCTTCTTTGCTTCCCTTCTCCCAAACTGTCACAATGTTGAAAAAAATCAAAAAACCTTCTGTCTCTTCCCCCTTTCCTCCCTCTAAAGTCTCATTATAGCTAATTCCATATCCACTAATTCTGGATAGATGTCAAAATATATGTTAGAATTAGAAATACACCTTATCTGCTTTCATTTTTTTGTGCATATATATATATTTCAAGATAAATCTGACAAATATATATATATATATTTGAAGATGAATCTGACAAATACCTCTTACCTCACAAATATTAATCTGATGCTGAACTAAAGTTACAACAACATTACTTCATCCTAAAATATGAAAATTTCATTTGTTTTAACACTTCCCTCTGGCTGGAAAGTAGCTTAGACAGTTCAATGAAGAAATCAGTGGGTAGTAGCTCTATTAGACTCAACATTTTTTATCCCCTTCACTGTCAGAAGATGAATTAGAGTTTTAATTGGCACTGGACTCTCAGTCTTACCCTGACCTAGAAGTCAGAAAGAAACAGCCAGCGAGTGATAGTGTTAGTCTGAACCAGTGGCTAAGAAGTCAGCCAAAACCAGAGAGTGACTTTATAGGTGAAGACCAATCTCTGATAAATTAACCAGCACATGACAGTCACTGAGCAGCAATAGCCTTAAGGCCTGTGGCTAGTAGCCCACAGTTATGATGATAAAAGACCTTGATTCTTCAGTAGGCTAAAATTAGAATTGTTTTTTAAAAAGCAGTCACAGCCTAGCCATCAGAAAATTTCTAATTTGGGTTCTTGGACTCAGTGCTATTTGAAAAGCCAAAGTTCATCCTGGAGTATTTCCACATATATTGTAGTAGATTGTGAGCTTCCCAGAAAAATGAAGTTACATAATAATACTTATACCAGTATTAATACTAATAGTCAACATTTATATAGCCCCATCATGTGCTAGGCAATGTGCTAAGTCCCTTGCAAATACTATGTCATTTACTGCTCATTAGGTTGTTTTTATTCCCATTTTATAGCTGAGAAAATTAAGGCAAGTAGATTAAATAACTTGTCCAAGGTCACACAGCTAGTGAAAATGTAAGGTAGAACTGGAACCCAGGTCTTCCTGACTCCAGGCCCAGAGCTCTAGTCAGGGTCTGTTTTTCATTTTTCTTTTCGATGACCCCTCCCTGCCACCTACCTATCCCTTATCAATAATAGGTGCTTTATAAAGGTTTTCAAATTAAATAACTGACACAGAAATTATTGCTCTCCTTCTCTTGTACCTTGGTGTTGAATTTTTCATCATACTGATAAATCTTCTTTCTAACTTCGCTCCTAGAACCTCTGGAACATTTCAGTGAGTCAGCCATCTTTTAGTGGTTTAACAAGTGAGAAAGGAATTGAAGACGTTGGTGGGAGCAACATTTTAAGCCTGTGCTTAGACTGCATAAAAGTATTTCTTGATGCCCTGATCAAAAAATGAATTTTCCAGGAGTACCTGATGGTACCATCTCATTTCTTTTACATCACACTGAGAGGTCTGGGCTACCCAGAAGTAGCTGATGGCATGACAGACTGAGAACCAGGCCTGAAATCAAGAGGACCTGAGATCCAATCCAGCTTCAGATACCTCCTAGTTGTATAATCCTGGGTAAGTCACTTAACTCTGTCCACCTCAGTTTCCTCAACAATAAAATGGAGATTGTACTATCCTCTACCTGGCAGAGTTGTTGTGAGAATCAAAGGAGATAATATTAGTAGGGGCACTTAGAACAGCCTTGGCCATACATCAGGTGCTTAATTAATGTTTGTTCTCTAATCCTCCTTTCCCCAACACCCACACATAACCCCGAGGCAATTCTATTTGTCTCAAGGATCTTCTAGGGTTTCAACTTTCCTTTTGTCAGAATTTAGGCTCAGCTTTATCGGAACCCTAAATACCTTGAACTCCTACCTTGAAAATAAGAGGAGAAAATAAACTTGTCATCAAAGGTCTTCAAAGAGTAACTGAGACAATTCTGGACTAGTCTTAAATTTAATTAGACCCATGCTGGCCCTGGATACATATCCAGTACGAGCATACACATCAGATTCCCTATTTTAGTGTTTTGGTGGCATGTCTCCCAGATCCCCTGCCTGTTTCTGCTAACACTGGCCAGGAATTTTCATGGAATGTCTATTGACATTACCACATGAAGACCGTCTAATAAGATTACAGGACCAACAGCAAACAGTGGTAGAAGGTATGTAGTTGTATGGATGGCAAGGTCCTAATGAAATTGGCATCATGAATTCCTTCCTTATTGAATTTCTTAAAGTGAATATTCAGCAACAAACTTCCATAGCTAATGGTCTATTTAGCAAGTTAGATTGAGAGTTCATTCATAAACAGATAAACTTATCTGGTATATTTGAGGTTTTAACTTCCCAATAAAATAGGGCAATTGTTTTCCTAGGTGGAATTTTAGGGCTTGGGCCTGGCCTTGGGCCTGTGATTTCATAAATAAGGAGATCCAAGAGGAAGCTTCTCCTGCCAACGTGATGGGTAGGTACCTACTATGTGATTTATATAGTCTTAGAAAGTTGCCTGGAACAGAGTAAGTGACTGACCCAGGGTCACAAAGGCAGTATGTGTCAGAAGGGGGACTTGAACTCAGGTTTTCCTGGCTTGTAGGTCAGCTCTCCATACACTGAATAAAGCCACCTCTATCATTTAAACTACCACTATTTATTTTCATTCTTTTTATAATTGGAAGAAATATATGTTCAAAACTTCTCATCATGTACATTCACACACACACACACACACACACACACACACACACACACGAGTCTCTTATTACAATACCCTTTTTACTTTTAGCCACACAATGGGCCTTGGTATGTCTTTTACTGCAGTCACTTTTATATAAAATTTTAATTTCATAGGGCAATCAATTTAAATCCATTTTCAATCTCAGTGGGCTAGAACTTGGCATCGGGGTTGGTTGGACAGGTGCAGGTTCCTCTTCAAAATATGACAGAAGTCATGGCTGAAATATAGAGCGGCAAAAATCTCAGAGAGTTTTGCCAAGCTTCAGCCAAACAAGGTTTATTGTTATTAGCTAGAGGCAAGGCAGGGGGAAGGGTACAGAACACATTTACAAGAGGTTCTTAATGGCCTTTTCAAGAACTGTTTTTGCCCTATGTTGTTAGTTTCATTTTGTATTTCCTTTTCGGGTAGAAAGGCAGCTGAGTGACTATATTGAAACCATAGAAGAGGTGAGATTGGAAAGGTAAGAACAAGGAGATCTCAGAGGGTTTGAATCGGCTTTAGCCAACAATTCAAGTGCTATGAGCATCTATCCACATCAAACCATGAATCCTGGGAGTTTCAGCCGTCACTAGGATGCCGTAATACTGTGTTACATACCGTTTATGTACCATTGAGCAGATGCTGGGGAATAAGGATAAAACAGTTGCTGGTTCATCTTAGATAATCACAGCAGATTAAGCAGTAGTTTCATTACAGTGTTTTTCCTATGCATTATTTTTACTATGCAACGTCCTTTGAAATAATGGGAATTGATTTCAAAGATCTTTTGCATATTACTGATACTCAGTAATGTTGCCGAGTAAAACCTTTTCCATCCTGCTGCTGTGAAAAGACTCTAATTGGGAAAGGAGAAGGTTCCCCCCATGGAAGGCTCTCTTCAGCAGATTTTAGGCTTGAAAGCAATTGAGCCATGGAAACTATATGTGGGCCTTTGTGGCTTAGCAGCTGTGGCTTTGTGTCCTGATTTAGCTGACCTAAAATTAAAAAGCTCCCAGATCACAAACCGTCAGCCACACTGCCCTTGGTTTCCTCTCCTTTGCCCTCACCCCCCACACACATTCCTCTTGCTGGATGGAACAATCGGAATTTTACTGATGATAAATGGGAATGTTCAGAGAATAAACTCAAAGAGACAGTTTGTCAGTGTCTTCAATAATAAGAGTTGAGCCTTAAAGAGCTTTGGATTTCTACCTGAATTTTTTAATTCCCTTTTAGGCTATCCCTGCCCATAGAACTCAATTTCTGAGTTTTTATACCACTACATGCCTTTTTGATAAACAGATTCTAGCTGAGAGCTAGAAAGGACCTTAGAGACCATCACATCTAACTCCTTCATTCCAAAGATGAGGAAACTGAGACAGAATGATTAGGTGATTTGCCAGGTGGGATTTGAAAGTGGGCTTCCTGACTACAAGTCTGACATTCTATACACCATACATGTTAATCAGGACTTTACCATCTTCTCACCAGTTTCTGCAAACCTCTCTTTTCCTATTTAAGTGGCTCCACCAGTACAACATTTTTACAATTATTTTGATTAGGAAAGTTGGCAAACTTTCATTATTTTCCATTTCCTCTACCTTAAAAGCAGTAGAACTCATAAGTCTCTAAGACAAGAACATGAGGGAGCTTCTACAGTTTAGGAAGCCTTCTTTGGACAGGGGTCTATGTATTTGAGAGAAAGTGAGAAGGCTAGCCTGATGGGTGTAGAGTATGCCTCAGAATGAGTGGGAGATAAGGTAATTCCCTCCAACTTTTGTAAAAATATATTTCCCATGAGAATGTGGTTTTATTTTTGCTTTCTATATGCTATGTTAATTGAAAGGGTTTCGGAAGGAAAGAATCTCCACAAACATATGGAGAAAGGAGTCTTCAGAAACAGAATGAGTTTCTAGAAAATAACATACTTGAAATTGACTTGGATTCAATAAATGAAAGGCTCTTTAAAATAAAGAAGAAAAGAAAAGGAACCTAAATCTTTCCACTTCAATATATCCCTTCTCCTGATTGGTGACTCTAGAGACATTCACTTTCACGTTCATCCCTATAACCACTGCAATAAGATCTGCTGCTAATTCAGATTTTCATATGCTGAGGTTCAGTGTGAATCATCTACCCAAGACTTCAAGGAATCATAGCTGGAGATGGTGATTAAAATGAGGTAATATAACTGACCAATTTTAAATTATAAGACCTTAGAATGTAATGTGAAAAGTATTGTTTCACTAGCTTTATAGAAGTGAAAAATTAACTCAATTAATTTCACCTCCTGACAAAAAGAAGGAAGACTAAAGAAGCAGAATTAGACATAGGTGTCTTGGACATGCCGTTGTAGGACTTGATTTTGTTTGACTAGCTATATCAGTTAAAATGCTTTTTTTTCTTTTTTCTTTTCCCTCAATAAGAGGAGGGGAAAGGGAGATAAAGAAAGAGTTTGAATTGAAACTGAAAAAAATTAACAAAATTATTTTAAAAATCATTTTAACATACTCTTATTAGATAAGCTTAGGTCAGTTCAAGTAAAGCCAGAAGAATTCCTAAACTATTATAAGGACAGCACTATATTGTTTGGACCAATCACACCATAGGCAAATGGAACCAATTCAAAAATAAGCCAAAGATATTTAATACTATTAAACTATGTAATTTACAGATAGGCCATTACTGAGTGATTAAACAGGGGTGAGGAATCTGGGGACTTAAGGCCATATGTGGTCTTCTAGGTCCCCAAATGCAGCCCTTCATCTGAATCCAAACTTCATAGAACAAATTCCCTTAGAAGAAGGATTTGCTTTGTAAAGCTTGGACTCAGGAAAGGCCCCACCCAAGGACCTAGAAGGTCACATGTGGTCTCTAGGCTGCAGCTTCCCCACCCTTGGGTTAAACCAAAAGCTGTGAATAGGCTATAGCTGTTATCAGTTACACTAGGGGAAAATAAAGATAATGCTTTTCTAAATATCCCTTTCTGAAAAGTTTGATTTGTATTTGGTTTAAGTAAATAAAAATAGTGCATATTTTACATTTAGGGTCAGTGATCTAGAAATGGAAAGACCATTAGAGGCTATAGATAGCTATGGGCTAGAGACCAACATCATTTTACCAATGAGGAAACCCAGTTCCAAAGAGGTTTAGGGATTTACCAACTTATAAGTAGGACACCTAGAATTCAAACCCAGGTTTTCTCTTGCCAGACACAGTGGTCACGCCTTTGCATAATTAATTCCTGTAGTTATTTGAGCACATAAAAAAAATCTGGTTATATTTAGCATAAGTTAATAAGAGAGTACCTAAGAGAGTTTCCTGAATATTTCTTATATCAATAGCTTTTGTTGTTACTTTAACTAGGTGAGAGGTTTTAGAAATCTTGACATCTCGAAGGGAAAGGTGGGGAAGGGTACAGAGTAGACATTTGGTATGTTGGTTCCTTGTACTGCCTAAATTAGAGGAAAGGAGCTACCATGGTAGATATGGTCATAGAAAACTTCCCGCTCTGGTTAATTTCATCTGGCCAATATTATTTAGAATAGTCAGGGGTGAGGGTGGGGGAACCTGTGGTCCTGAAGTACAGTCCTTTGACTGATTGGACCACACTTGAGGACTTAGAAGACTACCTTTGACCTCAAAAGCCCAGGTTCCCCACCCCTGCCTTAGTCTTTTCCCACTGGTATTAGAAGCCAAATTCCCCTGCCCCCACATTTTAAGCAGAGCTAATCCTTGGTTGGTGACAAACCTTTCAGTGCCGTTTGTTAGTAACAGTTCTACTAATATTGAACTTCATTTATCACTTAAGTATAACTATTTTCCATTTTTTTTTGAGCCTCCCTTGCCTCTGTATGCCTTATTAAAGGGTAGCAGGAAGCTATTTATTATTTTAACCAAAATCAAAATTTTACCTCAGACCTATTTGCCAGAGTTAGTCATGTTGGATGAAACAAAATAAAAAAAAAAAACTAGACTAAACTGAAATTTGCTGGCAAGCCCAGGAAAGATTCTTTAGCACTAGTCTCTACATAATAAAGCAATTGTGTAATTAGTAATACATTTGTCACTCCTTTATTGAAGGGGAGGGAAAAAAAGTAATACATGTATCTCTTTAGTGTAAATCCTGACAGTAGAGATTTTTTTTCCCAGGGAATTATACCATTATACCATAAAAATGTCAAGGCATAAGTTTACTGTTCCTACTAATATTCTAAAATATTCTCTTAGCCTGACATCTCTGTCAATTAAAATTAAACAAAATTGCATTCTGCCATATACACTTCAAATAGGAAGCTTTCAAGTTTATGGCTGCTCTTTGAATTGATTTTTAAGATGGCATCTGTAAAACTTGGCTCATACAAGATGAGGTGGGATGTATTTAAGGATCAGTCAATTTAAAAAATGTTTTTAAAGATCATAAATTGACAACCGGAATAGACTGCACATGTCTTCGGAATTCTCAGCTATTAAAATAAATCCAGAGATTCTTTTGAATCCAATGCTCGCACTGTCATAACTCAGCTCCCAACATATTTCTGCCTTGTTTTGGTTTTCCAATATTTTCACAAAGAATAACATAAACAAGGAAGCTGCTAGTGTTGGTTCCAGTTGCTCATTCTCGCAGAATTTGGAATCTTCAGTTTCATGGTGTTTCCCACAGAAAAAAAGAGTGAGAACGTGCTTTCTCACGGGACTGTCTTTCTCATGGAAAAGAGTGAAGGGCTCTGCCGGCAGCAAATGCTTTTGGCAGGGTGAGCCTGCCAATAAAGTCTTCAGGGAGATTACCCTCTGTGATAGAGAGATGAGCAAGAAACTCTCCAGTCCAATACTACTAAAATGAATTTAAGCAGGCATCTTTCATCCTCTGATTGCCAGACCTTAATGTAGAGTGTTTTACTGGTACATTTAACACAAGTATTATTTAATGATCCCACATTTTCACATTGCCTACACTATTCCTGCTTCCTAAGAAAATCACCTTTGGAAATGCTTTTTCAATTAAAAATCACCTTTTCAATGGTTTAAATAATCTGGCTAGAAACCTAGTGGCCTGAGAGAGTTATTGCAGTTTCAAGTCTCCATGAATACTGCTGCCTTCCCATAGCCTGGTCTTCTGACTCCTTTGGCCGGTGGGGAGGGTGCCAATCTAAAGAAATTAATGGTTCCTGTAGTCATTTCTCCAGCTTAATTGAAGGGATGATATTCTCTATCCTTACAGAAAGCTAGAAATTTTTCTCAGCTTTTGTTAAGTTATCCCTAATTTTACCCCTGCCCCCTTTGGAAAGATAATAAAGGCAAATGTTTTTGGTAATTTAAATTGAAATCACATTATAATTCTTCTAATATTAGCACATCTGAATTCATTCATTCAACAAGCATCCTATTGTGTGCAGAGAATCGTGTTATGTACTGGAGAAAATCCGCAGTTTGGATATGTTTACAAGTGAGAAGATAGAAACAAGGAGATAACTATAATTCACAGAATTATATGATGTATATTCATGTTGCCAAAAAAATATTGTTTCAAGAATGAAAAGCAAAGATCATTACCTTCTTAGGGGGATCAAGGAAGACTTGCTGGAAAAGGTGACATCTGAGTTAAATGTTGGTGGGTGGACAGGAATTATTTATCCTTGGGGGAAAAGTACCTTTTATATTTATAAAGGAACTCTTAGAACTTTTATCATTTATTCATTATGAGATATAAGAAAACAAACAAAAGAATTACAGGCAGTTATTATTTTAGGTCTTTGGAGTCACCAACTTTTGGAACCTTACATGCAAGCAACTGAATTAAATGGTACTAGACTGGCACACTGGCACCCTGATGGCATAAAAAGGGGAAAAGAAATTAGGAAAAGAAAGAGAAAGGAAAAACAGAGGCAGAAGAAGTAAGGCAGGGAACAAATATGGAAGTGCATGTGGATAAGAGTGGTGGAAAGAGTTTGGCTTCTGGTGCCCTCCACCTAGATTAAATTACTTTTCCCTCTCTCCTCTTAGGGCACTTATCACATAGAATTATAACTATAATGTAATGAAAAACACAGTAGATTTGGAATTATACATCCCAGGTTCAAGTTATCTGTGACACTTACAACCATATAGCCTTCCCCCTTCTGAAATTTTAGTTTCTTCCTCTGCAAAATAGGGATGATGATGTTTAAACTATCTTTCTCCCTGCTAAAGGATCATTGTGATGATAACATGAGATATTTTTAAAGAATAAAGTGCTCTAGAAACATCAAATATTTTTAAAAAAGAAAATTTTTCTGGTTTATCCTTGTCACCTTTGTATCAGTTTTGTTCCTTGGAAGTTTAAAACATCTTTGTTCAATGAATGAATAAGTGAGTATATGAATTTAAACACTTATTTACTTTAAGCACTTTAACTTGCATTGAAATTAAGAATTTTATATATAAATGAACAGGAAAGCATAAGATTTTTTTTTTAATCTTTCAAAGATTTTTGTCATACATTTAGCTGAATTTACATTCACTACTCCCCATTCACACCAATATGCTATGGTCTGGTTTTAAACATGATTAATTCATATTCAAGTCTAAAAATTCTAAATGTATCCTCAAGGCTATGACCCTGCTACCTCCTATCTGTAATTCCAGTAGGAGCTAAAAGATCCTGGACATTAGGCACCATTTGTGATCTTCATTAGAATTCACTCATTTCAGAAGAGCTCAGTAATCCACTCTGACACCAACTGTCTTACAGAGAGGATCAAACCATGCCATGTCATGGTTTCTACTGGGGGCAGAGAAATCAAATAATTCTCAATTTCTTAAGGAAATATTTTTTGAACAAGCAAATAGGACATGATGGAAATAGACACTGAGAAAATTCAGGTGCTTGTAGCTCAGGAACAACATTTAAAAAAGAAATTATTTTCCCAAGTTCCCTAGGGAGGAAAAGAGAGGGCATGGGGTGCTTGACCCAATGAGGAAGGGGAGAAAAAAGAGGTTGGTGACAGAAAGACCTTAATTCATGGATTGTGAGTTTGAATGATGTGTTTTCTTTATACCTTCAAGTTAAGATCAACTGGCAGCCAAAACCACAGTTTGATCTGTTTTCCCCCAGTCTGAAATGAACTGTGAAAGTTAAACCAATCCACTTTCATTAACAACAAAAATAACAATAAAGCAATTTCTGAAATGACATTAAATGCAAATTAATACTTATTTGAATCTAAATAAATCTGAAAAAATGAATTGAGTCACTGTTTGTAAAAGAAAAAATAAAAAAGAATCAGGAAGGATTTTCTTAATAAATAATAATTGGCATTTTATTCAATCACAACAGTCCTCTTCACTTACAATTTGTATTTCTGGTTTGGGAAAAATTTAGAAAATTTACCAATTTTTCTCATGAGACCTCTAAGCCTAAATACAAATGGACATGTTCTAATAAAGATTATTTATAACTTTAACAAACATAGGATTTTTTAAACTCTGAGTGCTGTAACAGAAGGCATAGAGGTAAATTTTTTGAATAAAAACAAATTATATGTATAAAAAAAGGAAAATATTTCATGCCATTTCATAATTTTATCTTAGAATGATCACCTGACCTTATGTTTTGACATTCCCAAATGGCTACCCTTTAGTTTAGTTAGTTTATGGAAGGAGTAGTGGACGTGAAATTAAATGACAGGTTCAAATCAGAATTCTGACTTTTTCAGGAGTGTGACTGTGAGTAAATTGCTTAATGCCTCTCAGTCTCAGTTTCCTCATAGGAAGTCCTCAGCTGCTCTAGCACATCCTGACACAACCAGGATGGCCTGCTAATACGTTCTTAGATCTGTTTTTCTAAAACGAAAGCAACTTTTGAGGGGACAATTATTTTCTTTAATCACGTACACCAACAGAGAAAATACAAGTAGAGAAATAAAGACCAACAGAGAAAATACAAGTAGAGAAATAAAGACCTGCTTTATCTAGACAGGGCTTCTATCTGACCATAAGCAATACGTACATCACAGATCAACAGACAGATCCAACTGTCTGACCATTACATACATACATAGTTACCAGAGAGAGAAGCACCACCATCTGGGTTTTCAAAGCTGGGGGACTCCTTAATGGCTATCCAGAGTCTCATCTGGTACACAAACCTTCTTTCAAAGAGTAAATCCCTAAAGTAAAATCTTACCTCAGATTACATATACACTTTTCAGAACCAGAGGGCATCATGACCCTGGTGACCCAATGTCTTATTAGAAATTAACAAAAGATATGAGCCTTCCTACAAAGTAAGCCTCCCCTAATCAAGCCCCCTTAATGGGCTTCACCTGAAGCCCATTCATGGGTGGAGAAGATCTTTTAACTCCCCTTAACATTACATTAACATTATAGCTGTCCATCACAGGCAATTAATCAGCAAGTATTAGGGTACTGTGCTAAACACCAGAGGGATAAAGAAAGGTCAAAATACCATCCCTGCCCTCAAGAACCAGACATAAATAACTATGTAAATATAAGATGTATAATGAGTAGATAGAAGTTAATATTAGTTTGGAAAGGCTTTGGCAGGGAAGGGGAGCAACTGGGAAGGGGACTCTGGGACAGGCTTCCTATAGAAAGTGGCATTTGATATGATTCTTGAATCAAGTCAAAGATTCTTAGCGACAGGTGAGGAGGCAGAACACTTCAGGCTGAGAGACCGCTAGCATAAAGACATAGAGTAAGGAGTTGGA
Source organism: Potorous gilbertii (assembly GCA_028658325.1). Classification (NCBI taxonomy): domain Eukaryota; kingdom Metazoa; phylum Chordata; class Mammalia; order Diprotodontia; family Potoroidae; genus Potorous; species Potorous gilbertii. The sequence continues at coordinate 565,103,877 of CM053769.1, read as the reverse complement.
ATGTCCTATTTAAGAAACTGCAAGAAATCCAGTGTAGTTAGATTGTGCTGGAGAGAATAAAGTACAAGAGGGGGTCTAGCTATGGAGAGTCTTAAATGACAAATAAAGGACTTATATTTAACCTTCAAGGTGATATGAAGCCATTGGGTTTTGATTAGGGCAGTGAAATGGTTAGATTATACTCCAGGAAAATCACATTGACAGTGGTTTGTAGTTTGGGGAGGGGGAAAGATGAAGAGAATTAATGCAGAAAGAACAATTATAAAGCTACCAAAAGATGCCAGGTTAAAAGTGATTTGGGTCTGAACTGTGTTGGTTGGTTGGTTGTTGTCCTTGAACAGTCCTATGCCGTTGTCTCCCATGTCCCACAATCAAATCCAAAGTTCTTGAGAGAGACCTTGAGAGTGTCCTTGTATCACTTCTTCTGACCACCATGACCGCCTGCCCCATGAACTTATCCACAGCATTCAAAACTTCTTCATTTGTTGTAACCAGGTATGGATGGTGTGATGGTGGCTGGTGGAGTACCTGTTTTCTTGGTGAACAGGGAGAAAGGGATATAGAAAACATATGTTGTAAAGATAGAAATGACAAGATCTGGCATCTGAATATTCAGGGCAAATGTCAACACACAGTAAAGGATAAAACAAAGGCTGCATACTGAGGTAACTGATACCCTCAACAATAATTAGGGATTTTTGAAGTAGGGAAGATTTCAAGAAAAGATTTTTTTTTTGGACATTTTGAGTTGTAGATACATGCCAAATGGGTATAATATCAATTTCATTTTATTGGATTGTTGAGAGGAATTCTCTTCAAGAGGCACCATAATAGAGTGGAAAGAGCTGTTAGAGAACCATGAGGCAAATCCCAGTTTTGTTTTGTATTTTCTGTATGACTTTGGATAATTCATTTCAACTCTATGACTTATGGTTCCTTCATCTCTAAAATAGGGATTCTAATACCTATACTTCTTATTTCACAATGCTGTTGTGAGACTCAAAAAAATATAACTAAAAAAAATATGTATATATGCATATATACATGTGTATATACATACATCTTTACATATACATATACACATATATACATACATATAGGTATATATACATATGTATGTATATGCATATATACATAGACATACACACACATATATAATGTCTCATTAGAATGTTTCAACCTTGGAGTCCTTTCTGAGTAAAGGCCTGAAAGGTGGAGGGGAAGAAATTAGTCCTGTTTGCAGATTACTCATTGCTTTATCTAGAATATCCCTAGATAATTAGCAAAGACACTGAGACAAAAAATTGTTTGGTAATTAGCAAGATTCAAAATAAATCCACAAAAATCTTCAGTGTATCTACAAACTTAGGATTCTGTTACTGTTCTACCTTTTAAATTAGACCACTAGAAATTATGCCCAGGATTTTGCTGCTTTACTCTTAAAATTGGGAAATTATAGTAGAGATGTATGGATACAGTGATAGATGCCTGGTTGCTGGGCAGTGCACTGGGGGAACCATTGCAAGAGAGATGAGACTGGACCAAGAGCAAGATCAGTGAGAGACTATTATATGAAGAGATGGTTTCTTTCCTAGATTAGAGCCACAACTTTTCCTCCCTCACTCTCAGCCACTAGTAAACTTTTTATAAGGAGAAAATTATACCAAAAACATCTCTGCCAAAGTTTGAGCTAGATTGAAAGCTTAGGGAGAAATTGATTACGGTACAATGAAAAGAAAAATTATTGACCCTGGAGTCAGAAGACTGGTTTTATATCCAACTACTAGTGCTTACTATCTGTATAACCTTGAGCAAGTAACAGAACTCCCTTTGGTTTCTGTTTCCTCATCTATAAAATGAAGGAGTTGGATTTGATGACATCTGAGGGGAGCATGTAGAAGTACTGATAAAAATATAAATCTATGTTCTCTAATTGGTACTTGCTAGGGTAATAGCAGGAGATGGAATAAAACCCAAATGAGGATTACAAGGGGAGAGAAATGGGCTGAGCAAAGCCCAGATATGGATCCTTAAGAGAAAGAGTCATTTTGACTTCTGGGGGAGGAACCAAGATGGTGGAGTAGAGAAAGCACTCAGCAGAGCTCTTCTAATGTTCACCTTCAAACAATCTTAAAATAACTCCTCAAACTGAATTCTGGAGGAGCAGAGTCAATGAAAGGCCCAAGAGAGATATTCTTCCAGCAAAAGACAACTTAAAAGGTTAGAAAAGAATCTGTAACATGGCGGTAGAGGTAAGCCTGGAGCATACATAGCTGGAATGACAATGTTGAGACCAGGTGGTAAGAACAGAAATAGCAGCAGCTTCAGGAGCTTTCGAGCCAGAGATGGTAAGGGGACCTGGGAAATGGTCAGAAAGAGACTATAGGGGACACGTGTGCTAGCACTGGATGCAGGACTAGTCACTGTTAGCAACTCCATTGCCTATATCCATTTGTGGATTATGGTTCAAGGGCAAAGAGGAGCATTTTCAGTCAAGACAGAGTGGGAGCCCTGAGGGTCAACTGTTTGACAACTCCATTGCCTCTACATACTTCTAGGTCATAGTTCAAGGGTGGGGAGGAACAGTGAAGAGTGAGCAGGAGCCCTGAGGACCAAACACTATCCGTTGTAATCCCAAGGAATCAGGGGCCCTTCCTTAGTAAAGACCAGAGCACAATCTCCTTGGAAACACCAAAAAACTTTAAAAACTCCAGAAACAGCAATTAAAAAAAACAAACCCTGAAACTTGAGACAGTGGCTATCCAAGTCAAATGCCAGAAATAAAGATCATCTTTAGCATAAAGTTTCAAAATCAAGAAATATGGTGGGAAAATGAACAAACTAAAAAAAGAACCTGATCATAAAAAGCTACTGTGGAGACATGGAAGATCAAGACACAAACTCAGAAGACAATGAAGTCAAAACAGCTACAAGCAAAGCCTCAAAGAAATAATGTGAATTGGATACAATTCAACAAGAAGTCATAGAAAAGCTAAAAGTAATTTTCAAAATAAAGTAAGAGTGGTAGAGGAAAACATAGGTAAATGAATGAAATCAAGGAAAGAGAATTATGAAATGAATTATAATATGATGAACTTATCCATAAAATGGAAGTGGATAGCAGAAAGGATTGGAAATCAGATTTCTTTTTTTTTTAATTTTTAATTTTATTTATTTATAAATGTTCTACAATCACTTCCTTAAAATTAAGATTTTATCCCCCCACACTTCCCCCCGCTAACCCCCTTCCTCCCCATGACAGCATACAATTCTGTATAGGTTCTACATATACTTTCCTA
>CM053769.1:565068397-565100078 GCA_028658325.1 Potorous gilbertii | reverse complement strand
GTTTAGCTTATTAAGTATGGGGGTGGAGTGGTCTAGTCACAGGAGATATCTTCTCAGCTGACCTGAGGCAAAGGCAAGCTCAGGGGCTAGTAATCCCAGCTGCCCTATTTTCTGATTCCCCTGAAGAGCTGAGGCACGCCTAGATGCTAATGTGTGTTCCCACCCCTCCTGGGGCTCCTCTCCTGGTGCTGAGGCTTGCCTGGGTCCTAGTGCAAGTTTTCCCTGCCCTGGGTCCTCTGTCCTTCTGGTTTGCCTCTGCCACTGTAGGAGGAATCCCTCTTAGCTATTTTCCTCGTCTCAGGTGTTATGAGACTACTGGCCTCCTTCTGCTGTTTCTGCTGATCTGGGATTTTTCTAAGGAAATATTTTATGGTTCTCTCACGGTCATCAAGGGGGGAGGAGAGAGCATTTACTGATCACTCTGCCATCCTGGCTCCTGAAAGTTCAAGTAGGTGACTTACCGAAGTTTGATCTTTGGGCTGAAAGTCTCTGGAGCTGCTGCGCTGATATCTGGCACTCTGCGGTTCTCACTGACTCGGTTCGGCTTGTCTCCTGCCCTTGGTGCTGCTCCTCTGGTTCTGCCAGCCGCCCAGGTTTCCCAGGTCCCATCCACTCCGCTGCGCTGCCCACGCTGCGCTGGCCATGCTGCACTGTGCACTGTGGGCTCACCCCCATGGAACAGATCCTTCCCGTGGATCCTCCAGTCCAATCTGAGCTCCGAATCTGTCACTGTTTGTCTCCCACTGGATTCCGCACCTCCAAAATTTAGTCAGATTCTCCTTTCAGAGGTACCTGAAGGAGTTTGTCCGAGAACTTAGGTGAGTTGTTGCTCTCACTCCGCCATCTTGGCTCCGCCCCCTGGAAATCAGATTTCAACAATATGTTGTTTGTAAAAAAAAATAGTTGAAACAGAAAGACGTACAGAGAGTTAAAATAAAGGACAAGAGTAGACTGTATAATGCTTGGTCAAAGACAGGGGTAACAATCATGATCTCAGAAAAAGCAAAACAAAATTAAAAGGAATAAGCAGGGAAACTATATCATGCTAAAAAGACATCATAGACAAGGAAATAACATCAATACTAAGCCTATGTGCACTAAATGGCATACCCTTCAAATTCTTTTTTTAATCGATAGATGTATTCTTTTATTTATTTTTTAAATTTTAACTCTTTTAAAAGCACCCTTTTCTTTTCAAATTTTGAGTTCCAAAATCTCTCCCTCTCTCCCACCCCCTGAGAAGGTAAACAAAATGATTTCGAAAATACATTGAAATCATGTGAAACATTTCCATAAAAGAAATATCACCCAAAAGCAAGAATAATAAAGTGAGAAAATTCTACTTCTAATTGCACTTACAGGTCATCAGTTCTCATGTTGGAGATGGACATTTTTTCATCTTTGTTCTTTTGGAATTGTCTTGGATCATTGTATTGATCAGAGTTGCCAAGTCTTTCCCAGTTAACCATCATTGCAACATTGCTGTTACTGTGCATAATAATCTCCTGGTTCTTCTCACTTTGCTTCAATTTGTAGAGTTGTTGCCCCCGCTTTGTATATATGTATGTTTGTTTGTTTCTGAAACATGTCCCCTTGTCATTTCTTATAGCATGAAAGTACTCAATCACTATCATATCCCACAATTTGTTCAACCATTTTCCACCAGATGAGCACCCCCTCAATTTCCAATTCTTTGCCAGCACAAAAAAAAAAGCTGTTGCAGCTATTTTTGTATATGTAGATCTTTTTCCTTTATCTTTTATTTCTTTTGGGTACAGACATTTTAGTGGTATTTCTAGGTCAAGGGGTATGTGCAATTTAAAAGTCCTTTGGGCATAGTGCCAAATTGTTCTATAGAATGATTTAATCAGTTCACGACTCCCCAATAGATTTTTAGTATACCTGTTTTCCCTCATCCCATCCATCATTTGTCATTCCTGATATGTGTGAGGTGGTACCTCGTAGTTGTTCTAGTTTTTATTTTACTAATCAATAGTGATTTGTAGAAATTTTTCATATGATGATAGGTAATTTTTATTTCTTCTTCTGGAAACTGCCTGTTCATATACTTGGACCATTTTTCAATTGGGGAATGGCTTATACATACAGGCATAAACAAACACAAACATACACACACACACACACATATATATATATATATATATATATATATATATATATATATATATATATGTATGTTTGACTCAGTTCTCTATATGTTTGAGAAATAAGGCCTTTTTCAGTGAAATTTACTGTATTTTTATATTAGTTTATTGCTTATGGTATCTTTTAGCAAAATGTGGTTTTACTAATTGTAACTTCTAATTAGGTCTGTTTTTACTTTTGCTTTCTGTGACATCATAATTACTACCTTCTCATGCTTTTTTTAAATGTAAGATGAATCATAATAGATTCTTCTCCAGTCCTTTTTTTCACTCTGTGTTTTTGTCTTTCTGTTTTAAGTGTGTTTCTTGTATACAACATATTGCTGGATTCTGGTTTCTAATCGATTTTGCTATCTGCTTCCATTTTATAGGTTAGATCATCCCATACACATTCAGTTATGATTACAAATTGTCCATGTCCCTTTATGCTGGTTTCTTTTGTTCATCCCTATCTCTCTTTTTATCTTGTCCAATAATTATTAAATTTTTTCTCCTGAATCATTTTTCCAGGTCACTTGTTTTCAATGAGATATATTTCACATTTTCACTATTTTTAAAAATTCTTTTAATGGTGCTTTATTGTTTCATGAAGTCATTAGCTTCCACTTGCCCAATTTTAATTTTTAAGGAATTATTTTCTTCAAAGAGCTTTTGTACCAATTTAACATTTAGCCAATTCTGCTTTTTAAGAAATTATTTTCATCATTAAATTTTTAAACCCCTATTCCCATTTGGGCCAATTCTGTTTTTAAGGTATTACTTTCTTCAGTATTATTTTTTGTGCTTCTTTTATCAAGCTGTTAGTTATCTAAGTGGTACAGTGTTAAGAAATGAAACAAGAGAAGAGCTTAAAAAATGAAATTAACTGTATAATTAGAGACTTTGAGAGAAAAAATATTAAAGAATGAAAATCTCAGAATAGAAAAGGCAAAACTTTATTAAAGTAATACTTTCTCTAAAAAACATAATAAGAATGGAGCTGATTGAACTCAATGAGTCCATGAAACAAAAAGAAGTATTAGAAGAAAAATGAGAGGATAAAGGTGTCTGCTATAAAATAGAACTGGCCTGGAGAAGAAGCAGAATAGAAAAATGTTGGAATCATTAGAGTCTTTATAAGATACATGAGGAATTGATTCAATTTATGAGAATAAAAGTCATTGCTCAGTTGATAAATGAGCAAAACTCAAGATATTTATGTGAAATAAATATCCTAAATAATCACTAATAATTACAGAAATGTAAGTTAAAACAACTTCAAGTTTCTATATTACTCCCACTGGATTGGCAAAGTTGAAAAATAAGAAATATATTGAAGGGGCCTTTGGAAACCAGGCACTTTGAGCCATTCTTGGTAGAATTATGAGCTTTGACAGTCTTTCTGGAAAGCAATTTGGAACTACATTCCAAATGTTACAAAATTGTATGTACCTGTTGGCTTAGCAATAAAACTACTAAGTCTTTATTCCAAGGATATGAAAGAAATAGGAAGAGGTATTACATTTACAAAACTATTTACAGGAGCTCTTTTTGTAGTAGCAAAGAACTAGAAAATGAGATATTCTTCAGTTGGAGAATAGTTGAATATATTATGGTCTATGAATATAATAAAATAAGATTGTGTGCTACGATTTCTTAGAAAACACAAATAGTCACAAGCAAAATAAATTTCACCTTTGGTAGGTGTCTCATAAAGAGAGGACTAAAAGGAAAAAAAAGAAAGTGTAAAACCTGGGGTATGGATCAGACAAAGAGGGGGACAGAAAAGTGGAATCTGATTACTTCAATTACAGAACATTGAGATTGATAATATTTCTTCTCTTTTATTATTTGCTTCTTCTTTATTGTGTTCGTCCGTTGCCGAAGACCATGCCATCAGAAAAATGATGGCATGACCTGCATTTGACTTTGTTTTGAGTGAGGGAGGGCTGTGCGGGTCACCAGCCTCACTTCTCCTCCAGAGTTATCTAAATCCAGGGACCAGATATTCATCAGAATGACTGAAGATGACCCAGGATTCACTGGGAGACCGTGGGCCCTGTAGGCCAAGGGATTCGCAGGTACTCACTTAGGGTGAGGTAACATCCATTTATTGAATAGGACTGTTTAAGCAGTAGCCAGGGTATAGCCCCTTTAATGCAGCCAAGAAAAAGAAATACATCAGGCTGAGAGTGAAACAGCAGCAGTTACTATTCATAACCATTCTAAAGCTAGGAGGGCCCAGAAGAGTCCTTAGGCAGGAGGAACCCTTTGGAGTCCTAGCTTCAGAGTGCAGTAAAGATGAATTCCCTCTGCAGCAGGTTTCCTAGTGAGGAACAGTAAGGAAGATCATAAAATTTTAAAAAGATATGGATTTAGTCAACTGGATTTATGTCCCTTCCCTTAGTACCCCTGCCTCTTTGATTCCTTATAATCCACCTGCTTTGGGGGAAGTGAATACAGACTTTTGGTCAATCCTACCTACACTGTACCTAACTTTAGCTGTTGGTGTCTCCCAGCAGATCTGAGCAAATCACGTTGAAATATTTGTGTAAGATTAGAGCAGCTTCAATAGTCAAGACAAATAATGCTATCCATACAAATGGGTACTCTGAGTTTGTAGGAAGGAGGCATTGTGTTCTCTCCACCATACTCCATGGGTGAAAGGTGGCACTATTCTTTCTCCCAAAGAGCTATAAGTATGGTTTTTGAAGCATGGAATCATTGTATCATAGGTTCTAGATCCAGAAGGAACTGTAGGAAGCAACAAATATAATCCTGTGCTTTACAGCTGATAAAATTGCCCCAAATCACAAAGGGAGACATAAAATCTATGAGGCATAATCTGAACCCAGTTCTTCTTGACTCTATGTCCAGTGCCCAATTACATCCAATTCATTTGCAAGTCATTTGGCATCACTTTCCTTATGTCATGGTCCTCTCTGAGAACAAAGGACAAAGAACATGTGCCTCCAAGAAGCCATGTTTTTGCTAAGACAGTACTGCCCTCAGAAGGAGGAAGACTCTCTAAGTTCAATGATATCTTGGAGGAAAGAGAATAAAATGAAGGGAAAAACATCATTAATGTTCACAACCATGAATGTGAAAGTCATGAACTCAACCATAAAACAGAGTAGTAAAAAGGTTTAGAAAGGAGAATCCAACAATATGTTGATTACAAGAAATACACTTGAAAGAATAGAGCTAAAATGTGAGGTAGGAGCAGAATTTATTATGTGTTTGATAAATTTAGAAAAAAGTAGGCTGAAAAATCAAGATTTTATATAAAACAACATTAAAAATGAAGGTACTTAAAAGATAAGTAAAGAAACTGCATCATGGTCAAAAGTACCATAAATAGTGAAATTTACTTTTATATGTATCAAAAGTTATAGCCTCTAAGTACTTAATGAGAAAGTTAATTTAATTATAAGAACAAATAGCAAAACCATAATAGTTGGGGACAACAATATGATCATTTTTAGTTAAATCTTACAAAAGAATGAAGAAATTAAATCTCTGATTAGAATTTTAGGAAGATAAGAATCTATCTCTTTAGATAAAAGTAAAAAGAGAAGTCTAGAATTTCAATGTACCAAAATGTTCAGCATATGGCCAAAGCAGTCCTTAAGAGAAAATTCACATCCATAAGCATTTTTACTTAATGTCTTATTGTAACTTTTGAGGTTTCTAGGTGACATAGTGGATAGAGTATGGGACTTTGAATTAGGAAGGTTTAAGTTTACATCCTGCTTCAGATGCCTACTAATTGTATGACTCCACATCAATCATTTATGTTCTTTTGAATTTAGTTTCTTTATTGATAGAATGATGGGGTTCAACTCAAAGAACTCTAAGGTGTATCATTCAGTCTCCAAGGAAAACAGGAAATATAATAGGTAGGTAGGAGGGGTGAGAGCATTTCAAGGATAGGGGAAAGCTTGAAAAGGCATGGAGTCATGAGATGGAGGACTGTTGATCAATGTAGCTAAATCATAGAGTTCATGGCAGGAAATACATTGTGACAAAATTGGAAAGGTAGAATATATGTTCCTTGAGAGGAGGTACTGTATTTCACCTTTGTAAAAGCTGTTAATAAAATGTTGTGACTGAGTGACCTGATCACTTCCCTATTTTATAAATTCTAATGGCTCCTTGTTGCCTCCAGAATTAAAAGTAAAAATTGTTTGCTTGGTCTCTTTGGTGACAATGCATTTTTTTCAGGTTCATTAATGTTCCTTTTTCTTCTTTGAGCAAAACTGGCTTCTTTCAGTTTCTCACACATGGTTTAACAACATCATCTCTATGTTTTTGTATGGGCCATCTCCAATGCTTAAAATGTATTCATACCCCAAATTTTCCTCAGAAATTGCCTTTCTTACTTCAAGATGAAGCTTAGGTATCACCTTCCATACCACCTTTCTTGACTTACACTGCTAATATCCTCTTTTATTAGCAACCATGTAATTAGCTATTTCACATTTAATTTGCATTGATCTTGCATTTCTATTCAATACATTTATGTGATATAGAGATAGCAATCCAATGAGGGCCCAGATCTAGAAGCATACCTGCATAGTGAACTTGCTTCAGGAAGTGCTTTATGGCTTGGTATCAAGGAGTCTTCTTTTCCACTTCAGTGCATGAACATATGTGTGTATATATATATATATATATATATATATATATATATATTCACTGCTTTCCTATCTCCTCAGTGGATCATATATGGTGAGGAAACAGCCTTTGGAATAGGTCAGGTATTCACAAGATAACAGTAGGAAGAAAGGATAGGAAGAAAGTAGAATAAAAATTAGTATATCTCATTATACTATGGAGATGACTGTCTAGCTATCTGTGGTAATTGTGGTAATTCAAGAATCTTTTCTCCTGGCTAATTCAGAAATATGTCAGGAAAGTCCTGTCTGGGTGGGGTACTTGGCATTTGAAAGTAGTCAATAGGATATACCCTCACCGAGATGTGAATTCTGCTTAAGGGAATATCAATGATAGGTTATGAAGGAATTGTCCTCTTTTTCTAATAAGATAAATTGAACTAAATGGAATTCTTTGGCCACAAGAAAAGAAGCACTTAATTTTTAAAAACTTTTTAAAAAATGGAATTCTTCTGAATAAAGTATTTCTATTACTGTGCAGAGCTTACAAGTGTTGAAAATATTAACTAGGGATTGAAGTGACAAGGATTTCTCTCTTGTCCATATCAGGGAGGGTCCTTTCATGTCCAGATCAGGGAATGGATGAATTTCTGGTGAACTAGTTTAAGCCTGTTTGTTCAATATATCTTCACTCATGCTAAATCTGACTGGTTTTAAAATATATGTGTGTGTGTACATATATATATATGTATATATATAATATATGTATATATTATATATATATATGTATGTATATATTCAGAAGTATAGAGATAGCCATAAAAAGCAGAACACAACGTGATATAGTTGGATAGATTTTGAATCTCACCACTGACAAGCACTCCTATGAATATGGGCAAGCCCCATAACTTCCTACTGCCTTGTCATAAGCTTCCTCATCAGTAAAATAGGTATAATGACACCTGTAATCCTACATCACATAGTTGTTACAAAGCTCAAATGAGATAACATCTGTAAAATGTTTTGCAAATTATGCCATATAAATGTCAGGTAGCGTTAACAAGCACAATGTGTTGTTTTTTGTTTGTTTTTATTTTTAGTTATTTTTATGAGATTATGTAGGAAGATTGAAATTTGAAAAGTCAAAGGAATAAATCTATTCAAGTTACAAGCATGTTGTCAAAATATTCACGTTTGGAAGACATTGTGATGAAGAAGAAGAGATGATTATATTAGCCAGAGGGTGAAGGGGAGGATAAGGGGAAGGAAGTGACTTTTTACTTTATCCATAAGTATGGATTTGCAACCCTTGGGAACAAAGGGAATGTAAATGATATTAAATAATTTTTAGAAGTCGAAAGAGACATGAGCCAATTGTTTGGCAGTTAATTACATTATTTTCACATGGCATTTTTTTTTCAGGATTTTTATCCTTGATCTTTCTGAGGCTATAACAGCAAGTTACAATTGAATCATCCTGAATAATCCACAGTCAAATAGGGGGAGGGTGTTGCTCACCAGGCCACAGAAAGCAAGAGCTAAGTGGAGTGAGAAAGGGTAGCAAAGCCTTTTGAGTCATGTCTCTTAGCCTGTTAAACTCATTCAGGACTAGATCTTGGAAAGAAAACAGAAGTATCACTTCCTATTTTTGTCTGTCTTCCTCCCTTCCTTCCTTCTTTCTTTCCTTCCTTTCTTCCTTCTTTTTTCCTTCTTCCCTTCCTTCCCTCCCCCCTTCCTTCCATCTTTCCTTCCCTGCATCTCTTTGTTTCTTTTGTCTGGACCTGAAGTCAGGAAGATTAAAGTTCAATCCAACCTTAGATTAGACACTTGCTAGCTATGTGACCTTGTGCAAGTCATTTAAGGTCTGTTTATTTCAGTTCCCTCATCTATAAAATGACAATGATAAGAATAATGGACTTGAACTTCTGGGAGCCAAGATGGCAAAGTGATCCATAACTGCTATCTCCCTTCCTTTATCGACCATGAAGAGCCTAGAGAATATATCCCCAGAAAATGTTCTGGACCAGTGGGATCAGGCGAAGGGGTAAACAGTCTCTTAGCTTCTGAGGCTAGGAAAATTGCTAAGTTGGGGGGGGGGAACGGGATCCCTCTTGCTATGGCTGAGGGGACCAATGCAGGACTGGAGCTGCCCAGACAACCCCACCTCAGCAAACCAGGAGGAGATCCTGAGCCCCAGGGGGGTGGAGCCTGCGACCACCACACCAGGACGCCAGGTATGCCTCAGCACCCCAGGGGAATTGGGAAGATACTAACACGGACAGGATCATCAACCTCTGAGCTTGCCTATGCTCTAACTCAGCAGAGTAGACCTCCTATGGCCAGACCACCCCTTCTCCACACCTAACACAGCTAGCTCCAGGGTAACTCCTGGGAAAACCAGAAAGACTTCACCTTACCTCTGCTTAGAACACCAACCAGCTCAGCATCAAGTAAGCTGCAGCATTTTAGCTTCCATATGAAGGAACCAGAGGTCACAACATACAAAACTTCAAGTTCAAGGAACAAGAACTGTGGGACAGAGGCCCCTGTGCCCCAGAAACAGAGATCTACTTTAAAAGTCAAGAAAAGGGTGATCATCATGAGTAAGAAGAAAACAAGAGAAGAAAAGACCCTAGAATCTTTCTATGGGGACAAGGACCAAAATGTGAATACCAAAGAGGTCAGCATTGAGACTGTATCCCTATCTGAAACTTCAGAAGGGAATATGAATTGGTCTCAAGGGCAAAGAGCATTCTTGGAAGAGCTCAGGAAGGGTTTTAAAAGCCAAGTTAGGGAAACAGAGAAAAAATTGGTCTATGATTTCAAAAATATGAAAAAATAATTCACTGAAGAGAACAGCTCCTTATAAAGGAAAATTGTACAAATGGAAAAGGAAGTACAAAACCTAACTGGAAAAGTTGGGCAAATGGAAAAGGAAGTACAAAAACTAACTGAAGAAAATAGCTCCTTAAAAGGAAAAATTGGACAGTGGAAAAAAAGATGGAAAAGTAACTGAAGAAAATAATTTGATAAAAATTAGAATCAGGCAAGTAGAAAATAATTTGATAAAAATTAGAATCAGGCAAGTAGAAGCTAATGACTCTATGAGGCATCAAGAATCAGTCCAACAGTATCTAAAGGATGAAAAGATAGAAGAAAATATGAAATATTTAATTGGAAAAGCAACTGACCTGGAAAATAGATCCAAGAGAGAAAATCTAAGAATTATTGGTCTACCAGAAAACCATGATGAAAAAAAGAACCTGGACAATATCTTCCAAAAAATCAAGGAAAACTGCCCAGAAGTCCTAGATCCAGGGTGAAAAATAGTAATCAAAAGAATCTATCATTCACCGCCTAAAAGGGATTCCAAACTAAAAACACCAAGGAATATCATTGCAAATTCCAGAACTATCAAGTGAAGGAGAAAATCCCACAGGCAACCAGAAAGAAACAATTAAAATATTGAGGAACTACAGTCAGGGTCACACAGGACCTTGTAGCTTCTACACTGAAAGATCAAAGGGATTGGAATATGATATTCTGTAAAGCAAAGGAGCCAGAACTACAACCAAGGATCAACTGCCCAGCAAAGTTGAGCATAATATTTCAGGTAAGGAGATGGATATTTATTGAAATAAGGGATTTCCAGACCTTCCTGATGAAAAGGCCAGAGTTCGATAGAAAATTCGTCAAACACAAGTCTCAAGAGAAGCATAAAAATGTAAACAGGAGGAAAAAAACTTGTTATTTAATATGGGGAAACTTTTTACATCCCTATAAGAAAATATGATACTTGTTAATCTTGAGAATTGTACATAAAGATATATAAAAGGGATATACATAGACGTCACAGGTATAAGGTAAATGATGTGATGACAAATATGTGATTTGAGTATGCAAAGGGATTGTAATGGGAGATATGAAAAGAGGGAGACAGAAAAAAGTAAATTCTGTCACAGGAAGAGGCACAAAAATATATTACAGTAAAGGGAAAGAGGGAAGGGAGATGAGCATGTTTTTGAGAATTACTCTCATCTGATTGGGTTCCAGGAGGGTACAACAAACTCAGTTAGGTTTAGAAATACAACTAGCTCTATACACAGTGGGAGGGGAATGGGGAAAGAAAATGGAGGGGAGGTTCAAAGGGAGGGAACACTGAGGGAGGCAGTGGTCAAAAATTAAAACTCTTATGGAGGGGAAGGGAGAAGGGAGAACTTAAAGCATAAATGGAGGGAAAGACATAGAGAATAAGAGAAAGACACAGATAGCAATCATAACTGTGAATGTGAATGGGATGAAATCTCCCATAAAACAGAGATGGATAGCAGAATGAATTAAAAACCACAATCCAACAATCTGTTGTTTACAGAACACATTTGAAATGGAGGCATATATGCAGGATAAAGGTAAAAGGTTGGAGCACAATATATTGTGCTTCAGCTGATGTAAAAACAAAAAGCAGGGGTAGCAATCCTAATCTCAGACAGAGCAAAAGCAGAAAGACACCGATTCAAAAGAGATAAGAAAGGAAACTATATCCTGCTAAAAATCACCATAGACAACGAAGCAATTTCACTACTAAACATATATGCTCCAAGTGGTATAGCATCCAAATTCTTAGAGAAGTTAGGAGAGTTAAAGGAAGAAATAGACAACAAAACTATACTAATAGGGTACCTTAACTGCCTTCTCTCTGAACTTCATAAATCTAACCTCAAAATAAACAAAAAAGAAGTTAAGGAGGTGAATAAAACTCTGAATAAGGTACATATGATAGATCTCTGGAGAAAACTGAATGGGGATAGAAAGGAATACACCTTTCTCTCAGTGGTACGTGGCATATATACAAAAATTGACCATGTACTAGGCGATAAAAGCCTCTCAATCCAATGCTAAAAGACAGAGATAGTGAATACATCCTCCTCAGATCATAATGCAATAAAACTTATATGTAATCAAAGGCCATGGAAACATAAACCAAAAACTAATTGGAAACTAAACAATCTAATCATAAAGAATGAGTTAAACAACAAATAATAGAAACAATAAATAACTTCATTCAAGAGAATGACAACAATGAGACAACCTACAATATCTTGTAGGATGCTGCAAAAGCAGTTCTTAGGGAAAGTTTTACATCTTAGAATGCCTACATGAATAAAGTAGAGAAAAGAGGAGATCAGTGAATTGGGCATGTAGCTGCTAGAAAAAGAACAAATTGAAAATCCCCAAGTAAATGCCAAATTAGAAATACTGAAAACCAAAGGAGAAATGAATCAAATTGAAATTAAGAAAACTGTTGAGCTAATAAATAAAATTAAGAGTTGATTCTATGAAAAACCCAATAAAATTGATCAACTTTGAGTGAATTTGATTAAAAGAAAGAAAGAAAACCAAATTACCTTTATAAAAAATGAAAAGGGTAGCTGATCTCTGAGGAAGAAATTAAAACAATAATTAGAAATTAATTTGCCCAACTTTATGCCCATAAATTTGACAATCTAAATGAGATGGATGATTATTTTTAAAAATATATAAATTGTCCAGATTAATAGAAGAGGAAGTTGAATATTTAAATAACCCCATTTCAGAAAAAGAAATTGAACAAGTCATCAATGAACTCTCTAGGAAAAAATGTCCAGGGTCAGATGGACTTGCAAGTTAAATTCTATCAAACATTTAAAGAACAGTTAATTCCAGTACTATATGAACTATTTGGGAAAATTGAGGAAGAAGGAGTTCTATTGAATTCTTTTAATGGTACAAATATGGTACTGACACCTAAACCAGGAAGAGCCAAAACAAAGAAAATTATAGACCAATTTCTCTAATGAATATAGATGCAAGCATTTTAAATAAGATATTAACAAAAAGAATACAGCAACTTATCATGAGAAAAATACATTATAATCAGGTAGGATTTATACCAGGAATGCAGGGCAGGTTCAGTATTAGGAAAACTATCAGCATTATTGATCATATCAACAACAAACTAACAGAAACCGCATGATTATCTCAATAGATGCAGAAAAAGCTTTTGACAAAATGCAACACCCATTCCTATTGAAAACACTGGAGAGCATAGGAATAAATGGAATTTTCTATAAAATAATATGCAATTTCTACCTAAAACCATCAGCAAACATTATATGCAATGGGGATAAACTAGATGCATTTCCAGTGAGATCATGGGTGAAACAGGTATGTCCATTGTCACCACTGTTATTCAATATGGTACTAAAAATGTTAGCTGTAACAATAAGAGAAGAAAAAGAAATTGAAGGAATTAGAAGAGGCAAAAAAGAAACTAAGTTATCACTCTTTGCAGATGATATGATGATATACTTAGAGAATCCCAGAGACTCAAGTAAAAAACTGCTTGAAATAATAAAGAACTTTGGCAAAATTGCAGGTTACAAAATAAACCCATATAAATCATCAACATTTCTATATATTACTAACAAAGCCCAACAGCAATAGATAGAAAGATAAATCCCATTTAAAGCTAGGGTAGATGCTATAAAATATCTGGGAGTCTATCTGCCAAAACAAACCCAGGGACTATCTGAACACAATTACAAAACACTTTTTGCACAAATAAAGTCAGATTTAAGTAGATAGAAAAGCATCAGTTGCTCATGTTTAGGCCGAGCCAGTATAACAAAAATACAATTCTTCCTAAATTAATTTACTTATTCAGTGCCATACCAATCAAACTAGCAGATAATTATTTTAAAGAGCTAGAAAAAATAATATCAAAATTCATCTGGAATAAAAAAAGTCCAGAATATCAAGGGAAGTAATGAAAAGAAATGCTAGGCAAAGTGGCCTAGGCCTACAGATCTCAAATTGGATTATAAAGCAGCAAGCATCAAAATCACTTGGTACTGGCTAAGAAACAGAGGGCTAGACCAGTGGAATAAGTTAGGTACTCAAGACATAGTAGTCAATGAATATAGCAATCTACTGTTTGATAAATCCAAGGACCCCAGCCTCTTGGAGAAGAACTCACTATTTGACAAAAATTACTAGGAAAACTGAATAACAGTGTGGGGGAAACTGGGCATAGACCAATACCTGACAGCATACACAAGAATAAAGTCCAAACAGATATATGATTTAGATACTATAAACAAATCAGGGGAGCAAGGAATAGTATATTTGTCAGATTTATGGAGAATGGAGAAATTTTGACCAAACAAGAGACAGAGAACATTATGAAGTAGAAAATGGATAATTTTGATTATATTAAGTTGAAAAGTTTTTGCACAAATAAAGCCAATGCAACCAAGATTAGGAAGGAAGCAGAAAACTAGGAAAGAATTTTTGCAACTAGTGTCTGTGATAAAGGCCTGATTTCTAACATATATAGAGAACTGAGTCAAATGTACAAGAATACAAATCATTCTCCAATTGATAAATGGTCAAAGGATATGAAAAGGCAGTTTTCAGAGGAAGAAATTAAAACTATCTTTCATAAGATATTATGAACTGGTGCTGAGTGAAAGGAGCAGAACCAGGAAAACTTTGTGCACAGAAATGACCAGAGTGTGAGAGGAATTTTTCTGGTAGACTTAATACTTCATTGCAATGCAAGGACTTTAAAAATTCCTAATGGTCTCTTGGGTCAAAATACCTTCCACAACAAGAGAAAGAACTATGGAATTGGATCCCAGAATGAAGCAGACCATTTTCTTTTGTATTATGTTTTGTTTTATAGTTTCTCCCATTCATTTTAATTCTTCTATTCATCATAACTAAGGGTAAAATGTATTTAATAGGAATGTATGTGTAGAACCTATATGAGACTATATGCTGTCTCAGGGAAGGAGTGGGGAGGGAGGGGAAAAACTCTAAGATATATGGAAGTGATTGTAAAACACTGAAAACAAATAAAATAATTTAATTTTAAAAAAGAAAAAAAGGAAGAATAGCACCTCCCTCCCAGAACTTTTGGAGGGATCAAATTATGTGATATTTTCATATATATACCGCCAACCTTTGTGTGTGTATATATACACACACACACACATATGTATATATACACACACATACATATATGTATATATACACACATACATACATACATATATACATACACACACATATATATATCTATATATCTATATATATCTATATCTATATCTATCTATCTATCTATCTATATATATATATATATATCTTCCTGGTTAATTTCTGAGGCATCCAAGGATCATTCTAAAGGCCAGTTGAAAGATGAAACAGATCAATTATAGTTCAGAATTCCCTCATATCCTATATCCCTTCCAAAACTGAAGAGAAATGGTTATAACATAATATAGTTCTAAGCATGTAAAGCCTTAGAGTGAGGAATGAGGCAATTACTAACATAATCCCATTACAATTCACTTTTGCTCCAATTATCCGCACATTGATGAGGCAAAAACTATCTTGGGGTCCAAGTTATTTCTATAAATGTCTTGATTCTCTAATTCTTTTATGTGTATCAATATAGTCACGATCTCAATTAATTATGAAAAGTGAAATACACTATCATATTTGAATCAAAAATGTTGTTGGAGTTCTTGCAGAAAAAATCTCACAGAAGGAATGATGGAGGCAGAGCAAAGTGATCCAAAAAGCAATGGACTGATGTGGCTGCAAAGATCAAGGTTGAGGGTGGGGCTGCTCTTGCAAGGGCTGCTGGGGGCCACACCAAGGTTCCTTACTTCTGTGGTAGATCTGCTGGCTATGCCTGTGCTCCAGCACTTATAATAGGCAAAACTGGGAGAACAATGACACACTCTTCTGTGTCAGATGTGACTTGGAGAAAATCCCTACATCTAGATGACAAAAGTATGGAAAAAAATGCAATATCTGTGCCAAACAGCGCACAGAGTTTTGCTGGTTCCCTGGTGTTCCTATGCATTTTTAAGAAGACTGATATGTGCCAAACCTGCAGCAAGCTCAGACACTTGCCTTGGACCTAGAATATGGCTTACCTATATTCAGGTCTGTCCTGTGATGCAGAATTGTCCTTTGAGGATGACATATCTATGTCTGATGTGAATAATGAATACTACATCCAGAATGTTGAGCAGGAGGCAGCTTGGTCAGTTGGTATTCCTGGGAAGGCTTCAGGTAGCAGTGACAGGCTGCTCAAACTGGCTTGGACCACCCCTTACTACAAACAGAATCGGCCTCACATTTCTTCCTTCAGCGTGAAAGGAGAATGTAGAAGAGAAGAGTGTCTATACAGACACAAGATTCCTGAAGATCCTGAATATCCTTTTGCTGATCAGAACATCAAAGATTCTTATTACGATATTAATGATCCTGTGACTGATAAATGAGCTTCAACAATAACTCTCCTGGTCCCACCAGGCAATAAGACCATTACCATGTTGAATGTTGGTGTCCTTGGTGTAGCAGCAAGCACCCTTACACATTCAGAATGGTCGGCTAGCACGGGTTCTTTGATCTGCTTTTCTGAAAGGAAAGCAACTTTTCAGGGAGTCGATCTTCATTAATTACATATACCAACAAGGAAAATACAAAAGGAAAAATAAAGACCAACAGGCAGGGCTTCCAACTGACTGACCATAATGAAGACATACATCACAGAACAACAGACAGATCTAACTATCTGACCATTATATACATACATAGTCACCAGAGAAAGAAGCACCAATATCTGGGTTTTCAAAGCTGGGGGACTCCTTAATGGCTGCACAGAGTCTCATCTGGCACACAAGCCTTTTTCCAATGAGTGAACCCCAAAGCAAAACCTCACATCAAAATATATAAATCTATATCTATATATCTATATATCTACTTTTCAGAGCCAGAGGGGACCCCAACCCTCATGACCCAGTGCCTCATTAGAAATTGACAAAAGATGAGGGCTTTCCTAAGAAACAATCCTCCCCTAATCAAGCTTCCCTTAATGGGTTTCACCTGAGGCCTATTAATGGGCAGGAAGGATCTTTACCTCCCATTAACATGAATCTTATTAACATTATACTTGGCAATATAATCAGTAAGACTGATCTCAGAAATCACCTTTACCAATTTGGTGAGATCCCAACCATAACAGGTGCACAGATAGCTGTGTTCTTTCATCCAGTTTGCTACAATGCAAACTGCAGAGACAGCTGCTGAGAAGTCCTTCAACAAACAGATTGTAAGTGGACACAGGCTTAATGTAAATTGGGAAAGATCTCAGGCATCCAGAGGAAAAGAAAAGGAAAAAGAAGGAAGCAGAGACTCTGGAATTAAACTGGACCCTGTCCAAGGATTTCCTGGAGCTCTTTCTCTTTCTCCAGCAGTTGAAGAAGATGCCTCTCCTACTCATTTTAATCTTCTTCTCAGTGGTTAAGAAAATCTACCACATTTCTAGTAAGGAGGGTTTAATGATGACTTTTGAAGGAAATTTTACACCTACACACACACATACAACAGTGTGTATGTGTGTGTGTATGTGTGTGTCTGTATATGCTATCATGTATTACAGCCAATTGATGTTAGCCCATTATATCATTGTTTTGCTGTGATGTTTTGGTGTGATTAAAACACATGATTCTGTGTTTTAAAATAGCCTGCTAATTGTTTCACTGATTTTTGCATCAAAGTACACATACACATGATTTTGCTTTTTTGGAAAGAGGAGAGGAAATACTTATATTTAAAAAAATCAAATCCAGATAAATGTTTGAATTCAGAAAAACAAATAATGAGTTTCTGGTTCAGAATGGATTACTGAATTGAATAGATCTCTTCCTGCCCACTTTCATCTAATCTTTGACATCATACATTTTGGCAAAGATGATAAAGAAAGTAAGGAAAAATCTGCCTATGACTTCATTCTTTGAGTGTTCTCCACTATTATCTTGTGCCAAGAAACTTTAGCAGTGTTTTGTAAATTTACCCTATCTTAGAAATTGCCTCAAGAAATCATATTTTTCCTGTTTGTGGGAAAAACCTAAATTCCCTTCCCACTCTCCCTCCCCCTGAAGATACAGTGAAATAAGGAAGGTTTGGAGATATGACCCCATTGTGAGATGTCCCAAACCCAACGGAAACTATCCTTCCTGCCATTTATTCACATTTTTATGTGCACTATAACTATACATTAGCAGGAAATTCCTGAAACTAACTCTAATGTAGAGTTCAAAAGTGATTTTTCAAAACAAAAACTGTTTCACTCTATAATTTTACTTTACATTATTCTATTATTTTTTCCCTTAATTTTTTGAGTTGGCTACTGTAATAAAGCATTTGATATATAAATATATGTATTCTTGATGGATAGATAAGATGCTCTTATTCTTGATTTCTATGAGTCACAGGACATATCCCTGATCCAGTCTTGTTTCACACCACTCTCCCTTAAAATTGCACAATCCTGCAAAAATAAAAAAACCTTAAGTTCTTCTCCCTGATTCTATCTGTAGAAAATAGATTGTCTTCCTTTTTTGAGTCATTCGTCATCAAAGATAAATTTTTGCTAGAGTTTCATTTTTAAATTGTTTTATTATTATAAGGTGTCTATAGATGTTGGTATGATAATTGACCATATAAATGATTTTTTTTGTCATATCTATGTTGTATATATTTTACCCCAATAACATGTTCAGGTCCAAAGTATTGCCTAATATTTTTATCAATTCCCATTTAGATAGTCATAAATTATTTCTTAATTTTCAGCAAAAAAAAAATGTCATATGAAGCAGAACTCTTCAATGCTATAGGACCTGCACCTGCCTCTTTCTAGGGGCACACCTTCCTGTTTTCTTGCTTCCTACTAAGCAGAAACCCTAATGGTTTGCCCAGGCTTTTATAGTCCGTCCTAGACCAAAGGAGCTGGCAAGAACAAGCCAGTTGGTATACTCTCCCTCCAAAGGGAAGTACAAAACCTAATCCCCAGACACAGTTTCAGACAAACACTCATTTTATTTACTCATATTCATCTGTCTAGAAAAAAAAAGTAGGAGAAAATAGCTTGCTTAATCCCAATACTAACACAATATTGATTCACATTCATGTTCGGTATTTATTGACGTGCATTGCATTCAATGGAGGCTATCATTCTGGCGGCTGTGTTGGAGGGAAGGAACAATCACATTAGAAAAAGAGATGAAGCACCCAGTTTATATAGCCCTAATTTTATGTAATGTAAACCTTTCAAACACTGCACATGCGAATGGAAATGCATGTCCTGATGAAAAACCAAATGCATACAAAATGGATTTATCTTAAAGTTAATTACGGTTGTTGAATATCTGTCCTCCAAGTCCGTCATTATTTCCGAAACTTGTATAATGAAATTAACTTCTCTTGCTTTGTGACAGATTTCTGTGTATCTCATTAACCAACCATAGCTGCATTGGGGTTGTTCAGCACAAGGTTTTTATTTTGTGACGCCTGAGTGTTGGGAAATTACACAGGTGGCATGTAATTTTGCTCAGGGCTTTTTGTATGCTAAGGCATGCACCAAATATCGACCTTACCCCCACTCCCCTCACCAATCTCAGAAATCGCCAGACATTTTATGTACATTACTAGCATATGGTTGAGGCCAGTGAGTAGTTGGGGGATGTAGAATTAAGCTATGAAAAACACACCCTTCTTTAGGTGCCCCTTTGAGATTTTCATTAAACTGTGACAGCTGGATTTACACTATATTTAATAAAATGTTAGCAGGCATTTGAGGTTTAAAGGTGTAACACAATTCTTTTTTAATATGATAATTCCATATATTCAAATATGAAACCAGTTTTAGATGCTTTGTATGACTACAATTAAAGTAAGTATCAATGTGTGCAGTTTTTTCCCCCAACTTACCTGTGGAATGTACATGACTTAAATTTACAAAGCAGCTTTTGGTTTTTGGAAAATATTCAACTTCATTCATTAAACATTACCTGTTTCTGGTTCTTTGTTAACTACTGAGGCATAACTATGAAAAATAACTGCCGGTAGACCTAAAGCAGAATATGATAGGAATTGAAGGTGGGAGGGATGAGACACTTACATATATTAATTCTAAAACATTAAAATAGTCCAGAAAAAGAAAATAAAAACAAATTTTACAAGGAATGAGAGAATAAAGGACTACCACCCCCTGGGGTAAGAAATAAAGATGTTGCACTGAGCAGGTTGTTGGATCTTTAAGGAGGAAAAGATTTTTAACAGGTGAAGATGTGGGAAGGTTTCATTTTAATAGTAAGAGATGGTATACACAGTTCTGGATTATATAAAACAGAGTTCTTCCTCTTCTCCCAGGAGTCTCCAAGTAACTTTCTATGCTACTCCCATCTTAAATTGTAGATTTCTTTTCTTTATGGCATGGGATTTCCGAGGGAAAGAATGGTAGATTCTAGAATTGTAGATAACGAGAATGGTAATTCCATCCTTCTCCTTTACTCCATCTCAGGTCCTTGATTCACAGATTATCAGTACCAGAAGAGGAGGTGCCTGAGTACTCACAGTAAAGAGGTAAGAGCAAGTAGTCGCATCTGCTTCATTACTCACAAGAGCTAAAATTAATAAGAAAATGCAGAGAAACAAAAGTGAAGGAGATTTATCCTTATTAGAGATATATCTCACCAAATTTAGTTTTACAAAAAAAAAATAAGATAAAATTGTGTCTGATTAGAACACACAGGGGCAGGAAACAAAATTAGGAGTAAGATCAGGTTCCTGAATTAATCATGGAAAATTCTCTTAAAGTGACTGATTATTCTGAATGTATATTCTTATAATACTGGTTGTCAATTATAATCTCAGTGATGCAAATTAACTCACTGTTTAAGATTTTTAATTTCATTGAATCAGTCAGTTTCTTGAAAAATTCCCTTTGTGTTTATATCTTATATAGCATAAATATATGTGTTTAGCTTTGTGCATATATATATGCTTCATATATATACATATATAGCTTTACATATATAGCTATATACATATGTGTATACATGTGTGTATATATATATATATATATATATATATATATAAATAATTTCATATATTTGTATGAAACTAAAAGGAAGGATGGTACTTTTTAAAGGGGCAAAGAAAGCAGTTGGAGTGGGTTTTGTGCTTGGCCAGAAACTATAAGAAACTTTATTTCATGACACATGACAACCATAAAAAGAATTGCTACTTACAAACAAGATTTGTTACTGAAGACAGAACAGCAAAGAAATTCTAGAAGAGCTTCATAAAACAGACAAAAATCAACATACTGATGCACGGTAATTTCAATATAAGAGTTGGGGGGAGAGGAAGATGATCTGTAGAAAGATATGGAATGTACAACCTAGGAAAAATAAAGGAGAGAGTCCAGTGATTTGTGTACTACATAAAATCCTCGTAATACTCTGTCAAGGAAAATACTCTTTTAAAACAAAGAATTTTTGGAAATAGATATGACAAACACCAAATCACACCCTAAAAAAGATATCAGTTTTATTTTAAGAAAATCAAAAAGTCAATTAACATGAGTTATTGAGTCATCTTTGTAAGCTAGGATTTTCAGAAAATAATTTTTAAAATTAAGAATAATAGCTAGGAATAGATCTGGAATATCTAAAAGATTGAACCTCCAATTGTTTTAACATATAATTGAAAAATTTTAAAAATGACAAAGGGAAAACTGAACTTAATAAACACTGACTATAATAATTTCATCCATGAATTTTATTATAAAATAATTGCCATAATGAGACCAAAACAGCCGAGAATGATCCTTAGTCAATCAGTCACTCAACAAGCATTTATTAAGCACTTGTTCTCTGCCAGATACTGTTAAAAAAAAGTCCCTGCCCTGGAAGACTTTATATTCAAATGGGAATCTAAGACGTATTAATCAGAACATATAAGACAAGTACAGAGTTGATAGAAGATAACTTTAGAGGGGATGGCCCTAGAATCCAGGGGAACCAGAAGAGTGTTCTGGAGAGATGATGCTTGAGTAGAATCTTAAAGGAATGCAGGAATTCTAAGAGGCAGTAATTGGGAAGGAGAGCAAGTTAGCAAATATATGAATTGCCTTATTTGGCAGATAGAGCAAAGAGACTAACAAAGACAACACTAGAATTAAAAATAGACTTGTCTATAAAATCTTAGCAGAAAAAGATGATGGACAATTAAAATTAGTATCATATTATACAGAAGAGAGAAACAGAGAAAGATAAAACCAATTTAAAGAAATCATGGCAAGATATCCAACTAAGCAGTCATCCCAGGGTGACTTTCACCAATGAAAATGGAAGGAAAATCACAAACAGAAGAATATGAAGGAAGGAGGGTGAAGATTTACAAAAGACATTTCAACTTACAATTAAATTTTTAATCGGCTTCAAAGACACTTTCTTAGATATATTTTATTGCCTTATTTTCAGTAAAAGTTGTATTTAATATATCTGTCTTTCTGTATTTATTTATTAGTTTTTATGACTTGATATGGTTCAATTTTATTGAAGGTGCCCTACACTGCTGAAAATAGGTATTTTTTTCTATTCCTATTAAATATTCTCTAGAGAGCTAGCATATCTAATTTTTCTAAAATTCTATTCATCTCCTTCACATTTTTATTTATTTATCTATATCTGAGAGGGGTAAATTTAAGTACCCTCTTAGTATAGTATTACTATTTCCTCCTGTAATTCATTTAACTTTTGCTTCAAGAATTTGGATGCTATGCCATTTATTGCATATATGTTCAGTATTCATAATAATTCATTGTCTATGGTACTTTTAGTAAAATGTGGTTTCCCTGATTATCTCTATTAATTAAGTCTATTTTTGTTTTTTCTTAATCTAAAGTCATAATTCCTACCCCAGCCTTTTTTTTTTACTTCAGTGGAAATATAATAGATTCTGTTTCAAGCCCTTATTTTAACTCTGCATTTATATTTCTGATTCAAGCATGTTTCCTGTAAACAACATATTGTTGGATTCTGGTTTCTAATCTATTTTGCTATCATCTTCTCTTTCATGTATGAGTTTATCTCATTCAAAGTCACAATTATGACTGTTAAATGTATGTTTCTCTCCATTCTATTTTCTCATATTTACCCTTCTCTCTCTCTTTTTTTTTACACTTTCCTCTTCTCAAGTCTGTTTGGTTTCTGACCACTGCCTTCCTGAAACTATCCTCCTTACTACCCTGCCCCCTCCTCTTAAATCCTTTCCTTTCTACTTCTCTGTTTGTCAATTTTTGTACCCATTTGTGTATGTATCTCCCTTCCTTGAAACAGTGATGAAAGTGGGGTCCAAGTGTTGCCAATTTCCTCCATCCTCCCTGCCACTGTATAAAGTCTTCCTTGTGCACCTTATTTATGTAAGAAAATTTCCACACTCTTCCTCTCCCTTGTCTTCTCTCTCAGTATATCCCATCTTTCTCACCTTTGCATTCTTCTTCTGAGATCATCTCAACATAATAGAATCATATGACCTGTGTTTAAGTAGATTCCCTATAACAACCCTAATGCTGATAAAATTATGAGGCATTACCTCTATCACCTTTCCATATAGAGATATAAAGAGTTTAAACTTGTTTGCTCTGTTATGATTTCTACCTCATGTTTTCCTTTTCATGTTTCTCTTAAGTACCATGTTTGAATATATTTTTTTCTTCAGTTTTGGTCTTTTCATTAGGAATTCTTGAAAGTCTTCAATTCCATTAAATACATTCTTTTCCCCTACAGGATTATAGTCAGTTTTGTTGAATAGACTATTCTTGATTGCAGTTCTAGCTATTTTGTCTTACACAATATATATTCAAAGTCTAGGGTAGTTGTTAGATTTTGTATGACTTTGACTATAGCTCCATAGTATTTGAATTCTTTCTTTTTCAGGTTGCAACATTTCCCCCTTTATCTGGACATGTGGATTTTGTACATAATATTCTTGGTGGTTTTTCATTTTGGTATTTCTTTTAGGACTCGCCAGTGGAGTCTTTCAATTTGTATATTTTTGGTCAAGATACTGGAGAAAAGGCAGAGATTCACTTGAGTTCTCCCCAATCCACCCCCCAAAGAACTTTAAATAATGCCTCCAGATAAATTCTGGAGTGTCAGAACTCACAAAGAGGTGAAATTATTTTCTAGCCCAAGATAACTTAGAATATTGACAGAAAAGATCTATCACATTAGGGTGGGAATGGAGTGCAGTCCACCAAAGACCACACAGAAACAAATCAGCAACAGTCCTAGGAGTAACTGAATCAGTGATACTATCTACTGCTTCCAGAGCGTTCACCCCAAAGACAATAAGAAGATTAGACAACAGGTCATTAGATTACAAGGATCCCTTTCCTGGCAATGGGTGCATTGCTCATACTCAGGTCCAGAAAACAGTAGTTGCAATCCCAAGGCAAGAAGGAGCACTAGTCCACCACACCTTGCAGCTGCAGGGAAGTGGAAGCCTGGTCACAGTTCTACGGCAGAAAACAGTACTTGTGGTCACTCATAGACTAGGACGCAGGCCAGGATTATAGTAAACATACTTCTTCTTACATCATGCCACCTTAGAAGAACTGAAAGCTTGCAGAACCTCAGAATTAGCTGTGAAAACAACAGAACAAAGAACTTAAAGCTTGGGACAGTGCTCCATTTACCCTAGGAGCAGAGCCCAACACTGATATAAAGTTAAAAGTCAAGAAATGGCCTGGAAAAAAATGAGCTAACAACAAAAAAGCATCCTGATGATAGAATTACTTGAGAACAGGGAAGATAAATGTACAAACAGAAGAAGACAGCAAAGTCAAAACTTCTATATTAAAGACCTCAAAGAAGAATGTGAATTGTTCTCAGGCTCACAAAAGAATCCCTGCAAAAGGTTTAAAAGATTTTAAAAAGCACAGATACAGCTATGTAGTGCAGTGAATAGAACACTGGCCTTCATGTAAGAAGGACTTGTATTCAAATGCAGTTTTAGATACTTACTAGCTATGTGATTCTGGACAAGTCACTTAATTTTTTGCCTTTCAAAAAAATCAAATAAGAAATTTAGCAAAAAATTAGGAAATGACAGACAGTGATGCAAAAAAAAATCATGAAAAAAGTCACCAATGATAAAGGAGGCATAAAAAAAACCTGAGGAAAATAACAGTTTTAAAAACAGAGTGGGCCAAGTGGTGACAGAGGCACAAAGATCCAATGAAAAGAACAACTTAAAAAGCACAATAGACAAACTGAAAAAGATATACAAAAATTCACTGAGGACAAAAAACTCCTTAAAAGTAGAACTGGCCAAATGGAAAAGGAGGTACAAAAAACTCAATAAAAAATAATTTCATAAAAATTAGAACTGGACAAGTAGGAACTAATGATTCCAGGAGACAACAAGAAACAATAAAACAAAATAGAAAGAATGAACAGAAAAACATCAGAAAAAAGACATATCTCTTTGGAAAACAACTGACCTGGAAAGTACATCAAGGAGAGACAATTTAAGAATTACTGTATTACCTGAAAGCTATGGTCAAAAAATAAGAGCCTAGTCATCATCTTTCAAGAGATTATTGAGGAAAACTGCCCCCAAATCCTAGAAGAAGGAGGAAAAATAGAAATTGAAAGTATTCCCTGACTATCTCATGAAAGAGATCTCAAAACAAAAACTCCCAGGAATATTATGGTCAAATTCTAGAACTCCTGGGTCAAGAAGAAAACATTGGAAGCAGCTAAAAAGAAATAATTCAAATATCATGGAGCCACAACCATTATCACACAAAAGTTAGTAACTTTTACATTAAAGAATCAGGGCTTTGGAATATGACCTTCCAGAAAGCAAAGGAGCTAGGATTAAAACTAAGAATTTCCTACTTAGCAAAACTGGGAAATAATGGTCATTCAATGAAATAGAAAACTTTCAAGCTTTCTTTATGAAAAGAAAGCAGCTGAGTAGAAAATTTGACTTTCAAATAAAAGACTCTAAGCAAGCATAAAAAGGTAAATAGTAAAGAGGAATCATAAGAGATTCAATAAAGTTAAACTGTTTACATTCCTAACTGAGGAGATGATATTTCTAACTCCTGAAAATTTTTCTCATTAATGGGTAGTAAGAAGGAATATGCATAGATGGAAGGGTGCATTGTGATATGATGAAGTAATTCTCAAAAAAAAGATCAAAGGGTGAGAAAATGGAATGCACTAGAAGAGGAAAGGATGAGGTAGAATGGGGTAAATTAAATAAAAGAGGCATAAAAGAACTTTTATAATGTAGGGAAAGATGGGGGAGTGGAGGGGTAGAGCACACGACCTTTACTCTCATCAGAATTGGCTCAAAATGGTAGTAATGAGAGTAATATACATACTCAGTTGGGTATATATATTGCCCAGACAATATTCACAGCACCAAGGGCAACTATGAATATGCCAGCCTAATTCTGAATCACAAAGTATAACAGACTCTCCATATAGAAGTCAGAAGAAAAACATTTATTCACATACTAGAAAGCCAATTTCAACACCAGAAAGTCAAATCCATCTCAATAACAAAGAAGTCAATACATATTAGCACTGCTGGGGACAAAAGCATTTCCAAGCTTCCCACCCCCTCTGCTGAAGCCATCCCACAAACAAACACTCATGAACCCAGTTGTGCCTGCTTGCCTGTATCCTCAGCTCTTACTAGCATGCCCACCTTCCTCTCAGTTCTGCTCCACCTTTCCTGTTCCACCTGTTCAGCAAGCTCCTCTCTCCATGTGACTTAGGCTTCCATAGATACAAGCAGGTCACATGGATCTATTAATGAATGGAAAGATCTTACCATTTAAACTACCATTACATTCTGCCCCAAGAGCTTTCGTATTCATCACATAGGTTGGTGAGGCAACTGGTATCAATAGAATTATTACAGGAATAACAGAAAATAAGTATATGAAACAATACCTTAGGCAACTGGTCAATAGAACCTTAAAGTAATATAACAGGGATCACACAAAATAAGCACATAAAACAATATCTTAGGGTGGGGCTTGAGCACAAACACCCCATCATTTCCCCCTCAAACAAGTGGGGCCAAAAATCTTGGGGTAATGAGCAATTTCCATAGCCATTTCCTGTCCTTGCTCCACAATGTCCCTATCAAGAGGTCAGTTCTTTAGTTCTCATCTGATGCTTGGTCGACCCCAGGTCCAGGGGTGACACCTCACAGTCGTGAACAAGTGGTGACATCCACCTTAAGCTACCAGGTATCTGCAGATGGAGGATACTAAGCCTGCAGAAAGCAAATCTAGCGAAAGAGTTTATTTATTTTAATTTTTTAATTATTATTTTATTTGTTTTCAATTTTCTACAATCACTTCCATATAACTTAGATTTTTCCCCCTCCCTCCCACTCCTTCTCCGCTACCTCTCTGAGTCGGCATACAATTTTATATAGGTTTTACACACACATTTCTATTAAACACATTTTCACCTTAGTCATGTTGCATAGAAGAATTAAAATGAATGGGAGAAATCATAAAGCAAACCAAAATGTAATACAAAAGAAAATGATCTGTTACATTCTGCGATCAAATTCCATAGTTCTTTCTTGGGATGTGGAAGGCATTTCACCTTAAGAGACAATTGAAAATATTTTAAGTCCTTGCATTGCAATGAATTTCTAAGTCTACCAGAAAAATTCCTCACACACTGTGGTTATTGCTGTGTATAAAGTTCTGGTTCTGCTCCTTTTGCTCAGCATCAATTCATATAAGTCTTTCCAGGCCTCTCTGAAGTCTTCCTGTTCATCATTTCTGACTGCACACTAGTCTTCCATGACATTCATATACCACAATTTATTCAGTCATTCCCCAATTGATGGGCATCCCCTTGATTTCCAGTTTTTGGCCTCCACAAAAAGTACTAGCAAACAAGTTTAACAGACAAAAGCCAAAAAGAAACAAGGAGACACTAACCCGAAGCAAGGTAGGTAGGGTCAGTCATGTTTCTGGAGTCCATGAATCCACTATCATAGCATCATTCATGGTAGAATATATGAGTTCAGGGTACAATTTGGTAATTATCTTCTCTCAAATAAACAACAGTTACAATATTACCTTTCCCACGCTATAATTTCCTCAGCCTTTGGAACATCGTCTGGCTTCCCTTTTACCATACTTTAGCTCTCAAATTTATTCTATTAGTAGAACCCAATCCTTCAATTCCTCTGCTATTTATTTCAGAAGGAGGGTCAGTTTCCACAAGAGGTATTGTTTTGCATGGAATAATAATCACTTGAACTATTTTATCATTTTTACAAAACTGTGGGTTCTTCACCTAAATTTTTGAATGTCACAATAATTTCTTGTTAATTAGAATCTGTCTCTGTAATCAATATATATATATATATATTCCTTGAGCTGCTAATCCTGATTTAGGTAATATCCATCCCAAATGATTACATATTCCAGTTCAGATTTTTCTTATTTCTTTTCTCTCTGACCTACAGTCCTCTAAATAATGTACATCATTATCCTTCCAAACCATGTGTCCCTGGATATGATGTTGGAACAACTGGCCTCACAGTCTAATATGCAGTATTTGGAATCCTATGTATTTGTTATTTTCTAATTTGAAGATTTGGGGTCATCATTCTGGCTACAGACATACTTCCTCCTGATGGTCTATTATTCAAATTATATATAGCAGTGAACAAGTTATCTTTCCAATGTTGATAAGAATTATTAGACCTTAACTTCCTTAACTGTTCTTTCAATAATCCATTCATTCTTTCAATTAACCCAGATGCTTGTGGATAATATGGAATATGATATATCCATTCTATGTTGTTTAATACTAATATATCATCCTTTCTTTACCTTTGAAATGTGACCCATTGTCATTTTGTATTTGCATTGGTTTTCCATCATGTAGACTTACTATATCTAGAATTTTACAGATATTTTTCTGACTTGCATTCTTATATGCATCTAACAACTGCTTTTCAAAAGGGGTATATTGAATTCCAGATGCAGGGAGTTTCCAAAATCCTAAGGGTACATTTCAGTTTTGTTGTTTTTGCCATAAACTCCAGTTTGCATATTCATCCTGTACAGTCACTTGTAATTCCACCAGGTCACTTAGTATTGGCCATAAATCTAGGGCCAATTGTATAGTGACCTTCTTTAAAAATCTTTATTCTGCTCACATGCCCAATCAGATTCATATTTTTTCTAGTAATTGTTTATGTGTTTCAAAACTTGTCCTAGATGTGTTATGTGATGTCACTAATATCCAAATAATTCTATAAAATTTTGGGCCTCTTTCTTATTGGTGGGGATAGGAAAATCTTGAATCTTATGTCAAGCTTGTGGGAGAATCTCTCACAGCCCCTGATTCCATTATATACGCCACAATTTTATGGTTTGAGGTGGCCCTTGAATCTTTGCAGAGTTAATTTTCCACCTTTAGCTTTTCATATGCTCAATTAAAAGAGTCAAACTCTTCTCCACTTCTTTTACACTTTTCCCCTATATCATATCATCTATTCAGTGCATAAGCTACGCATTAGTTAGCTCTAATTCATCCAAATGTCCAGCCACAATCCTATGACAGTGGGGCTATGCTGATATCCTTGTGGCTAGCTTGTAAAAGTATATCATTGGTCCTGCCAAGTGAAAGCAAACTGGTCCCATAGCTTAGAATCTATTGAGATAGTAAAGAGGACATTGGCTAAATCAATAACTACATACCAAGTCCCATCATATTTCTGGATCCTTTCTATGAAGGTAACAGTATCTGGAACAGTAACATACAAGGGAGTATTGACCTTATTCAATTGTCTATAATCCACTGTCATCCTCCAAATCCCATCTGACTTTCATACTGGCCAAATAGGATTATTCCATTGAATGGTTGTAGGAAATAACATTCTTGCCTCAACATATTCTTTTCTAATATTGTAACATCTTGCCCACCTGACACATGATACTGCTTTAAAATAATTACTTTTGAAGGTTCGGGTAAAGTGATTGGGTCCATTTTTATTTTTTTCAGTAGAAATGTATTGACTCCTATCTTCCTTACTACAAATTGGTATCACTCCTCACATAAATTTAGAGTCATACCTCTCAATATATCTATTCCCATGATGTATTAAGGAATGGGTTCAATTACCACGGTATATTATTTCTTAGTAAATGTCCAATTTTCATCATTAATTTGACTTGTCTGGTTGATATTACAGCCCCTTCCAGTCCCATGATGGTAATAGAAAGTCCATGTTTTAACTTAACAGGGTTTCCATATGTAAGGGAAGACTCTGCTCCAGAATCTATTAATGTCCTAGTTACAGTATTTGATCTGTTATTCCAATATAGGATCACATTGACATGGGATCTATAATCCCATCTGTGTATTTCTTTAAACTGAACTGGAGTTTGGCCAATTTCCTATTCTTCCTGAAGGTGTGACAAACTTGGAATACAAAGGTTCAGGAGGAACAGTAGGGACAGTTCTTACTTTTCTATTCTGTCTAGTATCAAGCCCTTTTTCTAAGTACATTCTGCATAGTTCATAAGTTGGAATACCAAAATAATGGAGGGGAAATGCTGCTAGGAATCATAACCATGAAAAAATTTATGTCAAGCTTCTCTGGTGAAGGTCTCATTATCTCAAATATACAGAGAAGTCAAATTTATAAAAATATAAGCCATTCCCCAATTGAAAAATGTTAAATTGATAAATATATTTTTCGCTTATTTTAATATTATTTTTCCTTTTGATGTGTTTCTTCTATCACAAGTGTAACTAATATGGAAATATATTTTGCCTGATAGCTGATGTAGAACCTGTCTCAAATTGCCTATTATTTTTGGAAGAGGGGAGAAGAGGGAAGAAGGGAGAAAAACTTGTTGCTCAAAATCTTGTTAAAAGGAGTGCTAAAAATTGTTTTGACATGCAATTGGGAGAACACTACTAAAAAAAGAAAAAATATTAAAGCAATAACTTTAAAAGCTATTTCTTCTGAATCTATTTAACACATCAGAGTTGCTTTTTATTTTACTTCATTTTTTTTCTTGACATATCAGGGAACCATTAGTTTCATTTTGTCCAGTTCTAATTTTCAAGAAGTTATTTTCTTCAGTGAGTTTTTGAATCTCTTGCACCTTGTATCTAATTCTAATTTTCTATGCCTCTTTTACCAAACTGTTAATTCTCCTTGCATTATTTTCAAGCATGACTTTCCCATTTTGTTCTCTACCACTCTTGTCTTACTTTTAAAATATTTTTTTCTCTTTTCTCTTTCTTTAACACTCATAGGAATTCTTTTTTGTTTTTGTCCAACTTGCATTTTCCTATGAAGCTCTGCTTATACTTGTTTTTAAGTTATTGTCTTCTTTTGAGTTTGTGTCAAACTTCCCTATCACAAAACTGGCTTTTTTGGTCAGGTACTTTTTTTGTTTGCTCATGTTTCCAGCTTACTTCTAGACTTTGGACTTTATGTTAATGTTGGGCTATATTCATCTCTGAAAGGATTTCTAGCGTGAACATCTTTTATGTCCTTCTACTGCTTTCATTGTTTAGTCTGGAAGCTTCTAGGTTT
Organism: Potorous gilbertii; assembly: GCA_028658325.1. Classification (NCBI taxonomy): domain Eukaryota; kingdom Metazoa; phylum Chordata; class Mammalia; order Diprotodontia; family Potoroidae; genus Potorous; species Potorous gilbertii. Next base: position 565,068,799 of record CM053769.1, on the reverse strand, counting down.
TTGTACTTTCAAAGTGGTATGATTTGGGGAGAGGGTATGCAAAAAGGTTTAGACTTCATCAATACCAAAAATGTGACTAAAAAGTCTCTGACTATTGAATTATATGTCTACTCCTTCAGATGTGTAACATCTTTGTCAATCAATTATATATGACTTGAGAGCATCTTCAGTGAGGGCATTAGTAGGGAAGAAGTAGATTTTACAATGACATTCAACATGAGGATAAATATTTATTATATCACAATTAGTTGGAAGATATAGAGAATATATTGTCCCATTTTGTTATTTTTTTCTTTATTTCCCAAATTATTTGATTTTCTTTTTTTTTAATAAATTTATTTATTTAACTTTTTACATTCATTTTCACAAGATTTTGGGTTCCAAAATTTTCTCTCCATTTGT
>CM053769.1:564979331-565067897 GCA_028658325.1 Potorous gilbertii | reverse complement strand
TCTTCTTCGTCAGAGAGGAATGGCGCAATCATCTGTTCCCCAAGAAAATAACCTTCTATGGTCTTAGTTTTTTTCCCTTTTCTGGGCATTTTCCCAGCCAGTTACTTGACTTCTGAGAGTCCTCTTCACTCCTGGCCTAGATTTGCCCAGCTAGTGCTTGGGGTCTGGGATTCAAATGCTGCTTCCCAGCCTCAGGGCTTTCAGTGGCTGGCTGACTGCTATTCAGGGTAATATTAAATCAGGTTCTCAGGTGGGGGCAGGGCCGCCTCCCAGACTCAGTTCCCTCAGGGTGTTTATGCAGAGACCTTTTGTAATGGAGCTGCTCCTGAGCTCCTGACTGCTCTGGGAGCCTCTGGCAGCCTGATGCCTCTGCCATTGCTGCTGCCGCTGCCTCCCAAGGGGGCCTGAGTCCAGGAGACACCCTGCTCCCCTCTCAGCCCGTCTCTCTCACTGACCTGCACGTCTGTGGGTGGAGGGACCTTCGCAGCAGCTGGAGATTCCGTCCCTGAAGCCTGCGGGGATCTGTTCCTCTCCGTGCCACGTGGCTAGGGCAGGGGCGGGCTCTGTTCCTGTCTGGGGCGCGATTGACCTTTGGGATCGGTTTTTCATGGCTCTCTGGAACGGAAATCTCCTTCACTGTGTTGCTGCGTGGCTTCCACTGTTCCAGAATTTGTTGGGAATTCTTTTTGGAGGAAATCCATGGACTGTGGGTTCAGAGCTAGCAAATGTGAGTCTTTCTACTCCACCATCTTGACTCTGCCCCGATTTTCTATATTACAATGCAGATCTTTTATTGTGTGGTGTGTCCTGTCTATTCATCAAGATCATTCAGGACTCCTTGGAACATCTCACAAATAAAATAACTCAGTTAGATGATCCTTTAATAATCAACATTAGGACAATGCATAAAACAGGTAGATATATGTTCACCAGATGTATGCTCTCAAATATCACTATGATGAAGAAAATGCAACTCTCAGAATCCAAATTAAGGAACGATTCTCTGAGGTCATCCAAGTGTTCTTGTTTTTGAATAACATTATGTTGATTTTATCAATCCCTAGAATATTTCAGAGCCTCCTGGAAGAGATCTGTAATCATTCAAATTAATTTGTCTGAATCATAAAACATGATAAAGACAAATAATAAAAAGTGTCTATTGCCCAATTTTACATGCATTTTGGATGGACAGCCTATTGAAAACACACACACACACACACATATGTGTATGTTTGTGTATGTATGTATGTACATGCATATACATATATACTTATCTAAAAGTATATAGAAATATGTGTATATATGTGTAAATACATACATATATACTCCTACATGTATACACACATGCATATACACATACATTGTGTGTGCATGACAAATAATACATATAGACAATGATTCAGAATTGTAAAGAGAAGAATTAATTAGATTTCTTTGGGTAGTTATAATACTCTCTTATGTAACTCCCAAGCTCCCAAATTTTTCAGTATTAACATTTAACCACTATTAATCAGAGAAATGCAAATTAAAAGAACTCTGAGGTAACACTTCACACCTATCAGAGTGGCTAATCTGACAAAAAAGGAAAGTGTTGGATGTTGGAGGGGATGTGAGAAAACTGGGACACTGATGAACTTTTTGTGAAGTTGTAAACTGGTCTAATCATTCTGGAAAACAATTTGGAATTATGCCCAAATAACTATAAAACTGTGCATACCCTTTGATACAGCAATACCTATGCTAGATCTATATCCTAAAGACATCCCCCCCAAAATGGGAAAAGGAACTATTTGTATAAAGGTAATGGCTAAGAATTGGAAATAAAAGGAATGCTCATCAATTGAGGAATGGCCAAACAAGCTGTGGAATTTGATTGTGCTGTAAGAAATGACAAGCAGATGATTTCAGAAAAACCTGTAAAGATTTATATGAACTGAAGCATAGTGAAGTGAGGAGAAATAGGAGAATGTTGTATACAGCAATGGCAATATGAATGGTTCAATGAAGAACTGTGAATGACTTGGCTGTTCTCCACAATACAATGATCCAAGACAATCCCAAAGGACTAATAAGAAAGCATCTTATCTACCTCCATAGAAAGAACTGATATTGATTGAATATAGACAGAAGCATGTTTTTTTTCGCTTTCTTTCCTTCATTTTTTGCTTTTATTTGAATCTTCTTGTACAAAATGACTAATATGGAAATGTTTTGTAATTGCAAAAAAATTAACATTTTACTTGTATTGTTATACAGCAGAAAGATGTGAAATATTACTATCTCTACAAAAGTAAAGATGAGAATCATAAAGAATGCAATGAAAGATGCATGGTAGGTATGAGAAAACTGCAATATATAACCAATAAAGAACTGCTAAGAAGAACATGAGTAAAAGGCATTATCAATTCATTGTATAACAGGAAGAGAAGGCAGGCTAGCCAAGTAGTAAGAGGAAGAGGTGACAGATGTTCTACTAATACTCTCTCAATTTCAGAAGACACCAAAAAAAAAAAAAGGATGTCCAGCCAATTAGGTTGACCCCTTGCAGTGAACTTTTGAAGAACATAGATAAAACTCTTATAAGATGGGTAGGTATGAATGTATTGTAATCTGTTCTATTGGAAGGAATTCCTAAATCAAAGAGATCATTGATCCATTTGAATATTTAAGTAAATACCACAACATAAAACTATATGAACTATAAGGAAAGCTCTCCAAAAATCTCTGTTACTATATAGTCCAAAGGATGCTAATATAGCAATGAGAATTTGTAAGTGAGAGGCAGCCAGTGAAGACTGGGGATGACTTAGCAGTATTCCTTGACAGGAACATAGATTTATGAAGGATATCAGTGTGAAATAAAAATATAATTGCAATTATAGATTTTAAAAGCTGGAAGGGACATTAGATGTCATTCAGTCTAAGCCATACTTGAAGTATGAATTTCTTCTTTAAATACTAACATTATCTTATATGAGATGATTTATTATATGTAATACATATTTATTATATTTAATTTGTCTACAAATATGTATATATAAATTATTGCATATATATAAAATTAATTTATTATACACAACATATGATATGTGTATACATATATATATATATATATATATATATATATATATATATACATATATACATTTACTGATTATGAGTCAGGATTACTGGAGTACAAATCAAGCCTAATACACTCCCTGTGTGATCCTGGGCAAGTCAACCCCTGTCTGTCTCAATTTTCTCACTGTATAGTGGTCGTAGTGAAAGTTGCTATGAAGTTAAAATGAGATATTTGTAAAGTACTTTATAAACCCATAAAAATGCTGAATAAAAACTAGGTTTTATCCCTTACCCAATGATTCAACATTTTAACAAAGAATGACAAAATAAAAAGAAAAGAAAAGAAAGCATTTCAGCAAAACTAACCATCAAATCTGCCTGACAGTATATGCAGTGTTTAATATCTATAATCTCTCACCTCTGTATAGATGATAAAGAGATCCATTTTCTCATCCCTTCTCCAGGGGTAATATTGATCCTCATGAAACACACAGCTTCACTTTATTCATAGTTTTTTTTTTTTTTTTTACCATTTTTATTCTTTTGTATTGTTGTCATTTTGTATGTTGTTTTCCTAGTTGTGGGCACATAATTCACTTCATGTAAGTTTTCCCATCCTTCTTTAAACTCTACATATTCATCCTTTCTTATGTTATAACAATATTTCATTTCATACATGTGTCATAACTTGCTTAGCCAACCACCCCTCCACTACCACCACCATCCCAGGCAATAGCCATCTGCTTTATTTCTAGTTCTTTGCTACTATAAGAAGGGATGCCATGATCATTTTTTTTTTGGTAATATATGGGATTTTTTTCTGACTTTGATTTCTTTGGAGTTTATGTTTAGCACTGTGAACTCTGATTGAATGAATATGAATATTTTAGTTTTTTTCTTGGAATTATTTAAGAGTTCTTTCCAGAATACTTGAGCCAATTCACAGCGTCTCTGACAGTGTATTAATTTTCTTGTCTTTTTGGAATTCTTTCATAGTTGATGATTACTATATTTTGTCATCTTTGCCATTTTCCCCTGTGCCTTAGAGTTATTTTTATTTGCCTCCTCTTATAGTGATTTGAAAGTATTTCTTATTATTGTTAATAGTTTACAATTATTTTGAGAACTGTTATTTTAATAATTTTTTTCATTAACAAATATCTTGTTTCTCTCCCTTTCACTTCCTCTTTTCCCTACTGAAAAAAACTTTTCAACCAATATTTATAGTTAAGCAAAACAAATTTCTACATTGGTCACATCAAAAAAATGCATATGTTAAGAATTGGGTTTTTTTTTAAACTTTTGACCATTATCCTTTGGGGAAAGCATTTCAGTTTTATATATCTCATTTTTTCCATATGTATATCCTGGCTATCAGAAATTAATTAGAGATATTTAACACAATTTTCCCCCAGCTGAGAGCTACGTTGTGCATTGATTTTGTCAGTTCAAGAACTTTTCAATTTCATGTAATTTAAATGACTTTTTTGTTATCTTTGGTGATTTCCTATAACCCTTGTTTGATTTAAATCTGCCTGCTGAATTATAAAGATGAACATATCTGCTTTGGTTTCATTCTAATTTTTCATGATATCACCTTTAATATGTGCAAATTGTTTCTATAACATCTAGCCTCATCTAGAAGACTTTAGATGGGGACCTCACCACTTCAGTATGCAAATCATCCCATACTTACCTCACTTAGATATCTTTTACTAGTAGAGGTTTTTTCTTTATATATTTAACTTAAATCTACTTCCATAACAGAAATACACATTGCTTTCAGTTTCGTTTTTTAGAGTTAAGATTAAGACTAATATCTCACCCATGTGGTAGTTCTTCAGCAATATGAAGACAACTGTAATGTATTTGGTGCTATGTGCTAAAGATCCTAATTTTTTGGCTGCCCTACACAGCAAAATTTGGAATTCACTCAAGTGGAGACAAAAATTTCTGATGATAAGGTAGGGACATTGGCATTAAGGATCATATGGACTCAACACTGGTACAGAGCAATGTACAGAGCATGACAGTGGTACAGAGGATGACAGAGAAAGGGCAATGGTATAAAAGATAATTTCATCATGGGTGAGCTTATTCTAAAAGAGGGACATAATTATACACCAAGCCTCCTCCCACAGGCTGGACAAGGAGGAAGTCATGCCTTGGAGAGGGATGCCACAGTTATTGAACCTCAGAAGTGGTGGCCCAAGGATATATAAGGGAGTAGAGCTGTGCCACCTGGAAAAGACTGGAGGAGCATGTTCATTTTGTGAATAATGGCAGCTCTTGGTGAGATGGGATTACCTTACAGGAACCCTCTGGTTCTCCTTTCTTGATTAGTGTTCTGAGACTGAGTACTGCTAAATTGCTGAGACTTCTCTACTGGGAAGTGGTGTCACTACATCACTGTGTTACTATTGAAGGCATATCTACTTAAAAGTCACAATTAAAGTCATGAAAATAGATGAAATTATCCAGAAAGAACATGTAGAAAGAGAAGAGAGTAGAGGGTATAAGATCACATCATCATATAATTTAGAGTTCGTAGAGATCTGGGAGATCATCCAGTCTATTCTTCTCATTTTACAGATGATAAAATTTAGACCCAGAAAGTTTAATTTGACCCCAAGAGTCTAGTGGCCTCCATTTCATAAAAGATATTGGTTTAGATTTTCATTTCACAGAATTTATGGCAGCCAAATAGATTTCTACACTGACATAGAACAAGACAAATTTTACTCCATTTTTTTATTCCTCTCTCCATTTTTCAGATATATCTCCTTCCAAGAACATAAGATATATTTGGAAATCATGTCAAAAAAATAACTTCATGGCTAATATGCAAGAAATAGTAAGGGAAAATGTTAGAAATTTGTATAGGAACAAAATAAAATAGAATTTATATATATTGACATTTGCTTATCCATTTTACAAAATGGCAAATATTTCAGATTCTTCTAGCTTTAGGAATGTACACTTTCCTCTCCAGCTCTTCTTTCAGAAGTTACTTTGCCCCCTGGATGAGCTCATGTCCTAGAGGATTTCATACTTTCAGCTCCAAAACTCTGACACTGTAAAGGGAGACTGATGAGTGCTTCATGTGACCCATTGTATCAACGTTTGTTTTATCATACTTCCTGACATTATTCTTACCAGATTCCTTGCCACCATATCTTATCACCTCTATTCTAATTCTGGAACTAAAAAGGGTATGTCCATCTAGTGCTTTAGTGTTCCATGCGCCAATTCTGTAACTTGGCAAATCAAAATACCCTCCCTGACTAATAAATCCCCTCACCCCTAGTATATCTTGTCTTATTCCCATTAAATGTAAAGTCCTTGAGGTTAGAGGTTGTCTTTGCTTTTGTATTTATATCTCCAAAACCTAACACAGTGCTTGGCTTAAGCCAAGTGATTTATGAATGCATTTTTTTTTCATTTCATTCATTCATTTAACAAAACAAAAAAGTAAGAGAAGAACATTCAGGAGATTAACAGGCATTTATACAGAATCAAAGAATCACAGAAGTTGAAAGTTGGAAGGGACATCATTATCCATCTGGTCCAACACAAATTAAATCTAAAATTTTGGAATTTGATCTTATAAGATTCCGTCTATTATTCTATCTAGGCAAAAATCTATTTGGTTCCTCTGTCATCCCATATGTTAGCTGACCCTCCCAGCTTAGTGTCATCTGCAAATTCTGTAAGTGCAATATGTATGAGTTTATTCAAGTCATTAATTAAGCATGGTAATGAGTACAGGGTCAAGCACACATCCCCAGGGCACTCTACAAAATACCTGCCTTGTTGGCCTTGAACCATCAATGACTACTCTCTGACTCAAATACACACAAAATGAATCCACCTTTTTATCATGTAGTTCCATCCTTTCCAAAATAATAAGATATACTTTACTAAAAAGTATACTAAAATCTAGGCTAAATATATCTATGTTTTCCTTATAAGTTTAAAATTCTATAATTTTTGGTAACTATAAGTTTAGTAACCCTGTCAAAAAAGGAAATAAAGTTAGTCTAATATGACTTGTTTTTGTTGAAGTAATGAGAGTTCTTTGTAATCATTGTTTCCCTTTATAGATGTTCACCAACCATCTTTTTAATGATCTATTCTGGAATTTTTCCAGAAACTAAAGTCAAACTCACTGTCCTATAGTTTGTAGACTCCATTTCTCTCTTTGTCTGCCTCTGTCTGTCTATCAATTTCTTTGTGTCTTTCTATCTCTGACTGTCTATTTGTCTCTCTCCCTTAGGAAATTGGGACAATATTTCCTTTCTCAAGTTTTGTGGCACCTCCTCCATGTTCTCCCAGAAATTGATAGAAGAAGCTCAGTGAATGTATCTCACAGTTCTTTCAGTATCCAATGGTAAAGTCTAGTTGATTTAATATGATAAAAGGCAAGTTAGTGCTCTTGTGATATCTTCTTGTCTTATCTTGAATATCAATTCCCTATTAGCTATGTTTATTGTATCATTACCAGTGTAAAGATTATTCTCTTCAGCAGAAAATTCAAATGCAAACAGCCAGTTATATTCACACTACCACAACAACTGTTGAGTTTGAATACTCACTCCAATAATAAATAAACCAGGCAAGACTACCTTGGGTTTATTTAATTCATCTATAAAATGGGAAAAATTGATCAAGTTATCCATAAGGCCCCTTGTAACTTTAACATTCTAAGAATCTAAGTTATACTTTGAGTATGAAAATTATTGTGAATAACATATCAAAACCAACTCTACAGTGGGAAAAATAGAAATAAGTATAGCGTTAAACTCATTTTAAGTCTATGAAGAATCAAGTAGAGGCTAGATAAATTTGCTGAGCCCAAATGTTGGATGCCATCATAAGGAGGAGTGAGCAGTAGGACAAAAATGTATTTATCTCTCTCCCTTGGACGGCTTGCTTTCTTAAATAAACTTAACCAAATTGAAACAAATTTTTCAGTAAGATCTTATTTGGTTATTCTTGACCTGGATGTTTAATAGCTGTTGAATAACATTTTATAAACAAAGCAGGTATTCTGTCATTCTAAGCCCATACAAAATCCAAAATGTACTCTTAATAATGGTTATTATATGACATTTCATAATATAAGGCCCACTCTGGTCCCACTCTCCCACCTCACCTTTCTGTAAAATCATTGATAACATTGAAGTGATTCTTGTTTCTCCAAGACTGTGTTAGTAAAAATCAAGGTCTTCCAAGTCTGACTAAACCAAAAGCGTACTGATGCGCAATTTTCAAGACCAACCAACTTCAATTTAGGGAGCTTTATCACGAAATGATTGCAAGCCAAGTGATTTTTTATTTATTATTTTTCACCACATAAAGTCATGAATACTATTTTCTAAGGCAGTAAGCATGTGAAATCTCCACTGATAGGGCTGAAACGTGAAATCTTAGAAATATTAAAGACAATATTTTTTGTTTTTGTCAAACGTGATTTACTTGAAGAGAGAGATTTCAGGGTTAAAACTCCTCTATTAATTTGGATCAGCATTTTGTCTGTAGTTTATAGTCATAGAGAACTGCCTTGAGATGCTTAGAGGTTAAATAATGTTCATTCATACAGTCAATATGACAGAGAGAGGACTTGAGCCCAGGTCTTTCTGTATATTTCATCATGCCTTTATTATGTACCTTTACAGAGAAAGAGTTTGAGGGAGATGGGAAAATTTTCTTAAGAGACTTTTCTTCTCCCTCTAGGTGAGTATTCACAAATCTATTTGTGTTCAAGTACTTCTAGTTAGTGACAGGGATGGGGCTGTCCATTTTGAGTATATAATAGCTTGCTTTGATGAAGCCTTGTTCTTGTCAGTACAATGAACCACACAAAATACATTTTATTCATATTGTTTACTTGTAAACAATCCCAAGGCTATAAGAGAACTCCAGCTGGTTGTCTTCCTGTGCACATAAGTGATAAAACTGAAAGCTCAGTGAATAGGACTTTAGAAGTTCAGCATTTTCGATCAAGATGAACTTTAAAATGTAGAATTTGAACCAAACTTGAATCTCTGATCCCAAGAAAGAAGAATCACATGACCCAATCAGGGTGAAAGGCATTTTGCTGCAAACTTCTTCAAACATGGGTCAGGAAGAGATACTACTGTTGCTAAGGAAACTGCTGGGCTCTTATGTGTGTCTATGTGTATGTTGTATTTTGCCACTGCAACTCCAAAGTAAGATAGAAGTTGCTAAAAATTCAATGTTTTCTTCTAGCTGATAGAAGGAAAATGCTTATCAAATCTTACTTTGGGGTCAGTGATTTTTCATCTGTATTAGTACATGATGGAATTATTTAATTACTTTTGCTAGCAAGTTTACAGACAAGTATCTCCCTATCATCCTGCATATCCTAGAATAAGATTATTTACAATCCAATCTAAGGAGTGCTGACTGGTATCATTGGAAGCTAGAGCTGCATCAGCATTTAAATTCTCACTTTTCTGGGCAAAAACCCAACTGACTGATTCAATTAAACTCTTTATGTTATATATTATCCAGAAGTTCACAATATGAAGTGATTTTCAGAGTCTGAACCCATGCCTTTATGATTGCAATTTGGTAGTGAGACAATTTCCAAGGACTATTTTACTTGAACTGCAATGAAAATGTCAGGACATAACACCCTTTCTAATGTGGGTTTTATGAAAGGCACTCCAAAATCAACCATTATTTCAAGCACATGCAATAAATAATCTTCAGTATTCATTTGAGAGTAAATATGCATTTATATTTGAAAATATGCTGGTTTCTTAAGCAAAGAAGCCTGTAATCAAAATCCCTTTCAGTCATTTAAGGCAGTAACAAATGGATGAACATAAACCATTTCCCAGGACACCCCTTTTAATTGATAATGGAGATAATCAATAGAGTTGCTTTTAAAAAATGGTGTATTCCTTAGTTACAAACTTTAAATAAGTCATATTTCACTGTGTAATGGAAATATTTTTCAGAATGATTTAAAATGAATTTTGTGTATGATTTCCTTGAACCCATCACTGCTTTAAAGAAATTTATAATCTTTATGTGTATTAATGAATCTAATGAGCAGATTTTCAACATGTTTAATTCAACAATACAGTTCAATGCAATAAAGCATTTTTGAAGGGCATACTATATACAAGGCAACATGTGAGGCTTTGGAAATACAAAGCAAAAAGCTATCTCTGTTCTCAGAGCTTATATTCTATTTGAGGAAATCATCAAAGACATGACACTCATGAAAGACCAGAAAGTTATTGAACTGTTGGCTTCAAATTTTCTGAGATCAGCCTCCTTGTGTTCAACAGTTTTTTTAAGAAAGAGGAAATAAAAAATACTTATATTAATATCATAAGTAAACAAGTGAATGTTTAAAAATTAAGGTGTTTTAACATTTTTTTAAACTTTGAATTCCAAATTCTCTCCTTCCTTCTAGTCCCTCACCTTTCCATTGAGAAGGAAAGCAAACTGTTATACATGGGAAATCAAACAAAATGTGTCCATTTTAGTAATGTAAAAAAAAAAAGAAAAAATTTAAATAAAAAATATAGATCTATCTACACTCAGAGTTAATTGGTTCTCTCTCAGGATGTGCATAACGTTTTTCATCATGGAACTTTTGGAATTGTCTTGGATCACTGAATTGATCAGAGTAGCTAAGTTTTTCACAATTGATTATCATTATAATATTGCTGTTACTGTGTACAGTGTTTTACTGGTTCTGCTCACTTCACTTTGCCTCGGTTCATGCGCATCTAATCAGGTTTTTCTGAAACCATCCCCTTTGTTGTTTCTTCTAATGCAACAGTATTCTATCACAATCATATGCTACAACTTGTTCTGACACTCCCCAATTGATGGACAATTCTTCAATGTCCAGTTCTTTGATACCACAAAAAAGCAGTTATATATTTTCATTGATCTCTTTGGGATACAGACCTAGTATTATTGGGTTACAGGGTATGTGCAGTTTTATACTCTTTGAGCATAGTTCCAAACTGTTCTCCAGAATGTTTCAAAGAGTTCACAATTTCACCAACAGTATTTTAAAGTCCCAATTTTTCCCTGTCATCTCCAGCACTTGTTATTTTCCTTTTCTGTAATGTGAGTCAATCTGATAGGTGTGAGGTATACCTTAAAATTATTATAATGTGCATTTCTGTAATTATCGATGATTGAAAGTACTTTTCATGACTATTGATAACTTTGACTTCTGAAAACTGCCTGTTCATATCCTTTGACCATTTATCAGTGGCTCTTACTTTTGTGAATTTGGCTTAGTTTGCTATTGATTTTTAGATAATAGACATTTAACAGAGAAATTTACTCTTATCTCCTTCCCCATAAGTTTTCTGCCTTCCTTTTAATTTTGGCTGCATTGGTTTTGTTTGTGCAAAAACTTTTTAATTTTATATGATCAAAATTATCCATTTTACTTCCCACATTCCTCTCTACGCCTTGTTTGGCCATAAAGTCATTCTTGAACCATGGCTCTGACAGGTGATTTTTTCCCCATGTTCCCCTAATTTGGTTATGATAACATCCATTATTTGCACATCATGTATTTGTTTTGACCTTATCTTGATAATGAGATGTTAGTCTATGCCTCGTTTCTGCCAGACTGCTTTCTAGCTGTCCCAGAAGTTTCAACCAAAAAGTAAGTACTTGTTCCAAAAGTTTGGATGTACTGATTTGTTTCTTTGTTTGTTTTGAGATTAGAGACTATTTTTTTGAATTATGACCATAAAAATCAAATACAATGAGCTTTTCTATATACAGGATTATACACAAAAAAAGTTTGCTTTTTCTTTCCAAGTATAAAATAATTTCAGTAACCGGTAGCCCTGGTGTATTGGAAGGAAAGTTGGACTTAGGGCTATGAAGACCAGGGTTTAAGTTTCATCTGTGATGGATACTAGCTATGTGACCTTAGGTCATATGGGCCACATATAAACTTCAGTACTCTAGGCAACTCTTTAAGAGTCTAAGTTGCAGAAAAGGGGGCAATCTGCATTAACAAAGTGATTTCCTCATCTACAAGCTCTTTATATGAATGAAATCAATGGTCCATACCCTATCCCTACCTTCAACAAATTCAATATGTTATTTTCATACCTGTCCTTTTTGTCTATATTCTAATGACTCTTCTGTGCATTAAAGACACTATAATGACTGTTTTTAAATATTTTTTCTCAATTAAAAATATGTTTCTAACCATTTAGTTTAGTAACCCTTCTCCTTTTCACAACTTCTCTCCAAAATTGAAAGAAAAACCTATATAAATATGCATGCTTAAAGGGGGAACTCCCTATGTTGGTCACATCTAAAAATGTATACAATATTATGTACCTAGAATCCATCACCTCTCTGTGAAGAGGTGTGTAAAATAGTTTATTAATGATTCTTTGGAATCATAGGTAGCAACAAACTGATCAAAATTCTTAATCCTTTTTTGTTTTATTATAGTGTTATTAAATAAACTCTTCTCTTGGTTCTACCCATTTCACTCCCTATCAATTTCTGTAGATTTCTAGGTTTGTTTGAAACTATTCTTTTTATAATTTCTTATAGTTTGATAATATTTCATTACATTCAAATACTATAATTTGCCTAGCAATTTGCTGTTGTTGAGTATCATCTTTGTCTCTAGTTCTTTGCCACAACAAAAAGAGGTGTGGTGAATGTCTTGGACATATGGGGCCTTTTCTTCTCCCTTCTATTTCTGTGGGGTATAGTTCAAGTATTGCTTAGCCAAAGGATGTGCAGAGTTGGATGACTTCTGGGGTCATCCAACTGTGGTTCCAAGCTGCTTTTAATACTAGCTGAAAAGATTCAGAGGTACATCATTAAACTAGTGTACCTATTTTTCACAATCCTTTCCAAAAAAGCATAATTTTCTTTGTTGTCAACTTTGACAATCAGATTGGTATGAGGAGAATCTCATAGTACTTTTAACTTGAATTTCTACAATTATTAGAGTTCTTTGGATGTGTGTTTCCCTAATATTAGTCATTTTGAACTTTTGTTTTTAATATTTCTTTTAATACATTGGATTGGTTTTTTTTGAGATCTGCCAGTCTATCTCTTTTATCAATTGAAGAATGACTCTTTGTCTTACATATTTGAATCAGTTCCTTTGACAACTGATCATTAGATTTTTATCAAAGAAACTTTCTGCAAATACTTTCCCAATTCACTATTTTCCTTCTAATTTTAAATACATTGTTTGTTCAACAATTATTAAATTTCATATAAATTGTCCATTTTAGCTTCTGAAATTATCTCTGTTCCTTGTGTGGTTATTAACTCTTCCACTATCTATTATTTTAATAGATGTTTCTTTCTTTAATGTGTTTATGATATGACCTTTTATAGCAAAGTCATGTATCTATTTGAATTCATATTGGAGTGTGGTGTGAGAGGCTGATCTAAATCTAAATTACTATAGAATGATTTCCAGTTTTCCATATATACATGTATGCATGCATGTATATATACATACAGATACACACATATATGTATATGTATGTGTGTATATATATATATATATACATATAAATACACATATACATTTTATAGAATAGTGAGTCATTTCCCCAGTAGTTGTGGTCTTTGGGTATGTTGAACACTGCTATGTTCTGTTCATCTGAATGCCATATGCCTAATCTGTTCAACTAAATAAGTTTCTAATTTTTAACCAGTACTAAATCATTTGATGATTATTGTTTTGTAGTGAAGGATGAAAACTGGTACTTCTAGGACCTTTTATTTCTCATTTTTTTTCCTTATTTCCCTTGATACAATTTTTGTTCTTCCAGATGAATTTTATTGCATTTTTATCAATGAAACTCTTTGCACTCAAAGTTTTCCAGTTTTAAATATGTATTTTTTTTTTTGCTGTCTTTAAATTATCAAGCTGTTTATATACAGGTAGGCATTCTCCTTCATCTTTAAGAAGGATTTTAGTCTTTATGTTTATGTTACAGTACAATTTCTGTCCAAATTTATTAAAATCCCATTTGAAAGATATTTTTACATATATTTCAAGTGTTCTTTTAAACAAAAATTATTTCCCTATGTCTTTTTAAAAAGTTTTAATATTTTATTTTTTTCAATTACATGTAAAAACAATTGATTGAGTTTTCAAATGATTTCCCTCCCCCTTAATTGAGAAGGCAAGCAATTTGATAAAGGGTACACATGTTCAGTCTTTCAAAACATATTCCATATTAGTTAAGTTGTGAAAGAAAACAGGCAAAAACAAAAACAAGTAAAGTTAAAAAAAAAAAACGTTTCCATCTACATTCAGATTCCATCATTTCTTTCTCTGGAAGTGGATAGCATTTTTCATCATAAGTCCTTCAGAATTCTCTCAGAACTTTATATTGCTGAGAATAAGTCATTCACAGTTAATCATTTTAAAGTATTACTATTATTTTGTTCAATGTTATTCTGATTTTAATCATTTCACTTTTATATCAGTGCTGGTTTACATTTCGTTTTCTCTTCAATCTTGTATTTGAACATCAGATTTTCTATTCAGCTTTGGTCTTTGTATTAGCAGGGCTTGAAAGTCCTCTATTTCATTAGCTGTCCATTTTTTTTTCTCTGAAGGATTATACTTAGTTTTTCTGGGTAGGTAATTCTTGATTGTAATCCTAGCTCTTTGCCCTCTGGAATATCATATTCTAAGCCCTCCAATCTTTTAATGCAGACACTGGTAAATCTTTGGTTGTCCTGACTGTGGCCCCATGATATTTGACTTTTTTTCTTTCTGGCTGCTTGCAATATTTTCTCTTTGACCTGAGAGCTCTGAAATTTGTCTATAATATACCTGTAAGATTTGATTTTGGGATCTCTTTCAAGAGGTGATCAAAGAATTCTTTTAATTTCTATATTATCCTCTGGTTTTAGGATATGAGGGAAGTTTTCTCAATCATTTCTTGAAAGTAGTTTAATAATTCTTAAATTATCTCTCCTTGTTGTGTTTTCCAGGTCAGTTGTTTTTCCAACATGGTATCCCTCATTTGCTTCTTTATTTTTCATTTTTTGATTGTTTTATTGTTTTGTGATGCTTCATGGAGTCATTAGCTTCCACTTGCTAATTTCTAATTTCTAAAGAATCATTTTCTTCACTGAGTTTTTATACCTTCCTTTCATTTGGAAAATTCTATTTTTTAAGCAGTTATTTTCTTCAGTAGCATCATTTCCCATTTTTTGTGCACTTCCTTTGCGAAACTATTGACTATTTATTCATAATTCTCTTGCATTAGTCTCATTTTTCCTCCAGTTTTTCCTCTACCTCTCTTATTTGGTTTTTAATATTCTTTTTGAGATCTTCTAGTAAATCTTTTTGGGTCTGGGATCAATTCAGTTTTTTCTTTGAGACTTGTACATAACCATTTTGACCTTGTTTTCCTTTTCTGAGCCTGTGTTTTGATCTTCCCTGTCACCACAGAAACTTTCTATGGTTAGGTTCCTTTTTTGTTGCTTGCTAATTTTTTCCTGCAAATTTATTGACCTCTACTCTTGTGTTGTATACTCCTGGGGTGGAGGAGGCATTATCTGAAGCTTCAGGGTTTTTGTTCTGTTGTCTTCAGAGCTAGTTCTGTAACTAGCTCTGGGGGTTTGTAACTTCTCAGTTTTTCTCAGTTGCATGATCTAAGGACAGGTGTGGTGATTGTTTTCCTGGCCTTTACTCTGCTCTGTGAGTGATCACAAGCACTATTATTTTTCCTGGAACAGTGAAAAGCATTCTTGCTCCTCTGTGGGCAGGAGATCTACTGTACTAGTACTCCTCATTACTCTGGGACTGCAAACAGGTTCTCCATGTCAGTAGTGCAACAGAGTCCTGAACCCTGTTCCAGCTAAGGGTCCCTTGTAATCTTCTTCTGAGCAGTTGTCCAATCCCCTTACAGTCTGTGAGCTTAGAACCACAGAAGTTGCTCGCATAAATTCATTTGTCCCCAAGCTCTACTGATGGCTTGCACTGGACATGGTCCCCTGCTGACTACCTTGTTCAGGGACTTGACTTGAGATTTCACTCCAGGCTTGTGCCAGGGTTTGGGTTTTTGATCCTGGCTTGCTTGGTATTACATGGGTTGGACCTCGCTCCCTTATCACCCCAGCAAGACAGACCATTCCAGCTTACATTCTAAGTTGTCTTGTTTTATTTGGTCCTTTTGTTAGTTTTGTTGGTCTAGTATGAATTATTCAAGTATGAATTTTTTTGAGGCATTGTTTTAAAGTTATTTGGAGGGGAATTTGGGAGACTTTGAATGAGTCTCTGTCTTACTCCTCCATCTTTGCTCCACTCTCTTCTTATTCCTTTTAAACATGAAAATATTTACCAGTGACAATATATTACCTCCTTTAATAGTTGATTTGAATTTTTTCCTTTTTGCAAAAAAGTACTTTTTTCCTACCCCTTTCAACACTAAACTGCTTCCTATGAAAAAGATCTTAAAGTGACAGTGTATTCCACATTTTCACATAGCATCATTATGTATGCATAAATACAAGGCGATAGAACTCAAGATTTCTTAGGGGTATGGGCACTCAACTGCTCATGTTATAAATGACTTCAAGTGCACTAAAAGTGTACACTACTTCCTGTTATTTCATTTATTAAAGTACCTGACATTGCCACCACCAGTCATTCTGCTAATGTGATGTCCACTAAAGTGTGAATAGGATTAAGGAAGCAAAACATGTTTATATATATTTTTTAACCAATTGCGCTTTAGTTAGAATTATGTTGTTAGTCTATGAAAGCACAAAAGGATAGACCATTAGTTGAATAGATTTTGTTTTATGATAGTAGAAAAGGGTAAAAAAAATCTCTGGAGAATATGAATAAGTATATGCCACTGTATAATGGAAGGGTCTCCACAGATAGGGCAGCAAAATAGAGTTAGAAACTAGAAGTAGGAGGTGATATTAAGGGTAGAAAAAAATGCTAAAAGGGAGTAGAGAGAATCAGAGAAAGTCACTGAAAGTTAATAGGGTTAAACTTAGGAATGAGCATAGATGTTCAGGCAATAATAATGTGAAACGAGGAAGGTGAATATTGGGGAGTAACAGGAGATAATGAGTAAAATTTATGGATCTTATCATTCAGACTTTAGCCTTTGTTTGGTAGGAAAATGGGGAACTATTAGCATTTTTCAAGTAGAGAAATATTATATAAAACAGTATTTTTTTTTCACTTGCCTAGAATAATCTGCCCCTTACCTCTGCCTTTAGGCTTCCCTGGCTTCCTTCAAGGTTTAGATAAACTCTTGCCTTGTAGAGGAGGCCTTTTTCAGATGCCCTAGTTATTAATGCCTTTTTTTTTAAGATGCCTTCCTCTATTCTCTCTATATTTTGTATATACTTAGTTATTTTTATGTTGTGTCCCCCATTCAAACATTTATTCCCATAGAGTATCGATTGCTTGCTTTAGGCTTTTCTCTAGGTCTATCAGCATTTCCTGGCTGCTAGTAAAACATTCAAACTTTGTTTTTTCTCTCTTATTCTCCCCACATTATTGATTAACCTCTTTGTCAATCATACATTTTTTAATGTCTTTTGTGCAACTCCTTGTATGAAAATCATCATTAGTGATATCCTGAAGCCTACTTTTAGTCATTGTGTAGCTTTCTGTTGCCCTTTGGATTACCCATAATTAACATTGTGATTACCTAAGTCCTGAAAAGGGACAGAATTATGTGAGATTAGTCAGGATATTGTTCCTGTAAAA
This sequence comes from Potorous gilbertii, assembly GCA_028658325.1. Classification (NCBI taxonomy): domain Eukaryota; kingdom Metazoa; phylum Chordata; class Mammalia; order Diprotodontia; family Potoroidae; genus Potorous; species Potorous gilbertii. The sequence continues at coordinate 565,050,076 of CM053769.1, read as the reverse complement.
GGTATTTCAAATGTGGTTTTGAAGGGTGTAGATGTGTGTGTGTGTATGTATGTGAATAAGTGTGTGTGATTGTGTGTGTGTATGTTGGGAGAAGGTACATGAATTGCCCAAGAAGAGGGTAAGCAAGAGGACAAGAAGTAGATAAGGATGGTGCACAGTGTATAATATATTAATTAATGTAATATATTAATATAGGCAGTTCAGTTACTAGAGGACAGTGTCTCTTATATCTTAGTGTTTTTTTACCTAGTTCTGTGGTTCCTCCCTTCATCTCTTGCTTGAACCATGAGTCAGTCCCCTGGACCCAACGTTTAAAGACTTGTTCCCAATGCCATGACATGTCATTATGGATTCTTATTCTCTGTTATTCCATAATATTTAAAGTATTTCTTCTCTTTGTGTAACTTAATCATACTGGTCCTTCAAGGTGTATCTCCAAGTTTATTCACCCTGTGAAGATACCCAGTCAACAATCTTTCAGATTTCCTGATCACCCACAACACTTACTCTCTGTGCTAAATACTTTGGCATAAGATTAATGTCTATTTAATATCATATTATATATTGCCTTAAAATGTTCTACAATCCTTTCATGAGTTTGTGTCTCATATTCCTAACAAGACTGTCAAATTCTTGAGGGCAAAACCCATAATTTTTTGAACTCTCACAGTTTCTGGCTTAATTGTAGGTAGATAGCATCTTCTTAATACCTACTACTGAATTAAATTGAATTGCATTAATGATTTTATGAAAGTGTAGAAAACCTGCAAACTGTTATATATACCAGTAAAAAAAAAATCATGAAACAAACATCATAAGGGTAAGAGGAATTTCTTCTTAAGAAATATTCATCCTTCATTTCAATAGACTGGAATCAGAGAATCTTACCTCTGAGAATGGGGGATGAAACCTTCCTGACTTGCAAAGAATTGATTCACCCCAAAAGTTGTCTGGAAAAATTAAGCACTCAAAGAAATCTTGGCAGTCTGATACTATTTCCTGGATTGCGGGGAGTAATTTTGATTTGTGATCTCTTAAGTCCGTAACAATTTGCTATTTCTAATTTATTGCTTCATTTGTGACTGCTGCTACAGCAAGGTAAATTTATTCTGATTTGCACAACCTAAGTCCTTCCTCTGACAGTGACTAATTATTACCTGAGTTAAAATAATGAAAGTGTCGGAAAGTGTCCGAATGCAATTTGTTAGGAAAACATGTGGCATGCTGGGTTACCCCAGTCCAGAAAAGCTAGGTGATCAGAAACCATGGAGAAAATGAAAGCCACCCCCCCCACAAAAGTCAGAAATGGATACAGAACAATTCAGGGGTACACTATTACAAAGGTCTTTTTTGGGTCACACACAGGATGCCTGGATGTTTTTAAACATCTCACTTTTTTAAATAAAAGTAACTATTCAAAGAAATTTCCAAAGAGACTTGAATGATCACATCATTCAAACAAATAGGACTGATTATTTGAGGTTCATGATGAGTCTGTAGAATCCGATGTTTTAATGGGATCTTTATATAAATATAAAGCAGCTACAAATATGAAGCCAGATGGGATTGTACAAAGACCTATTCATGGGATCATAAAAACAGATTTTTGATCTGGGAGTGACCTTAAAGGTCATCTAGTTCAACTCTCTTGGTTTGTTTTTTTTTTAAATTAACAATAACTACAAAACGCATTTGAAGACAGGACAGGTCACTGGTCCCGTGTCACAGCTAATCTGGGATTTGAACCCAGATTTTCTGTCTTCAATTCCAGCCCTTATGCCGCTGCACCATACTGTCTCTTTAAATCCAAATCAAAAATTGATCGGAAAAATAAATTCAGAAATAAATTAGCCAAACATTTCTTTACTTATACCATATCCAAAGAGTATGTCTTAACCAGGTCTAGACACTTTCTGCCTCTTAAAAATATTTTAATTTGGATACTAGGCTACCAAAATGGTAGAGTGATATTTTAAAAAATCAAGGTCTGTTCTCTTTTTAAAAAAAAAATCAAAATTCAAGTAGGTTAGACAAGTTTGAATACTTTCAGCTAAAATATGTGTAATCATGAAGGTAATTTTGGTCATGCTTAAATTAAACTTCACATAAGGGTTTCATTTCGATTTAGGAACATAATTTTCTATGTGTAGCAAGTATTAATTTAATAACAAAACACCGTAAGTGACATTTAACACCCAATCTTTTACAATATATGTGACAATTGCACATTTATACTTGGATACTATAATTTTACATGTTGAAAAGTGTCAGTAGGGTGTTAAGGCAGGCACTTAAAGATGTCACAAGTCAGGATCCTGCCTTCAAATGGTCTAAGCCAGAACCCCCTGTGTTGTTAGGGCTCAATAAATATGTTGGTTTAATCTGCTATTTAACATGCATTAGCTAAATGACTACATTTTGGATTAAATGCATGGTTAACCAAATGTAAAAAATTATCATGGACTGAGTCTCTATGAAGTAAGTCGTACTAAACTGTATTTTATTATTAACATAAAAGGTTTCACCTTGTCTGTAGTGCTTATGTAGGCAGACTTATAGAGGCTCTTCCAGATAAGGGGGAGTGGCCGCCTGACTCATTCATTCACAGTCCAACTCGTAGCTTTATTCTTTAAAATTCCTCCAAACTCAAGCCAGTTGGAGACATGATTTAATACAATCAAAATTGTAGAACCTGAGAGTTGGAAGGTTCCTCAGAATCCATGTAGTATAAAACCCTTAGCTAAAAAAAAAAAAAAAATGACCCCTACATAATACTCCACAAGTGATTACCCAACACTCACTTGAAGTTCTTCAAGTGAAGAATAGCCTTCTATTTCCTGAGGCAGTCTATTCAACTTTGTATAGCTTTAATTGTTGGGAAGTTGGTGATTTTTTTCCCCTTTCATCAAAACTAAATATGTCTCTTTTTAGTTTCTACACATTGATCCAAGTTCTACCCTCTGGGCCCAAGCAGAACAAGTATAATCCTTCTTCCACAAGACAGTCCTTCAAGTACTTGAAGACAGCTGTCATGTCTCAGATAAGTCTTCTTTTCCCTAGAATAAACATCCCCTATTTCTTCACCTGTTTTTCAGAAAGTATAAACTCAGGGCATTTAAATGGAACATTTTTCAGAACAGACTTGATCATTAAATTAAGAGATGAATATTCACATACAGTTTATATACTTGCAAACTATATAGCTTATTTTCTGAAAATGCACTTGTATGGGAATAGTTGTAGACTTATAGGATCATAGATTTATAACTGGAAGGAACCTCAGAGATCATCTGTTCTAATCATTTTATAAAAGAGAAAACTGAAGCCCAGAGTATTTGTTACTTGCCCAAAGTCACACAAGTAGTAAGAAGCCAGTCAACTGTAGTCTTAATTATCACATTCTTCAATCAATTAGCTAATATTGATTTAGTGTATACTATCCCCCAGTTCTTACTATATACACTGTCTTAGGGATAAAAGGTTTCCAACATGATTCTTGCATTTGTGGCCCTGATAATCTTGTTGGGAAGACAAATTAACATACATGAAACAATAAGAATGAATGAATGAAATAATTTATATTATGCACTTAATTTTTTTTTGGAAGTGGGGAGAGGTATAACTGGCAAGTTTATTGGATGAGTGTTTCAATGAATTCCAAGCTCAGTAAAGGAAGCAGATGACAAAGAAAAGTAAAGGCAGCTCCTGGGCTCCACTCAAGAGAAGCAGCCCCCTACCTCCCCAAAGCCCCTTCCAACGTCAAGCTTCTCCACAAAGAGTTTGTCAAGAAAAAGTAAACCTACTTCCAAACCATCCAGAGAAGACAGCCCTTCAGACCTTGGAGGTCACAGCTTTTCATGAGAAATGGGTTCATGGATCCTAAGAGGGAGGACTGTCCATCTATTCTAGTCTAAATGGGAGGTAGAGGGACTTGCCTCCCAAGATCTCATAGAAAGCATTTGAAGCATAGCCCTTTGCTCGACCTTCTTGGTTCTCCTCCCTCCTCCAGCCAAGCCTCAGGTTTGGAGTCCTGTCCTCTCCCTGGGCTGCAAGCTGTATGTGACCTGTCTGCATCCAAGAGAAACCTCACTAAACAAAAGGAGAATAGGGCTCTGCTCCAGCCAGTGTGACCCACAAAGCAGCCATGCCCACCAAACGGTCTTGTACCAGAAAACCCCAGGACACCTCATTTGCTATGGTAGGCACTGTTCTAAACTCTGGGTATTGAAATATGAAAGCAATACAGTCTTAACCCTTAAGGATTTTGCATTTTAAGTGGGAAGAGAACAGACATAGGGAGGTGATGGTCATGGGGAAGTCCCTTCATATTCTAAACCTTTTGTTCTTCCATATGAATTTTGATATTATTTTTTCTAGTTCTATAAAATAATTTTTTGTAGTTCGATTGGTATGGCAGTGAATAAGTGAATTAATTTAGTTAATGACGTGCTCTTTAGAGAAACAATGACAATATTGTTTTAATTACTGTACCCAGGGCAAGAGGGGGAAAGTGGAGGGAAAGGAGCAGGGTAAGAGAATGGCATGATGGGTAGATGGGACTGGAGAGATGCAGTGAGTACTCACCAATCATGAGCCCAGGACAAGAGACAGAAATTCTGATGAGGGAGATGCATGGCAGGGGGTAGATGCAGAATGGCTGGTGGATGGAATACTGAGAAGTTTGGAGGTGATCTTGTAGGGCAGTCCTGATGCTGGCTGATAGTTCAGGTCTGATATTAGAACAAAATGTAATACCCATAGACCATATGCCCTGACTCTGTTTATTTAGGTGGTTCACATGCCCTCTCTGAACAATTAAAGTGATAGAACTGATAGCCACTTCAGAAAGGCACTCAAGCCCTGGATGAGACCAGGGACTCAGCAATCATCCACTGTTGTTGAGTCACACAGAGGCCTTACAATCTCATTCAGAAGGAAAAATTAACATGCATGAAACAATTTTTTAAAAAGATTATATAATAATAATTGGGCATAGACTATAATAGATACCATAGGAGTTTAGGGAAGGGAAAAAGTCAGAATTTAGGAGAAGTAGCATACAGGAGTTGGAAACATAGAGTGAGCTTTGAGAAAGAATAGAAATTTTGAAGTTATTCAAGTTGAAAGAGATGAGAGGGAGAAAGAAAAACCCTCCTATTGCTAGAAATATTGCTAGCATTATTTAGGTCACAATGGTATTAGGTGGACTGGAGCAGAGGAGGTAGAATTAAGAGTTAATATGTGCAGTAAGATGATGTCAGATTGTGGAGGGGCTGGAGGGTATGAGATGTATGGATCTGGTAAAGTAGGTGAATGATAGGAAAGAGTATATTTAAAATGGAATTTTAGGAAGAAGGGTCCGGCAGCAATTTGCAGAATGGGTAGGATAGACACAGGAATCATGGAATTCAGTGGTACAGTGGGGAAAAAATATACCAGATATGGAATTATGAGACACAAATCTGAATACCAGCTCTGTAGTTTACTACCTCTAGGACTTTTTCAAGTCCCTCAGTTTTCTTATCTGTAAAATGGGAGATTAGAATAAAAGATTTCCAAATTCTTATTCAGCACTAACTCTATGCTGCCATGATCTGTGACCAGGCAGAAATCTGTTTTGTTGACTAAGGATGAAGGTATGAACAAGGCAATATAAAGAAAGAGAAAGGGAAACAACATGTGTAATGGAAGGAGTTATGGACCAGGAGCCTGAAGACTTAGCTTCTATTCCTCAGGTTTGTGATCTTGGACAAGTCCAAAAACCTCCAAACTTTCAGTTGACTCCTCTCTACATGAACTCTGAGGTTCTTTTCAACCCTACAGTCCTATGGCTTCAAGAATAATTTTAAGAAAGATTGAATTCAATTCAGCAAATATTGATAAATTATCTATTATGTGCATAACACCTTGTCAGACATAAAAATGAAAGAATTTCTTCCTTTGAGAGGAGTTTACTTCTTACTGTGATCAGGGATCTGTACACAGATATAAATATAAAACATCTACAAATTAGTACAAATTAATTTCAGGAAGGAGAGAGAACTGATAACTTGGGAGATCAGGAAAAGCCTCATACAGGAGGTAGGAGCCAGATTCTGAGGGGAGGTGAGACATAGGGCACCTACTCCACTGGCAAGGTACAGTGGGAGATGGAATGTCATGTAAGGTAAAAAAATATTAAACAATTTAATTAGAATGGAGAATGAGTAAAGGGTAATGATAAGAAATGATTGGACAGGAAATTGGTCTGCAAATTATGGAAAACTCTAAGTGTCAGACTAAGCATTATATAATTTAGCATAGAGCAGTGGGGAACCACTACAGATTTTTAAAGATAAGATGTGATGACTTATTGATTATAGAAGAGGTACCCTAGATGGGAAGAAGAAAACTGAGAAAGACTGGTTTGCCAGGATTAGGGAGGGATACAGATAAGCAAGCTGAAACATTCCCTTTTGGACATGTTGACTATGAGGTGACAGCAGGCTTTTCAAGTAGAGATGTACTGGATAGTTGGAATGTGGAAATGTAGCACAAGTTAGAATCTTAGGGTTGGAGTTATAGATGATTGGTTCATTCACTGCTCTTGGCTAAAGATTGTCGCAATAACACATTCAAGGCCTCCCGTTAACAGCTTTAGACCTGTGGAGGACATTTTCAGAACAGGTACATAGATCTGGCAAAATATATATCATTAAACATAGAGTTATATATAAATAAAATTGTTTTCATGTAGACATGCTAATATGGCCAATTTTTGTGCATATATACCAGATAGCACAAATTTCATTCCTTTTCAGAATAGGAGAAAGAGACACAAATCTCTAGGGTTTTTTCTCGGGTTTTGGCAAGAATCTCCACCCACAGATTAGATTATAAGCTTTACATGGAGTAGTAATGAGAATGCACTGGTAATATCAATTAGCAAGGTAGTAATTACTTAGTCTTTTCAGGTAGGAAAGGATATATTTAAAGGAAAACCTTACCTGAGGGTAAGATGAGCATGTATATAGCTCCACTGTAATCCTTCCTTCAGAGAAGTCACTGGTATAAAACAATATACAGAATTATCTTTAATGATCAGCTACCAGGAATGAGTTTTTCTATGCCGAGGCAGAAAATCTTATTTAATTTGAGATATAATATCCCTCCTAGGCTGAGCAGTGGAGGATAAATATCCTTCCCTTGGAGAAATGGACTAAATCTCCAAATCAAATAGAAGTGGTTTACCTAAACCTGACACAATGTTGATCTATTCTAGATTGACTTTGGAGACATAGCCAGATTATTCCACATATGCAATCTAAGTTTTAAAAAATGTGTATAATTAATGCTTGAATTATACATTGGAAAATTACACAGTGGATAGAATGTAGGTACTGGAGTCAGAAAGACCTGAATACTTACTAGTGACCCTTATTGTGTGACCCTGAGCAAGTCATTTAACCTCTTTCTACTTTAGTTTTCTTGTCTGTAAAATGGGGATAATAGCAACATCTCCCTTCCAGGGTTGTGACGAGCAGCAAATGAGATAAGAAGGAAACAAACAATTGCACTTCGCAAGACAACATATTATAAAATTTTATCTATTATTATTAATATTGTTGTAAGAACTATTAGCAATAGACAAGGTAATGACAAAGAATAAAGAAAATTAAAAGAATATAGAATACAGCAGTTTTTTTTAACTAAAGATTTCATATAAAAGAAATATCTTCTGGTGGTTTATCAGACTCTTCCTTGGACACACAAATAGAGAATTTAAGTTAGAATCATCAGATGTTTCCTACTTTTCTGCTAGCTAAAACTTACTGAACTTGACTTGAAATTGAAAATGGGAGAATGCTTGCCTAAAGTTCCTTTCATATTGTTGATTCTTCTTATTTGCTAACCCTAAAAGATTATTTTTCTTCAGACCCTCGGATACTTAATTTTTGTTTTGTAAAGAGAAAATAAGCTGCATGTGGTTTTAATTCCTTTATACCATGCTTTTAAAAGTATTGCTTTGTAGACTTGTTTGGCTGGTTAAAAATAAACAAAACTTCAAAGTTTATTTTTTAAAAGTGTTTGAAATAAGAAAATCGCTAGAAAATGGAACGTAGAGTATAAAAGAATGTCCATTGTGAAACTTGGAACTACTGAACCATTTCAGGGCAGGCCTAAACAAAATAAAACACAAAATAATGAAAAGCCCCTAATGTAGCCTCCAAATCCTTGGTTAGAAAACTGACACATATGTAACTGGTTCGGGGAAGTAAGAAAGATGAAAATTTTCACTTGGCAAGAGTAGGAAGTCTCTAAGTTTTATTAGCCCAGGCATTTTCTTTAACCTAGATATGCTTGAAGACTAGACCCATATTAATAAACTCTGCAAGAATGTCTCAAATTAATTTGGTAAACATTTATTAATCATATACCATGTTTAGGCTCCATGCTAAGTTCTAGGTATGTAAAGACAAAAAAAAATGGCGCCTGACCTCAGGGAGTTTACATTATATTGGACTATCCAGATTTTCAGGCTAAAAATAAATTCTATCAGCTTTTGTATAGTATGATGTGGTTGTTTTGAGTGAAAGAGTTTCAAAGCCATGACCTTAATAATAACAAACAAAAATATTAATATTTAGGTGGGATGATAAAGCCAGGATAGCCTCACACTTTTGGTCATTGGGTTTACATTTAGAGGCCTCAGTTCAAATCCACGCTCTCCCAATCTGTGTGATGTGGGCAGGTTTTTAATCTCCCCAAAATTCAGTTTCCTCACTTAGAAAATGAGAAAGTTGGATTAGATGATCTTTAAAGTCCCTTCCAATTCTCAACCAGTTAAGGAAGGAAGGAAAGAAGGAAAGCAGGCAGGAAAGAAAGAAGGATACAAGAGTTTATTAAGCACCTACTGTATACCAGACACTGTGCTAAGTGCTACATGAATAGTATCTCATTTGACTTTCATGACAGCATGGGAAGGTAGATGCTACTATTAGCCCCATTGGACAATTGAGTAAACTGAGATAAACAATTATTTTTAAGGAATTTACCTACTGTCACATATCTAGTAAGTGTATGAGATTAGATTTGAACACAGGTCTTCTTGACTCTGGTCTCACCATCACTTCTACTGTGTTGCCAGGCTGCCAAAGAGCCCGTGACTCTATAGGTTAATAGGTAAGATATTAGACTTGGAGTTAGAAGCAGTAAGTTCTAATCTGCACTCTGATAACTATGAATTCTGTAATTACTTAATTTCTTAAGTCAAATTATTTAATTTCTCAGTCTCAATTTCTTCTGTTATCTGTAAAATGGCGTTAATCATTGCATTGCCAACCTCCTACAGATAGGATCCTAAGACTCAGAACCGAAAAGACCTTGGAGGTAATCCAGTCTTATTATTTCATTTTACGTATGAGGAGACAGAAGCCCAGGGAGGTTCAGAGGTAGTGTGGGGTCAACAGAGCTCATTTATTTAAATCCACTCTAATTATTAGCTGTGTGACTTGGGTAAGTCACTTACCCTTCATCTGTAAAAAAAAAAAAGAGGACAGGAATAGAGACTTACCTTACAGAAGTGTTGTAAGGATCAAATATCATCATTTATATAAAGTGCTTCACGAAACTTAAAGTGTTCTATAAATGTCAGTTATTGCTATTATTGAATTGAATAGACATTTTTAAAAATGGTGACATCTTAGAAGTATGAATGCCATAATCATGTACCAAGGTAAATAGAAACTAGCTAGATAGTTATGTTTCACTTAATACGTTACAGAACATTGTATAAAGCCTATTTAACACTATAATATCTATTGAGTATTGCCTCTGGGAATAGGCCTTATATTAGATTACCCTATACAAGATTAGTCTACTCAATAAGGGATTTTTTTCACCCAGAATGCCAACTGAAATACTTGTTTTTTAATTACTTCAAGGCCTTTTTTGTGAGGGCCTAAGTAATATATACTCATGAGTCATAAAATTTTGACAAGCCCTGGGGCTGAGTGGGCTTGGTGTAAGAGATGCGAAGGAAAACGATAAAGGTGCATTTCAGGTATGCAGTGACAAGAAGGATTAAAGATAAATAAAAGAAGTGATTGGATGAGAAGTGCCAGACAGAAACTCCCCCTTAGAATGCAAATTAAAATGGTTAAAAATTAAAGCTCTGAAATCTGAGAGATCGGACTTTGTCTCAAATATCAGAAATATTTTTTTTAAAGTAAACATTGTTTTTGTTTCAATTGCATTGTTTTGATTTAATTGGGCCAGAAAATACTTTTACTTTTTCCTGTGTCTTTCCTCTTCTTCTTCTTCCTCCAATAAAATCTAATACCATTCATTCCCAGAGGGGTTTTTGATTTGTTTTTTGATCTCACATCGCCATGAGTGGCAGTTACATCTGTGCTAATGGTATCTTAGGCCAAATGATAATAGCCTGGATTACGTTAATTACTTCTCCCTGTTACAGTGGATGTTCTTTCCTTGATTCAAAATTGAACTTCCTGGTTAGAAATTGTATAACTTCTCATGGCTGGTCTAGTACTCATTCTGCCTACAAGATTTTTCATATCTCACATAACCAAATTCATCCCTAAGATTGACATTTCAAAAGAGGAAGCAAGGAAGGCAGACAGGTGAACTCAGACCAAAATGAATTTCACCAGCCTTCCATTTTAAAGGTCAAGGTTGTTCTAGACCACTGCGTTACTTTTAATCTATAGTTACAACTTCATTCCCAATATTAAGGAAAAGTCAAAACAAAAGGAAAATAATTATTCCTTGACTTTTTCAATGTCTTCAAATATTGCTGCCTGAATTAGGCTATAAAAAAAGACTTCCTGTCTTGTGTTTTATTCTTCCTGAGGTTGAGAAAGTCTGTATAATTAATTTATTAATTAATGTATAAATCCCAGACATTAGAAAAGTGACCTCTGACATAATATTTCCCTTTGCTGTGCTTTGTTCCAGGCTCTTATGACCAATTGTAGTCAATATTTGTATGCAAGCATATTCTACAAGAAATGTTTTCCCTGTTGTTTTATTTTTCTAACCTCCCTATTCCTGCCTTTTCCTTCCGGTCTCATCCATTTCATGTTATTGAGTTTCATAAGTTCCCATCATGTGTTTTGCATGCTGTTTGCTTTAAAGATCACCCCTCAAGTCTGTATATCCTAATGTGAATTGAGAACAGTCCTTTTTTTTACTCGTATTTATTTATTTTTTATTTCTTGTTATATACACAGATTGACCATGTGTTCAGTGTTATAATAAAAATGTTACACACAGTCACTACCCATAAAGCATGTATAATCCAAACAAGCAATAGGGACTGTTGGTAACAGAGAAGAAGACTGGCCTGCTTGTAGAAAGAAAAATAAAACAAAACTACCTTTCCAGTAGTGATTTCTATGACTCATCCCTGATATCTGGAGTTTAGGGACTTGAGAAACATTATGGAAGACATTACTAATAGGTCTCTCCCATGGACAAAAGGAAGCCTTTGTTTGCATATTTCACAATGGGACCATCTTTTTGCTTTGTCCTTATCTATAAATGCTCTAGTTAGAGATTTACTGTATGACTTTTATTTATTTACCCAAGTTTTTGACATTCTTCTTTCTTTCCCATTGCACACATATCTATGTGTATAATAAGCACATATACATGTGTGTATACATTAGCTTCATATATATGAAACAGAATAATATATTGGAGAGAATTATACTTCAAATAAAGGTTTAAATCTTAGTTCTTCAATTTATCTCTCTAAAAATCAATTTCCTTATCTTTGGAATGAGGAAAACAACATTTGCACCATTTACCTAACTTCACTATTACAGAAATCAGAGAAGATCATAAAATAGAGCTAGAGATGAAAGAGACTTCTAAGTCCATCTAATTGAACCCCCTCATTTTACAGATGAGAAAACCAAAACTGAGGGAAATTAATTAACTGGCCAAGGGTCACAAATATAAAATGACAGAGAAGATTCGAACCAAAGTCCTCTGACTCCAAGAGCCAGTAACTTTTTGCCCATCCCATGTTTTTGCTTCATGTTTAGAAAATGTATAGAAAGTGTTTTGTGAACCCCGAAGCACTACATTAATGTACATTATCAATATGAATGTATATTCTTTTTCTAAATATCAGGACAGAGATAGCATCTCAAAATAATAGAATAGATAACCCCACCTAGAGAATATTTGTTCTAACTTCAATTAACAATCAACTGAGAGGACCCAGAGAGGTCAGTCTCCTAGCTATTTTAAGTTCCTTGAGGATAGGTATTCTGTGCCTCTTTCTTTAATGTCTAGCACTTAGTGCCTTTGCACAGAGTACAAAATTAATAAATGTCTCTTTAACTGAATTGACTAGCTAGTTAGTGGATGAAGAGGGCCCCTCAAACTGCTGATTTCTCAGTCTTGTACCACACTGACTTGCTTACTCTGAATGCTGCAGATAATGCCTAAAATTCTTCACACCATCAGATTGTATCAATAAGCAAACGTAACCAGAAATGTTAAGGTTTGGAATAGTTGACATTTAACACCTCAAACTGATGCATATCTCTGACCCATCAGTGTTGCATCTGAACCTGAAAGAAAAATATTTATGTTCGCTATTAACATATATGCCTATCTTTCCCCCTTCACCCTTTGTATGCCTCTATTGTCAATTCACTTTCCTATGTTTAACCCTTGTTGTATCTTCTATAGTGATTGCTCTTAATGGAGCTTGACAGTTGTAGGGTTAATCTGTCCGTTGGTCTCAAGGTTTCATCTCAGGAAACAATCTGTCCCTGTGAGCTTTCTGGCCTGTTGCAAGGTTATATCCCCCTAGGGTACCATCAAACCCAACAAGTGCTCTGTTCCCATTGTCTGCCAAATGGGCACCAATTAAGTCAACTGTTCTCCAATTAGAATTTTGAGGAATTTATCTTGTTCTCTTGTAGTCAGACTCCTAAGCAGGGTCTGCTTTTGGAATTAGTTATAGAAAGGGGTGAGGGGGAAATAAATAAATAAGTAGCAGCCCTTTCCTGTAATCTGATACTCCTGGGTTTTTCCAGCTATCCATTCACACAACATGATCCTGGGATATTTGACAACTGCTGGGTAATTCTGAGAGCTATTATCTGCATAATCCCTCAACCAATGTGTTTTGTTTTTTTTTTCCCTGATGGGCAGTTGGCAGAAAACAAGGCTGGCCTCTTGGTACAGAAATACACCTACATGCATTAGGACCTAGAGGAAGAAGGAGAATTTCTTATTTGTATGGAAAATGTGAATTTGCTTTGGAGCAAAAATTGTTTGTGCAGAAAAAGGAAGCTGTGCTTCAATTTGGGGCGGAAAAGTCCCTCCAGTTGGAAGACCAATTTTAACACAGATGTGTGACTATGATGAAGGGTTTTGCTGAGTACTGTGCTTTGAGGAAACACTTAAAATGTCAATCTATGTTTTAAAAATCCTTCATGCTATCATAGCTAGATAGTCCCAAAACTGATTTAGGGAATGGTTAAAGAAAGGAAAAGTGATTGCGATAAGACATATATTATTTCATAAAGTGAATCAAAATTCGGTTCTATCCAAATGAATTCTATTTCTTCTTGTTGTTAGCACAGTGCCTGGCACATAGTAGGCACTTAATAAATGTTTCTTGGCTTGAATTACTGACATTCATTTAGTGTTGGTCGTTGTAATTCTCACCTGTAAAGAACGAAGAGTGATGAGGATAAGAAATTTGTTTCAAAAATATGGTTCTATTTAATTCAATAGACAGAAAGGCAAAATAAAGTAAATATTAGAAACACATATGGACATAGGTGCAGTGCAATTTCCTGTCACTGTGGTTAAAAGTAGTGATGATGGCTTGAAGTTTTTGTATTTTATGTCACTATTATTTTAGATGAGAGTAGTACAGTGAATGAGGGGGTCTGCTTTGGAATTGGAAGACCTGAGTTCAAGTCTTACCTGTGGTATGTGCTAGGATGTGACAAAATGCATAACTTCTCAGTGCCTGGGACAACTCATGAAACTTAACTTACAGAGGAGTTGTATTTATGGAGGTGGGTTGTTTTTCTTCCCCCACATCCCTGGTTCTCTAAATTGATGGAATAAAAAGAACTGACCAAAAACCAATTATTAAATAAGACCTAAGAGTGTAGAAGGCATACTGAACTGTACAGTCAAGCAGGGGACCTGGGATCAAATCTAATCTCTGGCATTAATTTACTAAATTATCTTGGATAAGTAAACTATGTCACTTGATACTTGAGTTTCCTTATTAATAAATTGGATTAGATGATCTCTAAAAGAAGCTCTAAACTGATCTCCCATTCACTTCCAAAATGTTATATCAGCTATTGAAATAGTGTCATAATAGACACTGTTATAGATTCAGTGGAAATAAAAGATGTGACTCCTTTTTTCTGCAAATTTACAACCTAGAGGGAGATGAATTTCAATGCATTTCAAACATGTGTTTGAAACAATGCAAGGCGGAATATAGTTTGACCTCATACTGAGTCACACAGATAAAATTTCTACAAAGAGGATTGGGAGGGTGGGATCACAGTACCTGACACAGAATAAACAATAAATGTTTATTGATTATTGATTGATTGATTGATAAATATGAACTCAAGTGATTGGAAGAAGGCATGCCTGGGGCTGACACTTAAAGGATGGATGAGGTTTGAATAGGGACAAGACATAATGGGAATGGGAGTAGCATGGACAAAAACTTGAATTCAACTCAACATTTACCTAGCATTTGGCATATTTATCTATATATCTTTATCTATATCTATCTATCTATCTATCTATCTATCTATCTAAAAGATGCTTTGGGTAATTGGGTAATTGCAAATTTTTTTTAACCAGACATATGATTTTTTTGGTATACCTACTATCTGGTAGGAAAACTCCATCTACAATGCCGTCTAACAACTATTCTGAAACGTATATTGTTAGAGAGTATTCTGGGATAGGTTAGGGTTCACACAGCCTAAATGTGTCAGAGTCAGGAACTGAACCTGTTTTCTTTACTCTAAGGCTGACTTTCTATTCACTACATCAAGCTGTCTCTCAGTTGCAGGAAATGCAGAGGCAAAATGGATATGGGCCCTTCGCTCACACACACACACACACACACACACACACACACATACATTATATTCCCTCATTATGTATACATATAATTTTCAGGAATAAGGAGCAGATTCCCCAAACAAAAGAAAGATCATACAGGGGAAATTACTTTTAAAAACAAAATAACAATAATGTATCAATGATTCAAGTGAGTTTTAAATAACATAAAGTACATTTCCTGAAGACTGCTGAAGAAATTCCACAGCATGTTGCAAATTACCAGTAGTCTCACAAGACTTCACTCCAGAGTCAGACTCACATGGGGTTTTCAATCCCATGTCATAATGAGAGAAAGAGACAGACACACAGAGACACAGGAAGACAGAGACAGAGGGAGAGAGAGAAAGAGGGAAAGAGAAAAAGAGAGAGAGAGACACACAGAGAGAGAGACAGAGACAGATAGAGAGAGAAAGAGAGACAGAGAGAGACAGAGACAGAGAGAGAGCGAGAAAGAGAGAGAGAGAGAGAGAGAGAGAGAGAGAGAGAGAGAACATATTTGTACAATGGAAAGTATAACTCAGTATTCTTAGTTTAAAATGAATTGTATTTTTGCTGGAACGTGATTAATAATGCTTTTAAAAGTGAAAGCTTATCCATATATTTTAAAAGTTCCACAGTATCTGCAAAAGTGGTCAATACTTTCTATTCCACCAAAATAAGAAAAAAAGACTACTTGCCCTCTAAGCATACGGTTGTAATATTTGAACACCAATTATTCATAAAAGTCTCAGTATCAGGAAGCAATTGATTTAATATTTTGACACACTTATGCCCTAGTTTTCCTTTCTCTGGGCTGTATTGGATTTCTTTTTCTTTTCTTTCCTTCTTTGGTTCTTCTGCCACCAATTCTATTGTCTGGGCATTCTTCCAGGGTTGATGTCCTTTACTAGGCTTCTGTCTGTTTGTTTCCCTAAGAAAATAGTACCATTACATTATTTAAAATGACATTATTTTCTGTAGGGAAAGACAAAGGAATGTTTTATATTTAACTTAGGCATGAATAATGTTACCTGACCAACAGGCACCTAAAAAGACTTCTGACTATTCCTAGGAGACTGGGGAGACAGGCAATCCTTGTCAAAACTTGGTGAAAATATGAATTGAACTATTGAAGGGAAAATAGAGGAGTTCCCATTATTTTTCACCACTGTGTTTTTGCCTTAGTGTCTTCATCAGCATCAGCAGCAGAAGTGCAGAAAGAGGGTCAGAGGCCTGGAGGAGAGATATTTCTAGCCTGACCAAAAGCAGACAGTCCTGGAAAGTTTACAACAAAGCTTGTTCTTAGGAAATTTCCAGTCCAGTTATTCTCTCCCAAGAGAAATGAATAGTTCAGATAACATTCAGATAAGCATCCACATTTTTGGGAACTTTATGAAAAACAGAATACTAAACTTTCTGAGGTTTGGCCTTTTGTGGCTAAAATAACTTTTCCTATATTTCAGGGTGAGGCAGAGAAGTCTAATAGTCTCATGGTAGGCACTGGAAGCAAAAGTTTCTGAGTTTTGATTCTAGCTTTCTCCTCTCAGGCTCATTGGGTGGTCTAAAAACAACAACAAAACCTGCTACATACCTCATTTTTAAACTAAGTATAAAAATATCTATCCATCTCAGTTTTTATGTAAATTAATAATTTTGATACAAAGGGTGTTCTTGTGAATCCTTATTCAGATTCCCCTTTGTACCTGATTGGACTGGGTGTGGGAAAGAAAGGACTCTCATTATCAATTTAAGACTTAGACCTGAGTGATGAACTTGTCCATTCTTCCTGTTTTACAGAAGAGGAGACTGAGGCCCAGAGAGGGCAAAGTGATTTGCTCAGTCAGAGGTTAGCCTCACACTAGAGACTACTAACTCTAAGGTCAGTGCTCTTCCCATTACACTGAGTGACTTACACAGTATGCAGCCTCTGATATAGTGGTCTGTGAGTGGTGCCAAAATTCTGCATGCAAAAACTATCTCCTTCCTTAGTCTTCCAGGTGCCCTGAAATTTCCAGTATTTGCATTAGCTTCAAAGGCCCTTTAATGGGGGTTAATTAAGGCAAGATGCTAACGGGGAAGAGTAACTCAATGGGTTGCAAGAACCTATTTGTAATGGTAATTTAAATGAGAAGATCTTTCCCTTTCATTCATAAGCCCATGCGACCTGCCTGGTTCACATGCAAACCTGAGTCATGTGACATGAAATAGGAAGAGGTGGAGCTAGAGCAGAGCTGAAAGGAAACTGGTCAGTGCAGTCAGAACTGAGAGAGAGAGACAGAACAACAGGCATCAGCTGGCATGAGGGAGAGAGTTTGTTTATGATGTTTAAGGGAGCCAGTTTGTGGGAAGCCTAACAGAGGGTAGGCTTGAGAATGGTGTTGTTCTCTGCATTGTTATTGTGTATCGATTTCTTTGTTACTATGATGAATTCGGCTTTCTGGTATAAGAGAAAATGTTTTGGTTCTGTCTTCCATGTGGAGAGTCTGTTATATTTCATGATTCAGAACTGTATCAGGATATTCATGGCTGCCATAGGCGCTGTGAATGTCACGTTGGCACTACATTAGTTTATGCAAGAAACCCATTATAATCTACTGTAGAAGGTGACTCTGAAAGAAGGGATTAAGTAAGAAAACATTGTATGGGAGGAGACAGCCAGAGCACAGTACTTGACTGGGACACTGTGGTGGAAGAAAGATAGATAGCATGATAGCCCTGGGAATGCTGGGAAAAGGGAAGGGACATAGACACAAGGGAGGGAAATTTTGAAAAAAAAAGGCTCTAAGACAACTTTCATTTATTTTGTCACTTAGATATAGAGTTAGAAGAGACTTCAGACTTTAATGCAAATCTCTCATTTTGCGAATAAAGAAACTGAGACCTTCCTGGTGTTTTGATTTGCCTAAAGTCACAAGGATAGGAAATAGCTGATCCAGGATTTGGTCCCAAGATTTCTGGATATGAATCCAGATATTCTTTCTGAATTATCTTTTGAAATTAGCATGGATCCTATGTAAGCAATAAATTGTTCTCTTCTAGCTAGTGATCTCTGTGATTCTGCTGCAACAAATAATAAAATCGTCAATATTTATCATGTGTATGTGTAAGATTCTGGTAGGAGCTGTCTTTATTATTTTTTATTATTAATTATTGAACCAAGAAGTTTGCCAACTTTCTGGCTTTTTTGAGGGGAGTGTTTTTGTTTTTAAGACTGGGTCCCCCCATCTTGCTTAGGTGGAAAGTTTTAGGTGCTTGTCACAAGCCCAATCCTACTACTGACTGATCAGCACAGGAGATTTGACCTGCTCTGTTTCTGATGTAGACTAATTCTCATTTTCTTAGGAAACCTAGTGGCTCCCCAACTCTGGAGGACTCACCATACTGATATCACATTTAGCATGGACACCCAATCTGCATATCCCACTGCAACTCAGAATTAACAGATTCAAGAGATCTCCCAACCTCAAGCTCCCTTGTAACTGAATTTTACAGGAGCATACTACCCCACTTGACCATTTAAAAAAAGTTTTATTAATAACTTTGGGTTTTGCATAAGTCATTTCTAGATATCTCATTGCCTGCCAAATTGACGTCTTCTTCGTAACAAAGAAAACAAATGAAGCACACTCTATCTACCCTCACTACTATCACATGGTCAACCTGAGAGTAACCATGCTTGGCACCATTGGAAACATCCATATAGACTAAGTCTACGAGGAGACTTGTAGTCTCCCACCTCTCTTGGACTGCATTAAGGAAGGCAGAGCTTCCACGAATAAGAAAATTGCCTTCCCCACCTCCATACTCCAGAACGATCGGAGCATTATTTTCAGTTTAGGGCCACACTTTAGAAAGAATGCTGTTAAGCTGGAGAGCATCCAGAAGAAGGCAACCAGAACGCATTCCACTGTTTCACTTGGAGAAGAAAAGTCCCAGAGAGTGGATGCTAGCTACCTTAGAGTACTTGAAAACCTGAAGGAAGGATGAAAGTTACTCTGGCTTCAGAGGCTGGAACTGGAATTTGTTAAGAGGAAATTTGAGACTTGATATCAGGCAAGCAAACAATCAAAAAATTCCTAACAACTAGAAATCTCCAAAGACAGAATGGGCTGCTTCAGGAGCTAGTGGGTGCTCCTTCACTGGAAAATTTTAGGCAGAGGCTGGACAATCTCTTGTCAGATGTGTTACATTTGTGGGGGAGGGGTTCTTTTAGGCCTAAGTAGGTTGTACGGCTGTTAAGATCCCTTCCAGCTTGGAAATTTTGTGACCCTGTGATTATCTGTTCTCTGGGACCAGGTTAGATTATTCCAATTACTCAGAATCTGGCTTCACTTTACTGTTCTTTCTGTTTACATTGTTGTAGTCATTGTGTATATTGTTCAAGGAGCTGCCTTTTAAAAGAAACATGACAATGCTCCTTTCCTCAACGAGTTTACAGTATGGTTTGGATAAGAGAAGACTATAAGGTATATTTCAAAGATAAGACATGTTCAAAAGTTCAAAAGAGGTTGAGATCATTGTCAATTGATTTGATCTCTGGTTAGGGTTACTAAGAGGTATAACTTAAATTGCGTATGTAATCTAGAAGGGATAAAACAATTGAAGAAAAACATGAGCGACATATATTAGAAATAGGATAGAATATATGTTGGGGGAGAGACCAATGTATTCAGAGCATCGGCTACATAAAATGATGTGGGAGAACGTAAGTTATAGAAGTAATCTTATTATAAAAGTCATGAGATCAGAGATTTAGTTCTGGAAAGGACCTTAAAGATCATCAAGTCCAACATTCCTCATCCTCAGATGAGGAAAGTGAGGCTGTAGAAATAAAGTGACCAAGAGTCACCCATTATTAGTATCTGAAACAAGATTTGAACTCTCGCCTTCTTGATGTCAAATCCAGGATCTGTCCACTACATCATATTATCTGAATGGCAGACTAAGGAAATTGGGTATAATCACGTAAGTACTATGGAAGGATTGAAGATTATGTGATATTTTAAAGTCATTGCTAGAACTCCAAGTTGTAGGAGAGAGAAAGAATAAGGATAGAGGCTTGACTTGGGATGTCATCGGCATAGGAGCTCCCGGTGAGAAAAGTCATTTCTCTATCAAACTTGGCATCTGCTTTGCAACCTAGAATCTGGGAGAGTCATGCAGAGAACTGAGAGATTAAGTGATTTGCCCAGGGTCATACAGTTAGTATGTGTTGGAAACAGAAATTGAAATCAGGATTTCCTATTTCCAAGACAAGCTCTCTATCCATTTCTATCCAGGAAGCTACTTCTATAGATAGTTATGGATAGTATTCTCTCTCTCTCTCTCTCTCTCTCTCTCTCTCTCTCTCTCTTTGTCTCTCTGTCTGTCTGTCTTCTCTCTTTCTCTCTCTCTGACTCTGTCTGTGTCTCTCTGTCTCTGTCTATATATATTCACATACCACAATAAATATTAGTATAGATCTTTACATTTTCATCACAAAAAGTACAATTTCCACTCCTCTAGCAAAACTATTTTTAAAGTCTTAATACTTTAGTTTCTAAAAGTTAAAGGAAAACAATATAATGCAAAAACCAAAAGCTTACAAACAGAGATTTGTTTATCCATCATCATCATCCTGATTTCTTTCCTTTTTACCTTCAGTTCTATAAGGAACCAAAGGTTGAATACCTCCTTTAACCTGAGTTGTAACTGGTATTTTGCCTAGAAAGCAAATAGGATATTTCAAGCAGTTCAGTGTTTCCAAACCCCATAGAATATGCTGTGCATATCACAGACATCCAAAGAATTGATTTTGATGCTGTGGCTGTTTTTTGTAGTTTAATGATGTTTTTAAATAAACATTATTTTCCAGCAGTATTAAAGAAAAGATCTAATTGAAATCCATTTGGGTTCAGGGAGGCCCTTCAGACCCCTTATGCTCAGCTAATCAGCAGATCATTGGCACAATGGATTGTAAACTGCTCCTTTGCAGTGTATCCTTTGGAACGGCTCTGGCTTATTGAGTCTATGCCTACTTGGCAATGCTTTAATCCTCACTATGGCAGGGTGTTCTCAGCATCAGGAAGAGCAGCTTAAACACAGATGTTTCAGTGAAGAGATGCAAAGTACTGGTAGGGATACAGTGCTGCTAATATGCATAATCTAGCGGGTCCAAGGAGAGCTTTCTCAGACCCATGGAAAAAAAACAAAAAAAACCCCATCTACTTCAACAAACAGAAAATAGTTCCCTAGCCAACAGCTTAAGAGCGATTTACAAGAAGAGATTTACTACTTCTCAGCCACTAACTGTTCCTAGTCTTTTTTTTTTTTTTTTAAGTCTTGGCCTCAAGTGCTGTGGGAAGCAAGGGACTCTAAGCCAGCAAAGGAGGCTTTCTGCGATGGAGACTGAAGGTAGTTGCAAATTTCTTATTCAAAGAAGTAGTTTAGCTACAAGCATTAACTCAAGTCCTATATTGAAATTTCTTTTGCAGTAATGACGTATATGACTACTCAGCCCTGCCAAGGGTTGTTAAGGCAAGATTAAGTAAACTAAGAAAGATGATTTTGAGGGGCACGATACTCTAATTCTCCTTTCCTATGTAAAAACTAATTTTAATTCAGATATAATTTTATGAGATCTGAAGACTGGGAAACTGAGGATAAAGAATTATAAGAGAGAAAGCTAGAAAATGACTCTTTAAATGACATGAAAGAAGAGGAAATCTTATCTTCGGGGGTGTGGGGGAATAAACGTGAAATCTTGTGGAAATGGATAAGTTCTTGAAGAACTCCAAGGAGCTATCTTTGATCACCACTAGGTGAGGATGAGATTGAGAATCTATAAAACAATTCCAGCAATTTCTTATTTCCTGTTTCTATCACTTCATCCAGTGTACTCTCTGAAACCCTTTTTCCATAGCTTTTTCGCTGGCTTTGAGGCTGGATCATACTACCGTAGATTTTAATTCAACACACATTTATTCAATGCAAACTTTGTGCGAGGCATTGTCCTAGGACTTGAGGATTCATAACAAAAAAAAATCGGAGTTTATAATTTACTTAGGAGATAAAACAGATACGCAGATACATAAATATAAAGTATATGCAAAGTAATTTTGGGGGGAGGTATGAAAGAATTCTAACAACTGTGAGGGATTAGAAAAACACATGTAGCTGCTGAACTGAGTCTTGAAGCAAGCTTAGGGCTTCTAAGTGGAAGAATTATAATTTATAGCAAAATTTTATTGTCTTGGTAACATTATCCAATGAAGTCAAGCAAGGCACATAAAAAAAGAGAAAGCGAACTTTCCCTCTTCTAATGACCTATAATAAGGTCCTTGAAGGCATCAAGCTGCAGCTGGAAATCGATATCCATAGAGAAGCAATATAATATATATCCTTTACTATTACAAGAACTGACCCTGCTCTCAGTAACAGAGAAATTCTCTTGTGTCCACCTATAGATCCAATTCAGATTCAGTGTTAAATATTAGAACAAAATCATAAACAGTGAGGTTACGGAATTGGGTCGCTTTTCAGTGAGTGAAATAATGACCATGGAAAGTATATTTCATGAGACACAGATTGTCAAATAGCAGCTAGCATTTATACAGCACTTGAAGGTTTGCAATGGGCTCTCAACGTATGAACTCACTTTATCCTCGCCCCAAAGCAGGCAGTAGCAGCTATGATTATCCCCGTTTTATAGAGGAGAAGACTGAGAGAAGGGCTCTCTGAAGAAAGGCTGAGAGAACTTAATTTACTCAGGATCACGCCTCTAGTGTCAGAGGTAGAATTTGAACTCAGGTTTACCTAACTCCAGCTCTGCTGTTCTACTGTGTACCAATGTGATGATTTTTTTTAAAATGTATTTTCAGTTCTGAGTCCAGTCCCTCCACTCATTAAGAAGGCAAGAAATATGCTATCCTTTATACATTTGTATATATATATATATATATATATATATATATATATACACTATATATACATATACATATGTGTATATATATATATATATATATATACATACATTCACACATATATATGAGATAGATGAGATTAGATGACCTTTAGTTAGTAAACTTTTCTAAAACACCAAATAAGAGCCAGACATGGTAATAAGCTCTGGGAATTAAAAAAAAAAAAAAGACAAAAGACAGTTCTTGCTTTCAAGGATCTCACAGTGTAATGGGGGAGACAATAAGGAAATGAATATATATCAACAAGCTATATATAAGATAAAGAGGAAATAATTAAAAGTGAGAAGGCCCTAGAAATTAAGAGGTTTGGGGAAAGGCTTCCTGTAGAAGACAGAATTTTAGTTGGAACTTAAAGGAAGCCAGGAAAGACAGTGGGAAGGGATGAGGATGTAGAGTATTCCAGGCATGTGTGACAGAAAATATACAGAACCAAAAGGCAGAGTGTTCCTAGAACAGCAAGGAGGCCAATTGTTACTCGTTCTAAGAGTATATAGCAGGTGAATACTAGAAATATGGGAAGGGGTTTGGCTCTAAAGACTTTTTAAAATAACAAGGGATATTGTATTTGGTCTTGGAAGAGATAAGGAACTGCTGGAGTTTATTGGAGTAGGGGGATGAGGGAGTCAGATCAATGCCTCAGGAAAGTCACTTCTGATGGCTGAATGGAGGATGAATTAGAGTGGGGATAGACTTGAGGCAGGTAGACTCACCAGATAGGCCCTTAAACATCCCTTCTGGTTCCAAATCTATTATATTATGATCTTATTCTTCCAGGAGTTTGTGGGGAATCAGGGGGAGGTTTGTGGGGGGAAAGAGGATAATCGAGAATTAACAGCAATATATAAAAAGATGAGTATTATAAAATACCTTGAAAGGACAAGAAGAGATATAAAATAAAGTATGAAGAATCAAAATGAACAAATTAACAAAATACTTTTCCCATTAGTTATCTATGTGATGAGGGAATTTGTTTCAAGGATTGACAAAAAATTAAGGTATACCTTTATGTCACCTGTGGAGTAGACCATAACATGACCAAATGAACAGAAGAGAACTTTACTACCACCAATCCATTTGAGATATAAATATAAATCACAGCAATAATGTTCGGTGACTTGTTGTTGTTTTCTTTTCTAAGTGGCAGACAGAATCCATTGCTATGCCAATATTAGGTGTGGAATATAGCTGTTTACACAAAAATGGCAAGGAATCTATAGCATCCACAAATCAGTGCCACAGAAAATGCCAAGGCTCTCCAGGTAGAGCCAATACGCAATATACTGGCTGTGCTCCCACGCAAGCAGTATGGAAGAAGACATTGGTTATAGTAGGGCTTGTTTATCCATACACATCCATAGGGAGTTGCACCATCTGGAGTGCCATATTCATTTTCAAAAGACTACTAGCTCTGCTTCATACTCATCAGTCTGTGCCCTGTTTTGTCAAAGGACCACATGAAAGAAATGAATGTGAACTCCAGTTTAACCCTCACAAAATAGTCTAAAGGCTAAATTCAGTTTCCTTGCCTCAGTCAAGCTTTTTATGATCTCCATCCTGATATGAAATTTGCTTGTGAAATAAAGACAAATATAAGCTTGACCGAAATGGCATAAATAATCAGATCATCCTATATTTGTATAGAATCCAGGTACATTTCAGGGATGATTGCTTTTTACCTTATTTCTTTGCTTTGCCAGAAAATTCTGAAAGACTTGGATAGCTCAGCATTATCTTGGTATGGTCCATATTTGTCTTGAAAATCAAGTCAAAATCAACACTGACTAATATATATCCATGACAGGGAAGTAGAGATAGATAGGAGAAGAGAAAGCCTGAACACCTAAAAAGAGCTGCCTTTATGGAAAATAATAGTTTGTATTATTTGACTAGCTTCCCAAACAAATTAATGAACATGTGTGTATTACATTGTACTTTCATAAGATAATTTCTCTTGCATGGAGTCAAAAACATTTTATGGGACAAGTTTTTGGTGAGGTTTCCAGCCTTAGTAAATAATCCCCAGAGACCAAAATAACTTGGGACATGTTCAAATGTGCTCAGCAAAGCCTGAGAAATGCCAAGTTCCAAAAAGAATGGTGTGTGTGTGTGCATTGTACGTTTGTTGAATACACATCTCCACAGCAATATGGTATTCTACTTATTAATTCTGTTTGCTACAGATGGCTTCATTATGTGTATTTAATTTTAGTGCTTAAGTAAACATACAGTAACGGTGTGTCAAAAATCCTGGAGGTATCCTTAAGACAGAGTCAATGTGATAGTTCAGAGCTCTTGCTGGGGACAAGTTACTTGGGACTGTGATGAAATTATTGAACAAAAAAGCTGTATCTTCAAGAACCACAATCCCATGAATCCTTCTATTTGTGGTAGGTGGTAGAGAGAGAGATTGGGAGGACATGGAGAAAGGTACTAATCGATAGAGACTTAATTTACTACAGCAGTCACAGGCTCCTATTTCTCCACACAATAACCGCCACATGTTGAGTGTACAGATGTCCGAACACATGGGAGCACTTCCCGTTCCCTAAGACAAATGAAGATTTTCACTTTGTTTGGTAAATGTGTCAAGATTTATCACTTAGTCATGTGTCATACATTAGGGTGTTTATACAATACTGCTTTCCACACCCTAGTTATTAAGTTCTATGATTTCAACAACATGGCAGCGTCTCTGGCTTTACCTTAGCCTCTGGCTGGGCCCCCCAAAACAAAACATAGAACCAGATCTGCCTTCTCCCATCCCAGTTAAAGGATTCATTTTCTAGCTCCTTTCTTTTGTTTAGTGAAAAAGGAATTGGCTCTAGAAGCTAAACTGAAAGAATACCTTAAATAAATGTATCTTCCACCAATGCAGAGGATGACATATGCTGATTGCTTCCGGAACCTGTCAGGACAAGGGAAGTTTGGAACAAGATACTTTAGATTACTGCAGGATATGTACTGTGATGCAACAACATGTTTTGGGAAGAGAAGACAGAAACATGGAAAACATAAATGTAACTAGGAGTAACATAAGCCTTAACTTCTAGGACCCCAGATCAAAAAAAGATTTCCAATAAGGAGAGCCTGCTCCTTTCAGGAACTTTTGAAAAAATAGGATTCCTTTTAGGTTTGCTTAGGCCTGTACTAGGTTGGCTATCAGTTACTTTTGTAGAGCACATTTATTCATCTTAATATTGTTAAAATTCCCCTAAAATGGAATTGACATCTTATAGTCACTCTTCATAACTTTTGGGAAAATTTTAGATTCTTGGTTTACTCACATCAACCAGAGCTTCTTTAAAATGTAGAATTTCTTTGTTACATAAGCATAAACGGAATTAGAAATATTTCAAGTGTTTACTATTTGGTAACTTTTGGGGATAGAAATACAAAAGAAAGGTGATCCCTCTATTTTTCTATCAGGAAAAGAAAGTATATACAGCAAAGTGATAGCTGAGGAAGCTTGTCTTGCTTTGGGAAGGCACAGAGACGATAAGCGAAACAATGTGGCAGTCTGTTGTCACATCCTTCAAGAATAACATTTAATTTAATTTAATTAGTGTTCCTACAGCAAGAGATGCAAGGGGGTGTGGTCTACCTGTGTGACAGCAGGGTAGATGATGCAAGAAGATAGCTGGATATGTGAATCATGGCCAGAAATAGAAAGTCACTTGCGTTGGTATCGATTGAATGACCAGTCAGGACAGTGTGATCCAGAGCAGTGTTTCCAAAGCTAAATGGATTAAGGTAGACCGGGCATAGTTGCTGGAGGTCTAGTGGTTCTGAAAGAAGCAGTATCAGGGGAGGATAAGAAGTAAAACATAATGTCTTAAATGTAAGACAATTGTGAAAATCTATGTAACTTCTCAGAAATACACTTGCACACTGATGAAGATGGGTCTCCCCAGCCCCACTCCATCCATGAGTCAAAGCATAAAGTTGGCCAAATGAGAAACCTCAGATTGATTTTGTTTGGTATTTGTCTTGTCTTTTCCACTAGATCAAAAGAGCCTTGTGTGCAGTTATTACTTATGTCTTGTAGAACTGATAATAGTGTCAGTTCAGAATTCAGTATCTGGTAGTTGATTGACTAATTTAACCTCCTTGAATTATATCTAGACAGGTACTCTAAGATGGTGAGGAACCTAGGACAGCAGATGTGGGGATTCCCCCATCAAAAACCAGAATCAAACTAAAAAGGAATGGTTTCAAGACAGGCTTCCTGCCCCTCACTCACTGCCTGTACTCTCCACATTAAATTTTGTGATGCAGTATGACAAGTTAGTAGCTGTACAGTAGACAGCCTATCAATTTCATGGGATGTGTTGATGAAGACAAATTTTTTACTATAGAGAAGTAAGCAGTCAGTTGTTACTGGCATTCAGGGTTTGCAGTAAGTATGAAGTATTTGTGATAACTTGAGAAGTGAGCAACTCTGGAGAATCTTTCCATGACAGCCAGTATTCTTTTACTCTGGTGAAGCAAATTTTTCTAACCACCTCACCCCCATATCCCACTGACTTTAATCCCTGCCCCCACCCCACAAATATAAGTCCTTTTTAAAAATATAATTTCTACATCAATTGCTACAGTCATTTTGATTGTCAGGGAGTTAGTAATAGATGGACTATCACCCAAATTACCTTAGGAATCAGCATTTCCTTTCATAGCAAATCTGTATTGTCTTGAATAAGTTTCTGTCATCTAAAATTAATTTGTAAAAGAAAACTGAAAAGGGGGGATATAAAGGATATTTACATCATGGTCACTTATTCAGCATTATAATCTGAAAATTTTAAAGGAAAAGCTACAGTAATACATACTTTTCTTGTATTTGAAAATAAGTTGCTTTAGTTAGCAAGACTAAACTAAATTTTCTTATTCATGGCTTGAAGGCCAGGGTGTTATTAACTGATCAGTTAGAAGTTTCCCAAGTGATGAATTCTGGTTTTCCAACAGAGAAAGGAGCAGATAGAGATTTTCTCCCTGCAAACCTGGAAAGGAAAAAAAATAGCTCATTCTTTTTTAAAAAAAATTATATTGATATATTTTATTTGCATATTGCCTTAATTTTTTTTATGAGCCTTTTCCTTCTTACCTAGCAACTACTTCATATATCACAAAAAAATCAGTTCATCAAAATTAACCAAATTAGTAACTGAGTCTGATAGTACATACAAGGTTTCATACATACTGTCTTCTACTTCTGCCAAGAAAGAAAGCAAGTACTTTCCTTTTTTCATCTCCTCTTTGGAGCTGAACTTTGTCATTAGAATCACATGATATTCAATTTCTTTTTTGCTGCTGTTGTTTTTTCTATTTATATTGCTAGAGTCACTGTTTACTATTTCACTAACTCCAACTTTGCATCAGTTCATATAAGTTGTTCCATGATTCTCTGAATTCTTCCTACTCATTTTTTTCTTACTATACAATAACATTGCTTTATATTTGTGTTCTTGGATTTGTTTAATCATTCTCCCTCAATAAATGGGAATTTGCTTTGTTTTCCATTCTTTGCAGTAATGAGAGTGCTTCTACAAATATATAATAGTCTAAATTGAATCTTTCTGTCTTTAACCAACTTCGGATATAGGATTATAAGCGGGATGTTTGGATCATAAAGCATGAATGTTTCAACTGCTTTGTTCACATAATTCTGAAGTACTTACTGGAATGACTAGACTAATTCATAGCTCTACCAATAAAGTACTAACACTTCCAACATTGACTGTTACCATCTTTTGTCATCTTCGACAAGTCCTGAGTATGAAGTGAACCTTTGGAGTTGTTTTAATTTGCATTCTTCTTATTATTAGTGATTGAGAACAGTCTTTGATTTTTCTATGAATACTTATCAATTCTTTTGAGAACTGTTTTTTTCATAAACTTTTATTTTTTTCTCAGATTCATTTGGGGGAAATGGCTTTTGAGTTTATTTATTTGTGCAAGTTCCTTTTCCCTATGGAGATCAACCCTTCACAGAGATATTTAATATAATTTTTCTTAATTAATTCTTTATTTTTTATTCTCTCTACATCAGTCCATGTGTATTCATTTTTAATAAACTATTGTGCTTTCAAAGTTGACTCAATAATAACATTTCTTTATTTTTCTTTTACCTTTTTTTCTTACAAATGAAATAGCAATGAGTCAGTAGCATTTTCCTTTTTTCCAAAGCCTGTGTATTTGACATACACACGTTATTTTCACTAGCAAAAGGTACAAATACTCAACAGATGGGCAGTGGTTGCCTTAAAGAGGATTCAGTCAACACCTGCCCCTTTTTCTACTGAGTTGTTTTACAATTTATGAGTGTATCAGATAATGGAACATTCTTGGATGGGTGATATAAATCCCCATGTCCTACAATATATGCTACTATTCTTTCGGAGACGTTTTCCTACCATTAAATGCCTCTGAGAATGAAGAAGGAGGATTCCCTGATGGCTTTGAAAAAAATGATCAAACCTTTTGGGTTTTCATAAAAATATACATTCTCTAAGTAGTTCAGATATCCTTTTGAATGTCTTTAAGAAGGTCATTGAATAAATTTATGGAATAGTTTCCCCTTTGTGATTTAATGTAAAAGATTTAATAACTCACTAACAAACTTAAAACTATAGTAAGAACTAAGTTTATATCTTTGAATAATCTCCTTATTACATGATCACTAATAAAATTGTTATTATATCAAACATCCTAAAATATCTTCAATTTATAAATATTACAAATGAGTCTATCTATGTGTATATATGTGTATGTATAAACACATACATTTATATTATATACATACAGAAACATATTTATGTAGTTCTTTTCATATGAGGATTTTATTGCAAGGATAGCTAAAGACTAGGATTTTAATTTCTGGACAATGTATCTTTTTGAATCTCAAAATCAGAATAGCCACATAAAATACAAAGGCAGTAGCAATCTCTTTATTTGCCCTATTTCCCTTTTGGATGTGCTCTTTTAGAAGAAGTAGGGTAAAAAGTCATTGCTATCTGTGAGCAGACAAAGAATGTAAAGAAATTCAAGCAATAACACAGTACAAAAGCCTGCACCTTTTGACCTTTCAGGGCCTGAGGCCTAGACAAGAGTTCAGGCCTGGCTCTTTCCTGAGAATTGCTAGAGGGCAAGGTCTGAAAAAGGACAGATATTGTTTCCTTTAAAAGCTGAGACTAAAATCTTTGGATCTAACAGGTTCTAGTCATACAAAGAAAAGAGTTCAGCACTTACTTTCAAGGTAACTTAATAAAGAAAAAACACTACTGGAGATCTTAATTCTTTAAAATTTAAAAGCTAATTTTGTGTCTTTTAGTCAATTTCCTGCTCAGGAAGGAAAAATTTATTAACTGGCTTCTAATGTTAAATGGAGTGCTAATGGGTAAGTACAACAATTCAACAGGTGCCTAGGAGAAATATAGAGACATTATATCAATATTAATCTTAGTGCTTTTACAAATGCATTTATGGGATGGATTTTTTTAGTTTGCTTTGGAAAGACCCATATCTTACCAAAAGTGAAAGTGACTTGAATATGAGGATATTTTAAAGATAAATTTATATATTTTTTTCTGTAAAATAAAATATTTCAGTTCACATATGAGAATTCCATATTTGAGATGTTATAATGGGAAGTCAATCTTATAGCATACATCTCAGGAGTTGGATGAGTAGTTCAGTTTTTGTTTAAACAATAATGTTGAAAAATTGAGGCATTTCCTGGAAATTAAATACTGCTGGAAAAAGTCACAGGCCTGAACTTAACTTAAAGGCTTATTTCACCCAGCTGGTCAGGAAATCCCTGATTCAGAGGTCACTATTATAAGCATAAACCAGGAAATATATGTGTGTGTATATAAACATACATGCATACATCTATATGTATACATAGATATATACACACATATACATCTATATATTTCTATATAATTTTGGTAGGATACTTTTCTACGTATTGAAAAATATAAATACTCTCAACATAAATGCTAAATTTTTTATTTGCTCCTTGTTTTTTCCCCCCTGAGTTTTAATCCTAATGAAGGAAAAGGGCATTTGAAACAAA
This sequence comes from Potorous gilbertii, assembly GCA_028658325.1. Classification (NCBI taxonomy): domain Eukaryota; kingdom Metazoa; phylum Chordata; class Mammalia; order Diprotodontia; family Potoroidae; genus Potorous; species Potorous gilbertii. The sequence continues at coordinate 565,018,927 of CM053769.1, read as the reverse complement.
TTCTTTTAAGTTCATGGAAAAATGAATGTTATGGATTCAAGGAACTCTTTTTACATGAAATAGTTCTTTTTGATCTATACCCATTGTCTCTTTGAAGAAATAAAGGATTCTTCTTATCCAGGTAAAATAGAATATATTTCATGTAAGTGATTTCTTTTAGGCCTCATGTTGCTTCTGAAAGGATATTCCTGTTTTGATTTGTTCCAATTCTTTAGCATCAGACATTTAACTTCCTTCTTTCCTAATAGTGAGAAGGGCCTAAAATGCAGCAGTGTTTTTCTCTAGACCTTATGAAAATTAATAATTTGTTTCAAATTCAGAGGCAACTAGATTTTATAACAGATAGAAACCAGATTGGGAAACACGAAAACCAGGCATCAGATGTGACTTTAGACACTTACTAGTTGTGTTTCCCTAAGGGAGTCTTTTCATTCCTATTTGCCTCAGTTTCCTCAACCCTAAATTGAAGCTAATAATGTACCATGGGAGGTAGAGTTCATATACATATATATATATATATATATATATATATATATATATATATACACACACGTATATGTGTGTGTGTATATTCAATTAATTAATATAATATGATAACATATAAAGCTAATTGAAATAACATTTGTAATGAATTTAACATAGTGTCTGGAGAACAGTAGGTGCTGAATAAATGCTTATTTTCTTTCTTCAAAGGCTGAGTTACAAATTCACCTGACTGGTTACCCCTGCTGAGATTTTCATTGAGTTTTCAGATTAACTTTATGTTTTCCAAATGCCTGAGATAGTAATAAATTTATTTTTAAAGGAATAGAATAACTGAAAGATATAATAACATGAAGTGATGGTGGAAGGAGCCAGACTTGGGTTAAGACAAGTAGTTGTATGACTCTGGATAAGTCACTTGATCTCAGACTCAGTTTTTTCATTTGTAAAACAGGCATAATAATGGCTTCAGTACCTGATTCATAGGATTGCTGTTAGGAATAAAATAAAACAATGTATATTAAAAAGTACTTTGTAGATCTCAAAGTGTCACTCCCCCAAAACTCTACGATCTAGCAAGATTGGCATTTTTTTTCTGCTTCCTACATAACCATACCCTCTCCTATCTGCATGACTTTGCATTGACTCTTCTCCCATGCCTGGAATGTACAGCCTCCTCTCCTCCATCTACTCATCTCTACCTTCTTATCTTTAGTTCCCAGAATCTTTCTCTTCCTTTAGAATGAAAACTTCAAGTGCCATATTCTATAGGAGGCCTGTACTCCTTCCCAAACAGCCTTCTATTTATTCTCTTTCCATTTATTTTTATATGCAGGGTGTCTCACAACTTCATGCAGTTTTAAACTATTAAATGATTATAACTTATACACAGGTAAACACATCTATGTATACATGAGATACACATATATACATGTATACAATATATAAATGTGCATATACATACGTGTATACATATATACACACACACACAAACACTTGCTCCCACTAGAATGGGAGTTGACATTGTATCATCCTTTGTATTTGTTTCCCCAGCACCTAGAACAATTCCTGGCACATTGGCATAACAACTGAACCTGAGATTTATTAGCGTAAGGAACTTTTGTGTAAGGAAGCTCTCTCAACTAATAGAGTTGTGCACATTCACAAGATATACTCTTAGAGTTGTCCAGATCTTTGAGAGATTAAGAGACCTACCCGAGTCAAACAGCTGGTATATATACATGTATATCCACCCATCTATCCACATATGTGTGTATATGTATGTGTATGTATACATACACATATGCATACATAGCCATTTTTTTCCTTTAAAAATAAAATCTAACTGTTGTCTCAAATGTTTGAAAAGCTTCCTGGCACATAATAAGTACTTAAGAAATGCCTGTTGGTTGATTGACTTCACCTCTTTTTAGGATTTATGCAGCAACTTCAGAAAAAGGATTGGTAGTGCAGTACCTTTGGGTTAGAGAACCAAATAAAATAATCAATTTTGAGTTGGAAATAACCCCAAGGGTCATTTAGTTAAATTCCTTCATTTCAGATATAAAGAAACTGAGGTTAAACAAATATCCCAGGGTCACATAAGTCTTCAGTAGCAGAGCTCAGTTGGTGCCTACCTCTGTGGCATCATAATTCAGTGCTCTCTCCATTGTACCATGCTGCCTCTTCAAGAAAGAGAGGCTAGAAAGACACAACCTGCAGCCATGCAGCCACCCTGGTCAATTTCATCCATACTTTAAAATTCTATTGAAAACTGAGATGATTCTGAGAGGGGGAGAAGGGGAAGAAGAGGGACACATTAGATCATGCTGGGCATCCCAAAGGCTAATGTAAGAGCACTCCCTGAGATATACTTATGTTGTATAATCACATAAATTAGAGATGGGAAACACCTAAAAGATTTTTAACAGCTGTACACCAGCACCACACACCACTCCACACAGGAAATAAAACAAAGCATCGTATCTATATGAGATGGCACAAGGCAGTTGGATCATCAGGATGCAATGACCCAAATGAGTACTAGCTGGGGCAACCACTTCCACTCTTCTGGAGAGTATCAAGGGATCCTTAATGGTCTTATGTGGTCAGTAGCACAGTTTAATGTGGGGCTGAAATATTACCTTATGAGAGGAAATTTTCCCATGCTTTGGTACAATGAAGTCAGACTTCAGATTCCTGGAATTAAAATGAAACATAGACAAACTCCCTAATTTGCACTAATGACTCTGAAACCTATTATACATTACAGGATCTCGACAGACTTATGTGAGAACAAATATGAGGGGAAGGATTAGGAGGGGGGAAGGAAAGAGAAACTTGTATTGTTGTATCAGAAAAAAAAATTGATGCTTGAGTATGCAATTAAAAATATGCCTGAACATTAGATTGAGTCTAACCTAACATCTTAATAAGTGCTTTATAGTTGCTCATTTTGCATTTTAGGACAGATAAAATGTTGGCATATTAGAAGGCAGTTGTTCATTCTTTGGTGAATTTTTTTGTTTTGTAGTTCATAATTTCAAATGTGCAATTAACTAAAGTGAAAAGTAGCAAATTTACAATGGAAACAAATTCTACCAAGTAGGAAGTTTGGTCCAACTAATTTTAGAATATAAATTACTCGTATACACACAGATTTAAATAATCTTGCTTCAAATAGAGTTATAAAGTCTAAATTACGATCCATACAACAAAATAACACCAAGAGGAAACTAACCTTGGTTAAAATAATACCGTGACCTCAAAAGAAAAACACAAAAGAAGCAGTAGTTGCTAATTTAATGACTGCACTAGGTTTTAATAAATACAAGTCACCTCCTCCAGTAAAAATACCATTAAGCTTCCCGTGAACCAAGGCTAGGAAATGAGAGGTCTCTTTGCCCTTCACCTGCTTAGGTAATGCAATTCGCTAGTGAAATGATGTTGTTTTTAGAACTTGGATATGAGGACATGAAAACCACAGTAACTAGGAGTCAATGAGAATTAAGGCAACTTAAACTATGTTTCCTAAAAATACTTTTACTTTAAATTTCTAATGTTGTACATCAGAATTCACAAACATTTTGTCTTCTGTTAATCTTTGATAGTGGTTTTTAAAATAAAATGATAAGCACTATTATTAGATTATATTTCAGAGACCCAAGTCAATAACAATAATGTTATTAATTTATTTTTTTCTGCACAATGATGCAATTTGTTTGTACCTTTCCTTTTGCACTTCTGCATTCTGTCCTAGAACATAGTTATTGGTGTATGTGCCTTTTGTCCCCCATGAATTTTCTAATTTCTAATTTCCATGAAGGTAGGGGACATATTTTATTTTTTATTCATTACGTCAAAGCATACAGTAGCACAGTGCCATGTATGTGGTAGGTAATAAATACATTTTTGAACAAATAAGGAAAGGAATGAATAAGTGAGTGATGTTAAAAGAACTTTGCAGAATTCCTCATGATAGAGGAGAGTACAATGGTCTGCTAATCAGGAAACTTGTATTCTAATTCCTCCCTTCTTCTTCTAATTCACTGTACTACATCAGTTAGTCTCTTTGTGTCTGTGAATCTCAATTTTTTGTAAATGTATAGTGATATGGATTGTCTAGATTTAGTTTCTAAGGTCCCTTCCAATTCTAATCTGGTTTGATGGCGTATTACCTACATGTAAATTAGCGTTCATTTTACTCTCTGTGTATTTATATATAGCTACCTCGGGACTTAGTTCAATAGATCTGTGATATCCTTAATGTGAACAAGCCTTGAATTAGGCTGCAAATTGCAAACTAACTGTGCCATTTTTTGTAAGATGTAAAAAGCCTTCCTGTATAACTTTTGTCTGTATAGTTCTGTAGATGGTTCTTAGAGAATTTAGTCAACATGCTGAAGACCTTTGCCTGGCTCTTTTAATTTTTGTGGATCTCCATGCAGGATGGGGGCTTTGCATCTGTCATCCCATACTCTGGATACATGTCCGTGATGATGACTTTTACTTTACTTCTTTGGGCACAAGTCATAGGCGGAGATATGTTGTAGTCTATGTAAAACAGGGAAGTGGTGCAGTGGGTAAAACACCAGGCCTGGAGCTAAAGAAGACTTGAGTTCAAATCCAGCCTTGGACACTTTCTAGCTATATGACCTTGGGCATGTCACTAAATTTGCTTTTACCTCAGTACTCTCATCTATGAAAAGGGGATAATGATAGCATTTACTTCCTAGATAGTGGGGATCAGAGAAGATAGTATTTATAAAGCATTTAGCATGAAATCTGGCACATTAATAGATCCTATGTAAATGCTAATTATTGTTGGCTGTAGTTATTAAGCATGAATGCATCTTTTCGTTGCTTTTTGTGTCATCTGAAATGTTAAAGCATCGCAGAAAAGAATATTAAGAGCACATTACCTCCTAAAAGGGGTAGGGTGGGGTAAATCAGTTGAAAGGAAAATATGGCATACTTATTTTTTAACTTCATATAAAGTATTTCAATTAAATTGCTCTTTAATTAACAAGCAACTGCTCTCTCTTCCTCCCACCTCCCCCACCACTACTCAGAAAAATAAAAAATAAAAAACCTCTATAACAAATATACATGGTTAGGCAAAACACGTTCCCACATTGGCCATATCTAAAAATGTGTTTCACTCTACATATCTAATATCTAATCCTTCACATCTGTCAGAAGATGGGCAGTCTTTAAAGTCATCATTCTTAAGACTTTTTAAATAATTATTTTTATAACGTTAAAGTATAAAGTGCTTTGATTACACTCCCTTCACTCTGCATCAATTTCATGACATTCAAGTGAAACTCACTCATTTCATCCTTTTCTCATTCATAGATTTCTACTTGCTCCTCCTGATTATGTAAACTAAAAAAAAAAATCTTCTCAAATTTCCCCTTTTCTTCAATAGTATATCCTTTCCTTTTTCCCCTCTTCCTTTCCTTTTCTCTCTTATATTACCAAAATATAACAAAAATCATTTCAAGAGCTCCATCTTATTTTCCTCCATATGTAATTCCTGCTGATAATATAGTTCTCCCTCACCATTAGAATGCAAGCAAACATTTTCATCCTTATAGTTTTTGCATATTAACTGATTGCTTGCTTGTATTTACATCTTTAATTTTTCTCTTTACTTCCATGTTTACATTTCAAAGTTTCTTCCAACCTCAAATCTTTTCACCAGGAATATTTGGAAGTCTTCTATTTCATTAAAGATTTATTTTTTTCTCCTGGAGAACTATACTCAGTTTTAGTGGGTATTCTTAGTTCAAAGTCTATAGATTTTGTCTTTTGTAATATTGTATTCCATGCTCTCCCCTCCTGGATAGGGGTACCTGGTAAATCTCAAGAGCTCCTGACTATAGTTCTTCAAAACTTAAACATTTTGTGAGGGAAATTTGGAGTATTTATCTTTCTTTGCCTGGAAAGCTCTGGATTTAAGTTATGACATTCCTGGCAGGGGGGACTTCTTTCAGGATGCAACTGGTATACTCTTTCTATTCTTTTCATTTGGCCTTCTGGTTTAAAAATATATGTGGTTTTCATTTATGATTTCTTATATATGGCATCCAGTTTTTTGTTAAATTATTGTTTTCGGATAGTAATTATTTTTAAATCATGCCATTAATCTGTTTTTGAGATCAGTTATTTACATGATATACTTCATGTTCTATTTTATTTTTTCACTCTCTTGGCTGTTTAGTCTAATCTCTCATGGAGTCATTAACTTCTATTTGGCTCCTTCTAATTTTCAGGGAGTGTGTACTTCAGCAAGGTTTCACCTCTTCTGCTGATGAGGTATTAACTACCTTTCCAAGTCTCTCCTCTGTAACTCTCATTCCCTCCCAGTTTTCCTCTATCACTATAATTTCATTTATAATACAAATTTAATTCATTTTTTGAACTTTTGCATAATTTCTTCTAAGAATCAAATTGATCTTATGGGAAAGCTATGTTTTTTCTTTGAGCCTTTGCTTATAGATGCTATGCTCCCATTCTGGATTGGCTTCGTGGGTATCCTTGGCCTCGAAATAGCTGGAATCTCTCTTAAGTTGAATTTGTCATTATAACCTTTGGGTGGGGAAGCAGCTACTTTCCTTTTGAGAAGGGGAAGTGACTTCAAGATCTTCTTTAGACATTGAATAAGTGGTGAATCCCTGCTCCTACTCTGAACTCCTGACCTAGAGCAAGGGCTGAATCTGTGATTATTTCTGGGAGTCTCTGTCCTGTGAACTCAGTTTAGAGAGCTGAGAAGTGAATCCATGATCCCTGCTTGAATTGATGATTCGGGCTGGGGACTGCACTGTCATCCCCTGGCCTAGACTAGAACTCTAGATATCCTTCTGGGTGACCCCTTAGTATTACCTTTAACCTGGAGATGAGTCCCTGCTCATCCTTGGTTATCCTCATTTGGCTGCCGTATTTCAGAACTGGACTCTTAGTAAATGATTTTACTCATTCTTGTCCCGTGGTTCTTGGTGTGGTCATAAATTGAATATGTGAGATGGGTGAGAGTGAGAAGTTGAGGAAAACTGAATTTGGGAACCTGGATGTTTGGAGATATGGTGATGTCCTTGACAGAAATAAGACAGTTCAAAAGATGGGTAGGTTTTTGGCCTTGTTTTATTTTATTGAGGGGAGAGGGGTGTAGTCATATAATAAGTTCTGCTTTGTGCAGGTTGAATTTGCAAAGCCTCTCTAGGATATCTACTTCATAAATCTAATAATCAGTACAAGATACTATTATATTTTTTTTAGTGTTTGAAGAAAACACTACCAACTAAAAATCTGAGTTCAAACTTCAGTGGAATATTTTGAAATAAGGCTAAAAAATCGTCTGTCAATTTAATGTAATCTTTAAATGAGTAACATAAATTCCATTTTATTAAACATATTGTGCATTTGTGCTACATACCAAGGTATTTCTTAAAACCATGGTAGGAATAATACTAGCTTGAGTGCAATTTAGAAATTTAATTTTATGTATGTATGTGAAAATACTAAAAGACTTTATCTCAGATGAAGAATTAGCTTCCTGTCAGGAAAATTTTAAATTAAGTTCCTTTTTTGATTTATAACTTGGCAAAAAAGCATCTGAGGCCTCCCCCTGTCTTTTTTTTTCTTGCAATTCCATAAATCAAAAGAAGTTTAGCAGGGTAAAACTTTTTTTTTCATGTGAAAATATTTAGTTCTGGACAGGCAGGGTCTCCCAGTTTTGCCAAGATTCAAAGTCAATACTGCAGCCTAGACATTAAATCCTAGAAAGTGAAGGATTTAAAATGCAGATAAAAATGAGGATGTAACTATAGAATTTGGTAAGGCTTTTCACATTGATACATAGTTATGAAAATAATTCTAAAATATGTACAATTGCTTTTTTTATAAAGTAAAAATTGTAAATGTGGAGAAATTTTTATATGATTTTTTCTTGGTATAGAGTCACCATTTCACTTTCACAGTACATGACATAAAGTGGAACTGTAGGTGGTATTTTGAAGTTTCTTCTTTTTGTTTTCTCTTATCTGAGCAATAAACCTGGGTCAAGAACACAAAAAGAAATTCAGTGAGGTGTGTGTGTGTGTGTGTGTGTGTGTGTGTGTGTGTGTGTGTGAGTGAGTGTAAGTGTCATGAGATTTTATTCTTGAGAAAATGAGGCTTTAAAAGACAAAACTGGAACAAACATAGAGCACTTAATTACCACAGGTAAGGATGCTATACCAGGAAATTGGAGTTTCTGTCCTGACTTTTTCAAGACTGGTTGTGTGTGTGACTAGGGCTAGTCACTTTATATCCATTGTTCAAAGTTTCCTCATTTCTGAAATGAAGCATATAGACTAGATTTATAAGCTCCCATCTAACTCAGAATTTCTATGATTCTAAAAAAATTAACAAAATTTTCCTTTTCTGCTTTATCTTCTTCTACGTGGAGGGCACTGCATTGTTGTTTGGAAGCTGGAAATTAGTGACACCTTCCAGCATCTTGGCTACTTAAGACTAAATAATGAAATTGTAGATTATTGGAACTAAATGAGAATTCAGAAGTCATTCCTAGGTAGATTCTTCTTTAATTGCGCCATGCATTTTTTTTAGTTTCATGTACGTTAGCCATTTGGTAGTCTTGAATGCCTAGAATAAGAGCAAAATCATTTTATTTGGGGAAAGTAAATGATCTTGAAAAAAATGATGGAGGGAAAAGTCTAGTTAAATTCTTTCATTTTATGCCAGAGATATAAGGCCATATATCACTGTTAAGACAATCTTAGACCAATGAGAACCAGTAAATACTCATGCTCCTGGACAAGTAAAGAAATCTAAACTTAGTACTTTTAAAGTGTTTGAGGTTAAAAATGGCTTTTTTCTCTCTTAAAATACTGTTAAAGGAAAACAAAGCATTCATGTCATAATTTATTCTTCTTTAACTAACAATTGACTAGGTTACCGCTTTCTTTTTTTTTTTTTTTGCCATTTTCCATTAAGCAAGTCCTTTTAAAACACATTTGAACTTTTCCCATCCGAATGATTCCCATGGACAGTTGGCAAAGAAACTAGGACAACTTGCAAAACTGGGATTTTTTCCAGGCATGAGTAACTTGTTAAAAAGCCACTATTTCTCTAATACTAACAGTAAACAGAGTTCACATCCACATAAATCCTCTGTGACCCATTGGGAAAAGTTTTATATATGTATATGAAATCTTTTTTTATTCATAAAACACTTTGCTCTCAGCATGTCTGTTTATGTTTCACTTAAAAAAAATAAATACACACATCTATGCCAGTTGAGTTTAAAAGGTATCATTTTTCCAGTTGCCTGCTGTGTGCCAGTGATCTTTTGATGGATGTGATTTAGAGTACCTGGCTAGCATTTGGGAAGTATGCCTCTATATCCTCCCTCTCTCTTTATGGGAAAATATATGACATTTGAATAACATGTATACTTTTACACATTTTAATTTTATCCACGACAACTCTACCAAATATATTTCTATCTTTGATTTTTATTTGCAACTCTTGGTCTATGGCTGAATTTAAGGAACAAAGTGGGATGAAGCTGTCTGATTCAGGGAAAAGGGAGATTATAGGTTAATGCTGGTACTGTTAGCTCCTGCTACCCTGTGTATAAATCTTCTCTTATTTGCCAGTGTGTAATAGTAATGGTACTTTGCAGATGTACAGGACCTTTAAAGGGTACATGTATTAAAGTTACTATTATTGAGTTCTATTTTGTAGATCTACTTAATGAGGCATGTAGAAGTTAAAAGTAAGACTTTACACAAGGTCATGCAAGATCCAGAAGTGGTCTTGGGATTAGAATCTGTGGGTACCACTTTCTGCCCAGTGTCATTTAATCATGATACGTGAATGTGAGAAGTCTCTGACATTCTATTTAATGATTCTGTTTGACTATTTATTTGGTTACTTTGCAAGCACTTTTAACATATTAAAACTGATTTTTTTCCTTCTGCTAATACTCCCACACTCATGAGATTTATTGTGTTTCCTGCTTCCGGTCATATAGTCCACAATAATAACTTTTCTATGTAACACTTTTTCATTTTTTTGATCATGATCCTGACTGGAATGAAGAAGTAAGTTCCAAGTCAAAATGGAAATATAAAATGATGGGAAATTGTAGCAACACTTTTTTGACTCTCAAAAATGCTTAATTTTGTTTTGACCTCATCTTTAGATCTGGCACTATTTACTTCTATGTCACCACTTAAGATCCCTTGCAAAATTCCCATTAAAATACTAAGGAAATGGAGATATGGAAATACTTCAGAATTTTTCCCAAGGTCACAAAACTCATCTCAGAGAGACATGGGATTGGAATTCTGAACATTCTACCTCCTAAAGCTGAGCCGAAACCCTTAGGTAAGCTGCCTTGTTCCTGTTGCTTGTTGAGATCAGAAATATTTTTTATCTCCTCTAAAAAATATAGTCAAGTAGGGGCTAGGAGCTGAGAAGAGACATTTGGTGGGGAGGCAAGGGGGAAGGGACAGGGTGATTGGTTGTTTCTATTTTGCTTTCTTTCAAAAACTTTAAAAAAATTCCAAGCATTGCCTATCTAGTTCTGTCTGAAGTAATTTTTTTGGGAATTTAATACTGAGGGGTAGTGTGGCTTGTTTGAAAAGAGATCCGCTTTTGGAATTAAGAAGATCTGAGTTCAAGTCCCAGGTCTGATATTCAGTGTGTTACAAAAGTCTTAATGAAATAAATATGCCTTACAACTATGCCAAGACTTTTGGACCATCCTACATAACTTCTGTCAGACCACAAGCAAATTTCTTAGCTTCTTCTCAGTGCCCAAAACAAGTCTTTTAGACTAAATTAGTTGCTGATCTGTACTGATGGAAAGGGTTTCCACAAGGCTATTTGCACACTGATGAAATCATAGGTCTGGACAAATTGTAATTGTAGGCATAGTCTTAAAAGTAAGACTGATAATTTTGTTTAAATATTCCATCAAACATGAACGCCCCTCCTCTTTTGCATATCCTGTTGGAATTGAATCAATCACATGGCAAAACTCAAACATGCTTTAGTGAAGGCCTAGACGATGATCAATTCTTGGTTTTTACCATTCGCTATTTTGAACATTAACGTAGTATTTAACACAGAAAATCTGCACCATAATAGAGCAGTTGGGTGATATAACTAGTACAGACATGGATGCTTCACAGTGTTTGGGGATGTGGCCAGAGTTATGTATGCCCAGTAGTTTTTCACTGGGTCTTCTCCAAACACAGTGTGTCCATTTTTGACACTTTCCCTGTAGTCTTCTGGAGGCTGCAATGTAAAGCTGTCTATTGCGAATATCTGATTACTGGTTAGTAATTCTTTATTACAAAAAAGATGAAGAAGAAGAAGAAGAAGAAGAAGAAGAAATCTAGGATTGTGTTAGAGAGATAGTCATCTTCCTTCTGTTTCCATTAGGGCATTTGCTTCCATCTTCCTTGGGGAACAGGTAGGCTCCCATAATTGGAACTCAATTTAGAAGGAATTCTGAATACCAATTTTCCAATGTTAAACCAATGAAAGTTAAAAACAAATCCTAAAGGAATGAATATTTAGGAATTTAGTTAGACTGCAACTTCTCCTAGGATGAGGTGATCTCCCTGGACATAGAGCTATATAAGTACCAAACAACTTGTCTAGAGGGACATTTGGGGGTACCTTATTAAGTTCCACTGAAGCCAGAGGAAATCTGTCAATCAATCCATTAGTACTCATTTATTGTCTACTATGTGCTAGAAACTGAAGATTCAGAACCAAAAATAAAAAATTCAACAATAAATCTTGTTGAACTAACCAAACAACAAATCAATCACCGAACAAGCATTTATTATTCAGTACTGTTGCAGGCTTGGGTTACAAGAAGCAGGATGTGTCATGTCCTCAATAAGTTTATTTTCTTGTTCTAGAGACAAGGCTAACATATGAAACAACAGTGAGCAGCAATATTATACAACAAATAAGTGCTTGCTTGTGTAATGTTGATCATAAATTAAGTCAGGGGAGAAAGCCAGCTAGATAAAGTGGAAAGGGGACTAGATGAAAAATCAAGAAAACTACGTTAGAATCTTGGCTCTTTCATTGATTATATAGGACTTTAATTCCAATTTTCTCATCTATAAATTGAGATAATTTCACTACATGGTCTGTCATTATACTCATTCAACAAATTTCTGTATTGACTTTTCTAAAAATTTGTATCCTCAACACCTAACCTAAGTGCTTAATAAATGCTTGTTGAATGATTGATTTAATGAGTAGGTGAGTGATCTGAAAATTAGATTGTTACTTTTCTTTTAATAAAAAGTTCTTTTATATACTTGTTTTTCAGCCCAATGGTAAGAAGTCAAACTATACCTAACAGACTATTTAGTGGAGAGATCTTTCTAGATTTCAGAGCTAGAGTTTGGGTAAGTAAAAACAGGAAGCATTTGAATAGTAATCTGAGTCCTTTGCTGCATGGATGTCTTTAACACAAATACTACACTTAAGATAAATGCATTTGAAAAAGTAATGTATCCAATAGGTTTCTAGAACTGAAGTTAACTTTTATTCATGGAAATACACATTTCCTGAAATAACACTGCCTTTGAACATTTTTTTTTATCTTTGGTCAACGCTTTTTTACTCAACTCAGGTGTTCACTAAGTTAAGATAACTGAGAATATAGGTTTATCCTCAACAGATGCACTTCTCAGGCATAAGAAACTAATTCTTCTTAATTTAGTCATTGGCATCCTTGTGCTACTTCTGTCAAAGTGAATCAAACTGAGCGTTAATTTTTGAAGCAAAACCTCTATGATCTTTTCACTTGTGATTTAATCCAGACCTAACCTCAGGCTTTTTAGGTCAGAGGTCAATGAACCAATTTTCTCTGTTATTCAACTCCCTATCAGTAACCATTGTTATCCCCATACATGGCTCTTATTACAGTAGATCATTCATTCATTTTTCAGACTGTCTCAAATTGTGCACATTTCTCATTTCTCAGGAACTTTGTGAGAAGGTTCAAGGACATAGAGACTTTATAATCTTTCTTATTTTGTTTTCTTAAAAAAATCACAGGATACAATCTACCTCCAAGGTAAATAATGTAGCAGTAATATATTACTGTAGAGTGACTCAAGTTAGTATGACATAAAGTCTAAGGTGAAGGAGAAAAGGGACAGTTGAAGATAAATGAACTGTTTTAAGGATATTATAACTTCATCAAAAAATGAAGTTTCTTTTTTCCTTCCTTCCTTCCTTCCTTCCTTCATTCATTCTTTCCTATCTTCCTTTCTTTCCATTCACCTTCACCTTTAGCATCCGATACATTACACAGACCTCCTTTTTATATTTTAAATATTCATTTCCAATCCCTCATGTCCCATAGCTATTGTCTGGAGAGAGAAATATGACATCCCAGTGAAGCTCTAGTTAAGTAAAGGAGAAACCCCAAGGATCAGCAGTCCCCATTTGGGGAATAACTGCTCTAGGGCATTAACCCTCAAAGGAAGAATTAAAGTGGGTTTCTGTGTCAATGAAACTGAATGAAAGTGGGGTGGAATCATTAAGAAAGAAGATGACCTAGTTAGAGATACCCATATTTTCCATTACCAGTCTTCAAAAAAATACATCTGTAAGTTCCAAACTTTCCCTTCAGAAACTATCTTTCAGCCTAAGGGATACCCATTAGCTATATATTTCAATCTATGCAAATGTTTTTGAGGAATGTGTTAAAGGTGAAGAAAATTATCTTTCAAATATTTTAGTTTCTTTTTTTTTTATGGAGAACATAAAAATGGCCCCAAAACCCACTGCCATGTGGAGAAACAAAGATTTTAAATAGAAAAGCAAAAAAAATGGTGGTAAAAAGAGCTTTTATTCTTGGACTTGTTTACTTTGGATCTGTTGCTAATCAGAAACAGAGTATCATTGTCTGATAATTACATATGTGGTGTTGTGCTGCAATTTATTTTCCAAATTCCAGAGCTATGCTCACTTTGGATTTTTTTCACAACTGTGGAAGTCATTAGAAAACCAATTTACTCCTTGCGTTACTCTCCGTTGTTCCCATCCCTGAATCACTGTCTCAGTGGAGAGAAATCAAATGATAACCCAAAGCGGATGCCATGGAAAGTTAACCAGTACTAGCTACGTGTGATGTTATGCTGTTTCTCAAGTTCTTTGGAAAAATGTTTCTATTTTGAGATGGGGATGCATTTATTTGGGATGTAGAAGCAGGCAGCTGGGATGCCATGAATATAGTGTGGGACCTGGAGTCTGCAAAACTGAGTTCAAATCTGGCTTTATATAGTTACTGTGTGATCCTGGAAAAACCACTTAACATCTATCTGCCTTAGTTTCCCTTTCTATAAAGTGTGAGGAAAAAAATGAAGTAATATTTTAAAATCCCTTCTAAAACTTAAAGAGTTATCTAAACGCCAGCTGACATGATCATTACCCGTCAGTATCATCGTCATTGCAGGAAGATTATTTTGAAGTTTACTCAAATGCTGAATTTCAGTTACAATCATAGATTGAAAGGTGAGAAGGACCTTACAGTTCATCCAGATTAACCTCCATCTCTGACGAGGATACCAAGCCCCAGAGATAAAAGTAACTTGTCCAAGATTACACAGCAAGCCAGCATCGTAACACAGATCCTGTGCCAAGTTTAGGACTCTTTCCCTTGCACCCCACAGCCAGAATGTAGCTGAGCTCCACTTGAATTACCCCAGTATTTTAGATGTTACCTTATTGGGATGCTCAGAAAACGTAATTCTACTAGTATCAGATCAAAGATATCCTTGATATTCAAGCCTGCCATTCAGAGCTCAAACATCACAAGAAGATTCATCTAAGTTTTGTATTTGAAGATAGATAAACTGTGATCTGCCACAAACTTTACATTATTTTGCTCATTCTGTTTTGGGACTATTATATTTCTTTTCTAGTAGTTTTTTTAAAAATCATGACCTGTACAAAAAAGGTTGTGTTGTATATTTCAGCCACCAACCATTGAGCAAATTGCATTAACAGTAAAATAATATTCTTACTGCCAAATGGACAAATATTCAATAATAGCCATCTTATTCTCTGAGGCCCCAAGGAGTGCTTCATCATGTTAGCATAGCCTGTCTTTTGACAGAAGGCTTCCCTGAAATCCATCCACCCCTCTGTCATTCACAGCTTTCTGATTCAAACCAGCTTGATTCTCAGTCTGGCTGAATGACTGAGTTTCTGAAAACTTACATTGTATATTAGCAAGAGGGTTATTCAGCTGACCTTCTATTCCTGAGTTGGACAGGTTGGGTCTGACCAGTGGTGCTGCTTTCAATCACAAAAGATTGCTCCAAGAGAGAAAGTTGAAGAAACAGGCACCAAATGTGATCCCCTACTCCCACTGAAGTCTGACCTAGACAGTGTAAAAATAATTTCTAAAAAATATCCCAGTAGTCTGGTAATAAGGAAGTAATATAGATAAGTTGTTTTAAACCTGGGGATTATGTAATTATTGGAATTTTAAATGAATATAATTTATTTGATAGTAAGAAAACAACTATGGCAATATTAGATGCTATTACTTTGGTGAGATTTCTTACCATCTTTTTTCCAATACTGACTTAGATCTCTTTTATGAAGTCTTTACTGGCACCACCTTCCCTCCAACACTTAGGTGACCTCCCTCTATTTAAACTTTTCATAAGTCTATGACTTTGTACTCTACCTTGTATGGTAGATGTTTATGTACTTATGTACTTCTCCAACCCAACCTCCATTAACCTGAAAGCATCTTGAGAGTAAAATCAATGTTATTCCTTTTTTAAAAAATCAGTGTCTTTCACATAGGAAATACTTTAAAATGTAATTGATTATTTGTTCAGGTGAATGTATTTTTAAAATTCACATTTGTAGAAACCACGGAAGTTATAGGATAATGACCGTCACATCTATATCTATATATCTATGCACATACATATATGTACATATACATCTGCATATATTTGTATATATAATTGAAAGTATTTTATTTTTCCAATTATATAAAGAGATAGTTTTCAACATTTATTCTTTATAAGATTTTTAGTTCAAAACTTTTCTCTCTCCTCCCCACCCTGCCCAAGATGGCAAGCAACCTGATATAGATTATCCATGTGCAATCACATTAAACATATTTCTGCATTAGTCATATCCACATATTTTTCTACTGAGAATGAAGACAGTGTGATAAATATTAGCTAGCTCAGTCTTCCTCATCTGAAAAATGGGGCTTAGGTTATCTTCCCTACCTGTCTGATCTGGCATGACTCAATTAACTTTGTGTGACTACTGGTTGTGGCTTAAGTTCCCTTAGTTGAGTTTAGTGTTGAGGTATCAAATTAACTGTCCACAACACTCCAGTCTTGGGTCTGATTACAAATAAAAGTAAATGTAATTGAAGAATATCTAACAAAATATACAAAATAGAATAGAACACAGATGATGTTTATAAGTGCTTTTCTAAGTCACTGTGCAGCCGCAAGGATGCTTATGTATGATCTAATAACTACAGTTTCTACTTGAGTTTAATACTACTGACAGTGGGCAGAACATTCAATGTAGACTAAGGAAGACCCGATCTCAAAGCCCCCCTCATATAGAGACTAACCATGAACCTAGACAAAGTCTCTTAATCTCTTTTTACCTCTGTTCCATCATCTGTAAAATGAGGGGGGTGGTATTGATGGTTTCTAAGGCCCTTTCTAGATCTAAATCTGTGATCCTATTTACCAGAGTTTTATGAAGATCTAATATAACAATGTGTGTGAAGTATCCTGTAAGCCAAAAAGATCATATGTATCTCGGGCTTTAGTAACACTATTCAAAATTTTAAAAATTCAGTGGCAGAAAATAGTGAGTATTGGATCCTTACACACACATACAAATACATCCATACATATACATATGTTTTTTTCATGAAAACTTGCAAGTTCACAATGTATTAGTTGATCTAATGTACATTTATAAATTATTCTAGTAGAGCACAATAAAGTGGAGCCTCCTATTTTATTCACAAGGCTCAAGCAGCTACGATGTATTATAGGGGGTATAGCTTTTTTCTCTCTCCTGTCCCATCTATGACTAGGAGGGTCAAATCCATGGCAAGTTCATTTCTGGGCCAACTCTGCCAAATTATATGATGTGAATTAATGTCCACTAGAGCTTAGAACAGCAAACTCTGATTTAAGCTCATAGGTTGAACTTGTCTACAATTGTTGAGGTGAAAGGCCAGTTCATACCCATTAATTAACCTAATCCATCTCAATCTACTTTATTTTATACCTTTTAGGGAATGTGGCTATGTGAAGTATATTTAGATAAAGTAATGCTATTTAAAATCTAGAAATACAGTTGTTCCTCTAAAGATCATAACAACTTTACTGCATGCTAAAAATAACTCTGACAACTTTGTCTTTTTTGAATTTTAGAAAGTAATTCATTTAACATGAGTTACTGTGTATGTGTATGTATGTGTATATTTTTCCCTAGACCTGCACATGAAGCAGTATCCTATCCCAAAGAATCAAATAAGCTTATCCATTAAAGCTTACCATTTTGGGGAGGTGGAGGTTGTGTATCAGATTTGAAATCGTTTCTTTCAGATTTGGTTGGTACATATATGGTGCTTGGGTAGATGATGTTGCATCTTACAAAACATGAGTACTAAAGACTACAAAGCAATAGGCTGTTTGTTATAACATGGGTTCAGAACTGAAGCAAAAAAAAATCTACTTATAATTTATTCCTTGTTGCTCTAAAGGCTAATCTCACACTATCCCAAAATATTTATGTTGTGGCCAAATTTTTCCTTAGAATGTGGAAATTTCTTAGGGCAATCAAAACTCAAAATACAGGATTTCATGTAGGGGTTCATGGACCCTGTTGATAATATTTTGAAATCTTCAGGCCCCTTCTCCAGATAAAGATTGCTACTTATATTCATAATTGAACTGAATGCTAAATTTCAAATAGAATTTAAGGAAAATAAAGCTATTTTTTTCTAGATTCACCCTGAATCTAGTTTAACTGAGGCAGACATTAAATCAAAAATTCTTAACCTGGAGTGCATTGATTTAGTGGATAATGTATGTCTTAGTTAAACTTTTTTTTTTATCAAAAATGTTTTATATTTGGAGCTGAAACAGAACTTAGAGGTCCATTATTCCTGCCTCCTCATCATCTTAGGGATGAAGCTGAACTCTCGAGAACTCAATGACTTGGCCAAGATTACACAGGTAGAGTCAGAATCTGAGTCCCTTTAAATTTTGAATTCATGATTGAAATCTACAATATCTGAAAATTGTATAACTATGAGAAATTACAACATTATTTGGTAATATGCAATGTCTTGTATGGCTTTAAAACCGGATTTAATGTTTTCATGATGCTTACTGTTTTGTTCAAAGTATTTTTCCAATCTTCGAATCACTGAAAACATCTGTGAGTCTTGTAACTAAAGTGTTTTTCCTACTTTTCCTACCAGTCTGTTAAAAAAAGAAAAAAAAAACTACCCACATAAATAAACTGCCTGATCTGGAAATAGTGTGGGAAATAAAATGGGAGTAACGTTTTAGTGATACTCAAAATCTTTGCAGCTTGAGAATACTAATAGAATTTGGGCTTAAAGAGATAGTTTAGGAGAGTTTACTTGTCACAAAGACCCAGGTTAAGCTTTCCCCCGGAGGAGGCAACATTCTAAGACAATGTTGCAAAGGTGTCATCCATCTGCATCTGTTGGGATAAGTTTCCACATCGTAGGTTACATGGAGAAATTCCCAGGTCCAGACTAATCAGTAACACCATAAAGATACCTTCAAAAAAAACAGTTTGCCCCTAAAGTATGAAATAATAATAAAAACATGCACTTAATTGAAAAATAATTTCATTAGAATGTTTTTTTCTTTTGTCAGGAAAAGATAAAAATAAGCAGATTCATTCTGCATTAGGAAAGATAGTATCACTTAATGCAATAATGTATGCCAATATTTGTTTTGAAAATATTTTCCAAAGACAGTGTAGTTAAAGGTTCTGATTGCTAAATTTGAAGAAAGACTTTTACACTGGGGGAAGCCTACATGAATTATACCTTTTGGTAGTCAGATTAAGGGTTATAAATAATATATTTCATCAATATAAAAATCACAGTAGAAAAATATTTGCCTCTCTCTCTCTTTCTTTCTCTTTCTTTCCTTTTCTACTTATGAGAGTTGGACATGATGGCTTCTAAGCTTTCTTCCTGACTGAAATCTATAATACTAAGTGAAATGACAGTGCTCATGTGTTTAATTTTTGAGAGGACCTGCCATTTCAGTGGCATAAAGTGTTTCTGGTAAAGAACCTCCTTTATCAATGCACTGCTTCACTTTCCATCTAGTTAAAAATCTTAGTGGGATCTGTTAGAGGTCACATAGTATGAGTTACGAGACAAAACTTGAACCCAGGACTCTGAGACTAGCTCCCTATCCTTGACCATGTTGTTTCTCTTGAAATTATGCCACACAATAATATAATAGAAAAATGACTGATTGATATAACTGTAGCTTTGTAACTAATTCTTAGAAAACTAATCTAACTTTTCACATTGAATTTCCCTAATAGTTTGGCTCTAAGGAAAATCTGGAATCAGATTTGTAAGGTACTTTGTTTTTATACTTATAATCTTAATAATGAATTTCACAAAAGAAAATATAATTGAGGCTAATATTGTCTGACAAATCTTTCTATTTATTTTCAATTTTCATCTTCTGCCAGCCCCAGTAATACAACATAGGTTTTGGGATTGTGAAACAGGAAGAAATTAAGGAGATGATGAGAAGAGAATGAATGAATAATAGAAAGTTTCATGCCTCAGAAATGTATCATTTTCACTTATTTGTTACAAGTAAAGGAAGAGATTAAGATAATGTTATGTAGGAAATATGATTCTCTGGCTTTTCAAATCTAAGATGAAGTTTTAAAATAAAATGAAAAAGAAACTGAAACTAATAGCAAAAGTAAGATCAATACAAACTGTGAATAAGGTATTCTATTGCATATATAGCTGCATATCTAGCTTTGCTGTCTCATTCTATATTATAAATGATGATATAGAATATTGCTATTATGCAATATTCATTGGCTTACTAGCCTACGGATACTCAGTGGACAAGTATTTGTGACAAATTAAAAGGAATGGGATCTCAGGGCCTAAATAAGCATTGTGAATGAACTATAGGAAACTAGCCTGTGAAATTCAAATCCTAAAGATATGCTAGTAGCAATGGTTGTTGTTTTTGGCAGAAAGAAGGAGAAAGAAAGGGAAGGAGAAGGAGAAGGAGAAGGGATGAAATCTCTTGTTCAGCTCATATCCTACATTAATGAACTATGGAGTGCTGATGGGGTACAGACTCTGGGAACCTTTTGAACTCTCCTTGAATCATTGGGGAGTCTCTTGGGACCCATAAGCTTTCCGTTATCGCTGGGCCCAAATCTCTGTTGTATTCCCCATTCTCCAAGCTGCTGGCCACTCCCATCAAGATACTCCCTAGAATCAATCTGCATTTACCCCAGAGTACTGGTCATTCCCATCAAGACCTCTGGATATTCCAGGTTGACCTCCCCTATCAAGACCACTCCTGGGGCCCCAGACTACTTGGCAACACCGGGATTCTTCCCTCAATCTTTTTCTGTACTTAAGTTCCATCTTCCCTCCATGAAGGCACCCAGTTCAGACTCTGTCTAGCTGAGATTCTATCTGGCCCACTTGTGAATACAAGTGTTACAAATGCTTAGGCTCCTTAAGAGTCAACCCAATATGGTGAACCTTTAATAAACTTTGTTTTACTTTGGCTGGAAGAAGTCAAATCAAATCCATTTGAACAGGAACCTTTGTGTGGGTATTTTGGGGTCCCCAGCACCCCAAATCTCAACAGTGCCTTATTTTCATACTGCAGCAACCTGTAGGGTCAACTGACCACTTCACCTTATGCCCAATTGAATGAATGTATATATTACAAGAAAAACCATTTAATTTAATGAGAATTTATTAAGCACTTGATGTTTGTAAAGTATAGGGCTAGATGCTGAAGACACAGAGAAGAAATTGATGAAGGTCCTCATGGACCAGAAAGTCTATTTGAGCTACTGGTCCTCCTTCTCATAGTCTCCACCTGAATTAGAACAAACAGGGACTGAGGACAGGGACTGTTTTCATTTCTGTCTTTGTAGCCTTTGCACATCAAATGGTGCCTGGTACAGGAAAGGGAAGACAACATAAATCATAAATAATGACAAGTTATACAGATAACAAGATAAGAGAAGATGGAAGGATGATGATGATACCATATGAAGATGTGGAGAAATCCAAAAGAAAAGCAAGTTTAGCAAGGAAAGGTGATGAGTTCAGTTTCGGGCATGTCAATTTGAAGGAATGAAGGGCATTGGGACACAAAGACAGAGATATATAGTAGGCAATCTGAAATGTGGAACTGCACTTTAGGGAAGTGATTGAATATATAGATGAGAGTCATCTATTCATACGTAATCAAAATCACAAGGAAGGATAAGATTACTAGTCAATAGTAAATAAATTTGATTATTGGTCAGTGGTTAATAAATTACACGAAATGCTGAATTTTATGTGGAGGTTTGTGAAAAGAAAGATTTGATTTCTTCCCATCCAAGGTCATGCCCTCCCTGCATTTTGTTAGCATAGACTCCACAATAATAAGCCCCTATTCTGTTGATGCAAATGTAGTCTTGATGGAACTGTCCTCACTGCCACTTTCCCCAGAAAAGAAAATGCCCCAGGCACAATTTCAACTAGCTAGAGATCTGCCAAAAAAAAACAAACAAAAACACAAATACACACACACGCACACACACACACACACACACACAACCCCCCAAAACAAACGAACAAATAAAAAACTGTCAGACCAGCAAGAGAAACACCAGGAAAGCACGTTGTCATTGGAGTCAAGGGCAAGAGCAGTTATACTCATTCTTGTCAAACAAAAGAAAAAAAGACGCCAATTTACCGTTACTAAGTTTGTGACTTATCTAAGGCCTCCCATTTTTAATTGTTTGCATTATATAAGTGAGTAACAGAATGACCATTACCAACTCTGAGAAAGGAGAAAAGATAAATTCGAGTCAACTGTTAGCAATCCTTTAAAAAATGTCTAAACAAGGAAGTTGAAGCCAATTGCTATAATGGGATGAGAACGAATATTCAGGATTTTTCTCCTCCTTTTCCTTGAATCAGATGTTTGAAAGTTGATTCATGATTTGTAATCTAGAATTCTTCAGTTGATAAAAGCAGGAGGAAGGGCTCTGATAACGATTCCAAAATAACAATAGGGTAGTTGTGATATGTACATACAGTAACACTGTGGAGAGAAAACCTGTAACTTCATGTAGTCCCAGACAGTCCAAACCTGCCGTTGTTTGGAGTCTCTGAAGGTTGAGGGGATGATCTTACAGGAAAGGAAATAAATGTAAAAACAAAACAGAAACACACACATATGCTGAAAAGGAATTCTTTTTCCTTAAAAAAAAAGTTTGCTTTTTTTTTCCTGGAGATATGTCAAATTAAAGAGTTCTACCAGACCTCAGGGAAAAAAAAAGTTGGTGTGGGTGGAGAAGGGCTGGAGAATATTGATACTTCTTGTTTCTAATGTCAAGGCCTCAGCTAAAAAGATCTTGGACCAAACAGGCTCTCTGAGAGAATGTATTTTGCCAAAGAAATGTCACTGCTGCTAAATAGTCCTAATGAATACTAGATTTAGAATCTCATTTACGTTGAAATATGTTTAGTAAGCTAACTTGGAGACTGAACATTGGGACAAATTGTTTTCTCGATAGTTTAATAACTCCAAAGACCTTGTCAGCTTCACAAAGCTAGAGTTGCACCATTTGCTTACAATTCAATGTCATGTTCTTTTAAAATTGTATAAAGTAGTCAAAATGAAGCAGCTACACACACAATAGCATATCATTGAGTAAGAGGGTTTTAATTCTGTCTGAAGTTTGAGCTAGATTGAAAAACAACCCCAAATAAACGCTGCTAAAGAAAAGTGACTCATTCCAGGACCTTCATTCCTTCTAAAGGCTCAAAAGGGTTCACAAGCTGTTAGCACAGACTAGGAGAGGTATAGTATTCTGAGGACTTGGATTAGATTGGGAATGGAAAGAATAAAAATGAAGACATAGAGAAATGACAGAATATTAGAGTTACTAGGTACATTAAAGATCAGTTCCTGTAATTCCTGTATTTTAGAAATGATAAAATTGAGAAATCAGAAAAAGTAAGTGATTTATTCAAGACCCCATAGCTAATGAGAGGTGGAGTCAGAATTACAGTGCAAGTGTCCTGGCTCCAAGATTAGTGATCATTCCAACACACTAACATTCATTCATAAGGAAGACTTATTAGGATGTAGTGACTAACTGAATTTAACATAGAGGAAAAGGGGGGAATCAAGGATAATCTTGTAGTTCAGAGCCTGGGTGACTGGAAAATAATAGCAATAAAAATACAATAAGGATATTAATGATAAATTATTTTAAGGCTAAATCATTTTCTTTAATCCTTACAGAAACCTTATTGGAATACCTATTTTACAAATTAGTAAACTGAGATGTAAAGTGACTACAAGATGTGTCACACCTGGCATTTAATATTGTTAGGACTCAAAGTCTTCTCTCTCCAACTGTGCTCTGACAGAAATATGGAAGGATGATATGAAATTGGTTTCAGGGAAAAATAGAGTTTGAAGAAATGTTGACTTTAAGCTGAAGGCAGGATATCCGCTTAGAGATATGGGTCTAAACTCAAAGAAAAAGGGTAATTTTTAGTAGTTAGTTACAGAGGTACGAGAATTTCTTCTGCAGTTGTCAGAAGTTCCCTCTGCCAATGAAGATCCACCCCTTTTGAACTTTTTTTTTTTAAAGAATTGCTAAATGAGTTGTTAAGTCACTTGCTCCAGATCTTCCACTATTCCAATTTTGCAGGCCTAATCTCTTTCCCACATAATGCAAATATTTAATCTGGTGAATTTACTGGTCTAGGTGGTAAAGAGCAAACTTGAGAACCTGACCCAGGAACCTGAATGTGGGAATAGTCAAATCATCTGTATTTAGTGTTTTGTTTTATTTTCGTTGTTGCTATTATTTTAGTTATGTCCCACTTAGGGTTTTCTTTGCATAGATATCGGAATGGTTTGCCATTTTCTCCTCCATAGTACTCCACTCCAAAATTCTGTATTTGGTGAAATTGGACATTTAGACTTTCTTACTGGACACTAGATCATTAATTCCACTATTTTTTTTATTATCAAAGTAGTTTAGAGAGATTTTATGCAACAATTGTGTATAATGTACAAATTTTGTTTATAAGATTTATTAGCTTTATTAAATTTTATTCTTGGTTCAGAGCTCTAGGGTTCAGGTAAAATAAAACAATTTGTTATAATACTACATTTAAAAACGAATTGCTATAATATTAGCAAAAATAAAATCTAAGGACTCTAAACCAATATATTTCATATTATTGCTCCATGTGGATTATTTTATAATTTTTATCATACTTAAAGTCAAATTTCACCTCTAATCTTAAAATATCATAGCAAGATCTTGTTGGACCTTATCAAGTGGGGCGTTCTAATCTCCTTTAACGTAGAATATCTGTATAAATGGAAATGAGATTGCTTGCAAAGGTAATCTTGCTTGAGGGTATTTACTTAAGGGTTAATAAGAGATAGAATATAATAACAATAACATATAGATAGATATAAGAAGATAAAGAAAGACAAAAACCATCAGGTTTAAAAACTAGAGAATTTTGGTTCCCTAGATGAGCAGAAAGAACAGGGTATATGGAAGCCAGATTTAGTGGGAAGGTAGAGGGGAAAGTAGGTGGTGAGGGAGTTCAAGTAGTAAGTGATGGTAACTACGGATTTAGCAGCGATTAGGAAAAAATAAAAAATGATAAATTAAAAGTATAGCAAGGTCAAGAATAGGTCTTTTTGTTTGGTTGGTTTTTATAATTGAGGAGACATAAATATGTTTTTGGGTAGTTGGAACAAACCTGTGGAATGGAGAGGATAAAAGAGGAGAAGGAGAAAGGGATACATTAAAGCTCCAGATGATCTAGGTAGGGGTTAGCATGAATAAGGACATCTTCTCATCCTCTGATAAAGGAGAGGAAAAAGTAAGAGTATACAATGATTTTGAGAAGTGGAGGATGGGAAATCATAGGATTTACAGAATGAATGGATCATTGAGATCATCTAGTTCAAACTCTTCATTTTACATGTGGGAAATTGAAGCCCAGTAGAACTAATGATCAATGTTGTTGATAAAGTATAAGACAAGGCCGTATGCTAAGAGGGAGTGAGAGTGGGGTGGAGTTAGGGGCTTCAAAAGAGAGGAGAAAGTTGAACACATTCACTGTGGGGATTAAGGCAATGAATCAATCAGATCTGAATACAAAGATTTCAACAGCTAAGAGAAGAGAAAGACTGAGATGGAAACAAAGTCACAGAGAGAGAGACAGACAGACAGACAGAGACAGAGGGAGAGACAGCGATAGAAACAGAGAGAGAGAACAAAACAAAACTGTTTCATACACTTCCAAACTTCTCCAATTCTTTGGAATTCTCTACTAGTATTTTTATCGTCACCCATGTTTTGACACTGCCCCCATACCTTCCTCATTTTGATCTACATGTATTTGTAGAAGATTCTAAATTCCTCTTTAAATGTGCCTGTGCTGAGACTTCAATTTCCTGAAATGCTTATCAGCATTGGAAATTGGTCAGTGTATTCACAAGAAGATTGCATGTAAAGTTAACTTGAGAATTCTTGTGATCTGGCCAATTTTTTTCACATTTATTCTTTTTCTTAAACATGATGACTGATAGTTGTCAGTTTCACAAAGAAATTCTTGAATTCATATTTCATTGACTTCCTTGTCCTCTGCCTTGTTTGCTTTTCTTTTTCCTCATCTTCTCTGCTTTTTCCTCATTTTCTTCCTTCTTTTAATCTTTTTCCTCCATTTGTTTATCTTCTTCCTTATTACTCTTTTTTCTTCCTCATTATTCTTACTGCTTCCTTCTCTTCTTCCTCTATCTGTTCTTTAACCATTTCTTCTTTCTCCTTTTTATCCTTTTTTGTTTCTTCATCCTAATAGATTGGCAGAAGTCTGAGCCTCATCATAATTCAGATGAGCCAGTAAAACTTAAATATAAGTCAAGATGGGAAGCATGGAAAATTGGATCTTCCAAACCATAACCGTAACATGTTTGGCCTAACAATACTCTCTTACCTCCAACCTACAAAACAAATTTTATAGAGATATTTGAAATGCTTAATAAAGAAATTATCAGTGAAATAATTTTTTATTAGTTTGAATTTTGACCATAATACCCACTAAAACTATGTAAAGCATTCTCTAAATGAGCTGGGAGTTACAACTATTCTTAAGGAAGAACATTAATTGCTCCTAGAAATTTCATGAGGCTTCAATTCATCCATAAGTTATTTTTAATTTTATATCATAGAGGCTTGGGAATTAGTTTTACATTTTTAGCATTTAAAACCATTTTGACAAAATGTCATATATATGTAAAAGGTTCTTTATAGCAGATTTTCTTTCAAGTTTTTTTTTCTTTAAGTAGAAATAGTATTCATAATAGAGGAAATATGGGCTCTAGACTTGGCTCTAACTGACTATAGAGGTTTTTAAACTTTAAATGACTCTATTTCACCTTCTGGAGAATGGAGGTATAGGTTGATATATAAAGGGTACCTTCCAATCCTAAAATTCTATGAAATCTACTAGGACTTAGTCATGAAAGAAGCTACTAGACATTTTCTATATATGTAACATAATAGTATCTTGGGTCATCATGTTTTCCTTGAAGCTGATACAATTAAAAGGTAGACTCCATCCTTTTTGTTTATAAGATCTCCACTAACCTCAGCGTAAGCTTCATTGAGATATTTGAAATGCTCCCTTTTCCCTCCCCAAAATTTCCCATTTCCCCGTACAATCCATTAGAAAGTACATTTGAAAGTGAAGCCTCTATCAGAATATGGTATTACATGACATTGTAACCTTTTTCCCTCCAGAAAACCACCCTTTATGAATAAAACATAGGTGACCTTTAAAAACTTAGCAGTTGTACTAGGTGATTGCATATTAACAAGCTTTTTGAAGAAATAGGACAGGCACTGTATGTTTCAGTTAAGGACAGATAATAGAACTATTCAAATAATTTATTATTTTATTCAATATGGGGAAATGTAACAACTACCTCAACAAAGTCCTGTTAAATTTCCCTGAGTATAATTTTATGCAGGTCCCCATTCATCTAAATTGTACTCTTACTATTAAGTTAAAAGCTCCCATAGAAATGACATTGCTTCATCTTCTCCTGGAAATTTTACATGGTTTTGTTAAATTTCCCTGGAAGACCTCAGCTCCATTTTTTTAAAAGTAGGACAAAAGCTAAACCAGCCTTTTCCCTGGCATGTGGTGAATAATGGCAGTCAGTTCAGGTCCCATATTCTGAGGGCTACATGACGCTAACATGATTGACATCATGGCAGTTACTCAAGGAGTTGATGTGGATACTGTCTTTCAGTTGGGCTAAAAAAGGACATAAAGCTTAAATTCATTTCATTCAGCAGCCTCAATACTGAGCTACACTGTGGGTGGTCATGGATGACATAAAAATATCATTGAGATACAGGCAATGCTCTTAAGGAGTTTATAATCCCAGAAGGGAAAATGGGATATACAAAGATAAATACATTACAAATTAGAGTATAGTGAGTGTAAAATAATGCACTTCCATATGAGATAATTTAAGGAAGGTTTAATGGAGGAGATAGCATTTGAGTTGACTCTTGAAGGATGGGGCAATTTTAACAGGCAGAGATTGGAGATAGGAATCAGGGTAAAGAGGGTAATCCAGCCTTAGGGATTAATTTAAACAGAGGTTTACAGATGAGTGACCTCAGGTGATATATTGGCACAACCTCCAGCAAAAGATCAATGACAAGGGAATTATGAAAGCTGGATTCTTGTTCTGGCTCTACTAGCAACTTTTGGTATGATCTTGGGTAAGTGTTGTTACCTCTCTATGTTTCTGTTTATTGATCTGTAAATTAGGAATCATCTACTCTTCTGGTCTTGAATGACAAGTGTTAGACTGAAATAGAAAGAGGAGAGAGAAGAGAAAGAATTTATTAAGTGCTTATGATATGCCAAGAACTATGCTAAACTGTGGGATACAAATAAAAACCAGCAAGACAGACTCTGTCCTCAAGTAGTTGATATTCTAATAGGGAACACAACCCATAAAGCTGGAAAGCAAATGCATGGTGTGGAAGGAGTTAGGAAGTAGCACAGAGGCTTGGTGCCAGGCAACATAAGGAGAAAGCTCATCAATCAGAGCCTGGCAACTCAGAGATATATTCTAAGGTTGTAGAGAGAAGCAGATGAAGGTAATAGCATACAAATAACATGCTCAGTAGTACTTTGAAAAACCCTAAGTACACAAATGCAAAGTAATATTTTTATTCAGCATCAAATAATTCTAATTAAAACTACAGTGAGGTGAAACAATGGAGAGAACACTGCTCCTGGAATCAAGGAGATGTAGGCTCAAATGTGGTCTCAGACATTTACTAGCTATGTGATTTTAGACAAGTCACTTAACCACTGTTTGCCTCAGTTTCCTCATCAGTAAAATGGGGGTGATGATAGCATCACCTCTTAGAGTTGTGAGACTCAAATGAGATAATATTTTTTAAAGTACTTAGCGCAATGCTTAGCACATAGTAGGCGCTATGTGAATGTTAGCAATTACATATAAACTCAAGGTTTCTGAACTTTTTTAAGATTTCTTTTTTCTTTATTTGAACAGCTTTACAGACAAGGATATATTCATTTTGAATTTGATTTACTTTCTTTTTCTCTTTTGTGTGAATAGAGGAAGATGAATTTTTCGGAAAAATACTTTTTAAACATCTAACTTGTATAACAATTTTATTCATCATGAAAGAAAGAAGGCTCTTGTTAGGAAAAATTATCACACCATTTTGCTTGATAGAAGGGTATAAATGCATTGAAACCGTTAATACATGCCATTATCTCAAATGTTCACTTTTGAAAATATTTGTGTCTCTAGTATATTTGCCTGTATAGATGTTAATATCATTTAAAGCCATAAAGACTCCTTAGATAGTATAGATAAATCCAAAAAGATTCACTATTTTCAAACCAATATGGAATGAAATGGTCAAAATTGTTTATGCTTACAACATCTGACTATCTCATTAGTACAGGAACTCTATCCACTGACAGTCACAATCTCTCCACATCTTTTTGCAAGTATGTACTTCTTGTTCCTGTCTTTCCAGGACAGGAAGAAACTATCCAGTAGAACACCATTCCTTCATTAAAAACATATTTGGTGGGCATAGGTATGACATTAAGGCTGTTCATTTCTGTTCACTCATTCTTCCTATGTGACTGCTTATTACCTCTTTGGCAATGATCTTTTATACCATTTCTTGTGTATGTCATAATTGCCAATATTTTTAAAGCTTCTGAAACACACAAGCAGAAAGCCAATCAGTCAATAAACATATATTAAGCATCATTTATGTGCTGGGTACTGCACTAAGCACTAGGGATACACAAGAAAAAAAAAGTCCTGCTCTTAGGACAAGTTGGGACAGGAGAGGGTTGTATTTGTCCTTTGTTGCTGAAGATCATGGCATCAGAGAAATAATGATATGACTTGCACTTGACTTTGTTTTGAGTGAGGGAGGGCTGTGCAGGTCACCAGCCTCACTTCCCCTCCTAGGCCATCTGGATCCAGTGACCAGATATTCACCAGGATGACTACAGATGACCCAGGATGCACTGGGAGACCTTGGCCCCTTTAGGCCAAGGTCTATGCAGGTACTCACTTAGGGTGAGGTATTGCCTATTCATTGAATAGATCCATTTAAGAAGTAGCCAGGACAGGGCCCTTTTAATGAGGCAAGGAAAAGAAAGACATTAGACTGGGAGGGAAACAGCAACAGTTCTGTCAATAATCACTCTGAAGCCAGGAGGGTTTAGAAGAGAGCCTTTAGGCAGGGGCTAAGGGTAGACTAATTTATGGAGAACTCCCATGGGGCAGGTAATCACATGGTGGTCAGAAGAAGCAATACAAGGACACTCTCAAGAACTCTGGGTTTGACTGTGCAACATGGGAGACACTGGCACAGCAACACTCCACATAGTACTCCCGTATAAAGGTTCTGTGCTCTTTGAGTAAAGCAGAATTGAGATAGCACAGAGTAAACATAGGATGTGCAAATTTGGGATATCCACCCCAAATATTCACATGGACTGTCTATGCCTAACTTGTGGTGGAGCATTCTAAGCCCATATTGGTCTGATCAGTCACAGTCAGGCACACTGAAACTTCACTTTACAGTGGTGATGTCATTTTCGTCCTCTTTGTAGACAAAGGCCAACAACCAAACTGTAGCAGGCTCAAGGGAAAGGGGAGGCAAGGGAAGACTAGCCAGTAAAAGTCACCTGGGTGTCTTTCAGTCATCCAAATTTACCTTCCTTTGGAGAGGAGAAGGAATGGGAGGGGGAGACAGACAGGAGAGGAGGAGCTGAGTCTACAAGGATAGAATAGTAGGTATCTGGCCTCAGGGCATGGTGGAGTCCAGTTCACAGAGTGCAGCTGCTAAGGAATGAAGAGTTGGTTGGCCTAAAAGACCTCTTTAAATAGAATAGAGTCTGAGAGGAGTTATTTACTCTGTCCTTTAGTTAAAGGGGCAGAGGATATTGAGGATTCTGATGATATGTCTGTCCTTGGACCTATAATTTTTATTATAAATATCATTTAATTTAAAAATATTTGCATAATATTTTGTCTGTCCCTGTACCTATCATTTTTACTCTTCCATGATTTCTAGTCATATAGTATCACTGGGAAAATCTTGTTGAACCTTGTTGTGTATAGTCACAATTTTTGTTGTTATGTGATGATCTTTAAAAATAATGTATTAAATATTCAGAATTTGGGTTCAAAAATCATAGCTGAATGCTGCTACACACACATTGTCAATATAATACCAAATTAACTCAGTTTTTGCTCAGTTTAATATATATGTACACATTTTTAAACTTTTTTTTTTAGAAAATTAAATGAGACACTTAAGCTAGCATATCCATCTAGCTGAAAGATGTTCATGGGTACTCAACCAATGCCATCATTTGACAATATTGTCTCCTAAAACAATGGTTGTTTTCTCATGCTTTGGGGTTTTTAAATTAATTTCTTTTTTACTGGACCTTTGATTTTATCAGTATAGGAAGCTCTTGGTGAGGAATTTCTTTTACCATAAAATTACCATAAAAATAAAGTATTATAGAGTTGCCTAGGACATCAAGAGATGAAGTGACCTGACCAGGGTCACACAGTCAATATATGAAGGAGGCTAGACTTGAAACAAAGTAAGTCTTCTTGTGTGCCAGAAGTCAGCTCTCTATCGATCCTGTCTCTCAGATCAAATTTGTTGGATTTAAAAAGAAAAGAATTTTTGTTTTTAAATTCCTCAACTTCATTAAAAATGAAATAGTACTTAAGAAATAAGAATCCATGGGCAATATTTGATTCTTGTGGTGTTACTGAAATGTTCTACATTATCATATACTGCTGGACCAAGATGTCAAATAGAATAGTTGTAATTAGTTAAAAATGAAATATTACTTTTGTACGTACGTTTGGAATTTGGAAGGTGCGACTGTGGTAATGATTCCCAAGTAACTTAGGGAACTTAACTTTTATGTCAATAAGCAAAGTGTTCATATATTCACAAAGAATTTTCAGTTGGATTAAATTCTGAAGATAGACTAAAATAAATCAATCTTGCTTACTATTTGCTTAAGTGAGAAATGTAAATCTCTGTGTGTAAACCAAACACACTTCAGCTCAGTCTAAGGTTATGGTAATAAACCCTCTAACTTTTCTTATATTTTATTGGACAAGTCTTGGATATGATTGTTTCTAGGTGGTTTGGTGCTGCTTCAGCCTTTTGCTATGTATACTATCACTCCTGAGAGCTAAAAATATATCCTAGCATTAGGTAGACAAGTCCACTACATTTATCATTTTAGCATTTTAGGTTTGTAGGATTCTATTGAGAACTCCTGAGATGTAAAGGAAGATTTTCTATATGTTTGTGTGCATGTGTGCATGCATGTGTATGTATAGGCATATATACATATGTGTATATGTTTGCACACATACACACTCATGCACATGCATATACATACATATATACATGCATGCACATTATGTATATACAAAGTATATATTTGTATTTATGAATACACGATGCAAGTATACATACACACATATAATATATAAGCATGCACATGTTCATTTTTACATATATGTGTATATATGTCTATGCACACATAGATATGGAACTTCCTGTAATATATCAAATACATGGTACTTTCTCCTTTGAGCCAATGTGGGGGGGAAGGGGAAGAACCTTGTATAAGACCAACTTGAAAGGTTTTCTCCAATGTGTCGTTAAGGTGTTTCAGAGCATCTGTGTTGCTGCCATGTGAACTGGATGGGAACACAAAGTAATCAATTT
The DNA here is from genome assembly GCA_028658325.1 of Potorous gilbertii. Taxonomy (NCBI): domain Eukaryota; kingdom Metazoa; phylum Chordata; class Mammalia; order Diprotodontia; family Potoroidae; genus Potorous; species Potorous gilbertii. Next base: position 564,986,212 of record CM053769.1, on the reverse strand, counting down.
CAGTTGAGAGCACTAATTTATCACCTTGCCATCTTTTATTGCAAGGTAGAGAATCCCTCTGCTGTTTCATACCAAACTCCCTCCTCCCTTCTCCACTCCCCAACATACAAAATCTCAAACTCAATATAACATAATCTCCTACCACACCTAACTGAAAAATCAGGACCTGATAACAACCTTTATTTCTTTGGTCAATGCTTGCTCCCAGTTATATGGAAAAATTGTTTAGCCACAATTTTATTTACCGATATTGCAGGATTTCTTTATTATCATATACCGTTAAGATGTCAAATACCATGGTGGCAATTAGTTTAAAATGAAGTATTACTTTTTTCTTTACACTTGGAACGGAGAGAGTATAGCAAGAAGGGGCTATGGCAAGTGATGATTTCTAGGTAAGTTAGGGAACTCAACTTTTATGACAATAAGCATAGGGATTATTTCTTAGAATGACTGTTTGGACATACCAAAAACATATATATCTGTCAAGTTTTTCATCTCTGAGTTTGTGGAGTTGATATGGAGTTAAAATTAAAGCCATCTTTAACTAGAACATAGAGTCCCTGCTTGTCTGAGGCTACAGGGCTTAGTGGCCTTCATCACTCTCTGTCCTCTATCCATTGTTGACTTGCCATGGATTCATTCATGGGGAAGATCTACCTTTCCTTAGGGGATTGGGCTCCCCCTTCTCACCCTCACTGACTCATCATCCCCACCATTGTGTCTTGGGGTTTATGGTTTAGAAGTTTAATGTGTTGTCAAAAGCAGAAGAGGGACCCAGTATGAATCAAGTGTGGAATAAGTTATTTATTCTTACACATAAAGCAATGCTAAACATATTTAGTATCTCAGTTCATCCTAATAAAATAATGCAAGCAGAATTCAGAAACAACTTATAATTACATGATACAATTGGCTGGGAAGTTGGTGGTCATCATCATAACATGCAGTCCCATTTCAGCTCTGTCTGAGGCATTGTTTGACCAATCAGGTGACTGACACATGCACTTACTTGCCACCAGTCCATTCTTGTTCTTGCTTTTGCTGCAATCTTAACTATGATAGTAGAGGATGCCTTCACTGCTCATAAACTTTTCAAGTTCACAAGTTCACTTACCTAAGTAAAGGAAACACAGAAGATGAAAGAGCTTTCAGGGAGCCAGGTTCAAGCGTGCCCAGCTTGAGATGTCCTCCAATGAGTAGACACTTGGATGTAACGATCATGACACCTAGGACAAGAAAGAATCCTATCCTTCCTTATATCTCCCTGGAGTCACATCATGCCACCTTGAGAGTGACTGCCAAGACATTGCAAGTCATAAACTATTTCCTCTTTGAAAATTTCATCAAAGACCTCAGCTCTTCCAATTCAACAGATAACCAGGGGACTGAGCTGACCAGTCATACGTCATTGATCTAGCCTTCAAAAATCTCTCATAAGCAACTGGAATGACAGCATCAGATATTCCAGGTGAGAAGGACCTCAGTAGACATTCTTTTGGCATGTGGTGGTGTGTTAGGTACTCAATGCAAATACAAAAAAGAAACAGTTCCTTGCCCTCAAGGAACCCACATTCAACTTGAAAAATAATAAACATATAGATGACTAATTATAATATGCATGCAAAATAAATATAGTCATTTCAAACTGACAGGAGAATAGTAACAAGTTAAGGTATCAGAAAAGGTTTAAGGGGGAAAATACTCTTAAAGCAATTTGAATGCCCAGAATAAAAAAAAAAAGGATCAGAAATAAAACAAGAGAAAATAAAAATATCACACTCACTTGTCCTTCTGAACAATTCCCCAAGGCTATAAAAAAAGATATCCAAGGGCTTGACACTAGTGTATAAGATTACTTTATTAGATCAGTGAAAAAGGAAAGGTAGTCTTGCTTACGTGGTAGATTATTGGACTTGTAGTCAAGAAGACTGAAGTTCAAATACTACTTCTGGCCTTGATTAGACATGTGAACCTTGGCAAAATAGTTGATGTCCTTGGTGTCAAGCAACTCTTGAGGATTTATCTACCAAGTAGAGACAAGTCACCATCTGCCTTGGAATAGATATTTGCATGTTTGTGGGAAAAGGCAACTTTTAAAATGAGTAGAATGGGAAGGCATGTGATTTGAGGTCACACTTTGTAACACTAGCTAAACGTGAACTCTAATGGGTTTACTTTTCTACTTAGTATTTTCATGAAAACACCCTTCAATAACATCCCCAGAAGCTCTCATTGTTTAGAACAAATACATATATATTTTTTGTAAGTGACTATACTGAAAGGTTAGTTCTCTATGTATCTGCTTTCTATTATGATCTACTGCCATTCAGGCCAGAGTATTTCGTCACAATCCAGATGAGTATTATTTTCTAATCCCTACAAGATCAGAGCATCTTTTCATAAAAATACAAAATCCCATCACGGTTTTTTTCTTTTTAACTCCTAATATATATATTTTTTCTACAAGCCCTGCTGTTCTCTATGTAACTCCCAATATTTCTCCCTAGACCCCAATTTCCTAACCAAAGCACATTACTGATCTGATGCTTTCAACAGCCTGGTAGCACATCAATAAACTAAAGATTATTGTGCTTTGTCAGGTTTTATTTTGTAACATTATGGGAAATTCTCTGCTGCTTTGGATGAGTGCATAAACTCTTATTGCTTGACAATTAACAGAGCTAGTAATAGAAAATGCAATGTAATTTACCTTAGTACAAGGGATCTCAGTTAACAAAAATTAAACTATTGAACTCTCCTCTTGTAGGAAAGGGAAGTTGCCTCATTATGTTAAAAAAGAAAAACAGATTCCAATGGCAAGTTGGTGCTGAGTCTGGCTGGGTGGATTTATTGTTCAGATTATGTGCTTTTGTGACATGCATATAAAATTATGGCTCTTAAACTGGACAAAATTCTTTCTTTGTTAAATGGATGTTTTTTTTTCTATTGGTACTATAACTCAAAGAGTGCATTCTATATAAATAATGCTGTTGGGGGAGGTTCTGAGTACATTCTAGGATTTGGATGTTGAGAATTGTTCTTATCTTTAGGGCTGTAGCATTGCTCATACTGTATCTCTTCTACTTTTGGTATCTCTGTCTCTTCCCATATCACAGCACTAAAGAAGAAAATATACAGTGTAATTAACTACAGAACCATCCCGTTAAAAGTGAAGAACTCCCACAGTGCAGAGAACTGGATTTTACAGACTCCCACAGAGACCATATGAAGCCTTCATTCAAAATGGCATCTGCAGCTTTGAGCCTGCCTTCTGCCCTTTCGAAGATTTCTGCTTAGTTCAAAGAAATAATGTGTTTGAACATAAGTATCCTGATAACTTAGTAAAGTTGCAAGGGAAGTTGGGGTTGTTGTTCCCTTGCCTTTTAGGGAGCAGAAATGTGCAATCCTTTTTCCACTTCACAGATTTCCCCCTATACCTTCATATGCTGGCCATTAAAACATTGGACCTATTGCTTTCAACAGAAACCATCACCTACTCAACATGTCTCATGTGGCCAAAGCTGTACTGGGCACTGTGGTGGCCATAGGGAGGAGTACAAGTGTAAGACATGGGACCCACCTTGCAAGTGGTGTAAAATGGAAAGGGTGTGAAAGTAGAAGTGCTGAAATAAGAGTCAGGAAACCAAAGTTCAAATCCAAACCTTAGCACTTACCTTTATTATTCGCTTACCAGCTCTTTCTATAAAGTGGGGGAGGGGACAGCTGGGCTCAACCTTTTTAGCTCTAGTTGTGTAATGTAGACAATAGTGGTAATTAGAAGCTAGAGGAAAGACAGTAAAATATAGGGGAAAGAAGCTAGGCTTGGGGTCAAGAATATCTTGGTTTAACCAAACTCTGCCTCTTTTAGCAACTAATTACTGGTCCTTGGCAAAATCACTTATAGCATGTGACAAAATAGATAGAGAACTGGACTTAAAATCAAGAAAACAGATGCACATCCTGTCCCTGGTACTTAGTAGTTATATAACAATGGGTTACTCACTTAGCATCTGATTCTTGATTTCCTTACCTATAAAGTGAAGGGAATGGAATGGCATTTAAGGTTCCTCCCAGTTTCAAATTGAGGATCCCATGAAACTCTCTGGGTTTCAGTTTCCTCATCTATAAAGTGTGGATAACAATACCTTCAATACCAGCCTTATTGGGCTGTTGTGAAGAAATGTAAGAAAATGTGAGTAAAGTACTTTGCAAACCATTAAGAAATATATCATGCCAATCACTGTTACGTAGAAAAAGGTCTCATCTTGAAGGGAAGACTACGGGGGGGTATGGCACAGTGAAAAAATATTGGACTTTGATTCAAAAGGCCTACATTTGAATCTCAGCTATGCTCCTTACTACCTGTATGTACATGTTTGATTCTCCATGTACCATGAGGGTTGGACTAGCTGATGTCTACATGTACATGTTTGATTCTCCATGTACCATGAGGGTTGGACTAGCTGATGTCTACATGTACATGTTTGATTCTCCATCACCATGAGGGTTTGACTAACTGATGTCTACATAGGTATTGGATCTAAATCTGTGATGATACTATTCTGTCTACATTTGGAAAACATAAAGAAAAAAAAAGAAAATTATAATCTATGGAACTGGCTTGAACAAATGTAATGACAAATATGATGTAGGAAATTCTGCTTAGGCCTTCTTGATAAATAACATACTAGATGACAAGAATGAGAATTCAACAATATCTTAATAGGTAAGGAAAGCCTTTGGGCCATACTTAACATCAGACATAAGGAAGATGTATGGAAAGGGCAGCAACTAGAAGGCACAGTGGGTTAGAGTGTTGGGCCTGGAGTCAGAAAGTCTCATCTTCCTGAGTTCAAATCTGGCCTCAGACACTTACTAGCTGTGAGAACTGGAGAAGGAAATGGCAAAGCACCCCAACATCTTTACCAAGAAAACTCCAGAGGGGATCATAAAGAGTTGGACTTGACTCAACAACATCATGTAAATCATTAAGTTTTATTTCAAAAAATCACCTTTACAAGTACAAGATGAGGGAGACATGACTAGACACCAATTTGCCTGAAAAAGATCTGGGAGAATTTAAATGAGCTAACAATGAATTATGATTCTCAGGATATTTCACGAAATGTTATTTTGCTTTAACAAGGTCTAGAATTAAGGAGATGATAATCCCATTGTGATTTGCCCTGAATGGAACATATTTGGAGTACTGGGTTCATTCTTATTTGACACATAACTGGAGAGTAATCAGATTATGCCATCCAGGATGGGGAATGGGTCTTGTATCTAAGCTACAGGTCTTAAATATATGCATGTATGTATACACACACACACACACACACACAAACACATACAGAGAGAGAGAGACAGAGAGAGAGAGAGAGACAGACAGACAGAAAGAGAGAGAGACAGAGAGAGAGAGAGAAAGAGAGAGAGAGTCAAACTTTGGAGAAGAGAATATGTAACAGGAGCAGCGAGGTGGCCCAATGGATAGAGAACTGGCTCTGGAGACAGGTAGACCTGAGTTCAAGTGTAACCTCAGGCACTTATTAGCTGTGTGATCCCCTGGGCTAATCCCTTAATCCCTGTTTTCTCATTTGCAAAATGGGGGTAACAGCAGCACCTCACTCTGAGATAGTATTTGTAAAGCACTTAACCACGCCTGATGGATCATTGGTACTATATAAATTTTAGTGATGAAGATGATGATGATAGCCTTCCAGTGCATGAAATATTGTCAGGAAGAATTGTCACAGAGGGCAAAAATCCAAGCAATGTTGATGCATGTTACAAAGACTTAGATTTAGTCTTGTAAAGACAACATTCTTAACAATTGGAAGTCTCTCAAAGGACAGTGGTAGACTTCAGTAGGATATTGGGTTCCCCCAGCACTGGAGATCTTCAAGCAATAGTTGGATGACCTTTTGTCAGTCAGCAAACATTTATTAGGAGTCGACAATGTGCTAGGCACCATGCTAAATACTGGAGATTTTTATTCAACTAAGTTTCCTTTTAAGTCTGTCACTCTGTGTATTTGATGAAATGCTTTTCCTTTTAGGGAACCTCATTTGGGGAAATGTGATTAATATTTCCAGAAAAAGATTAATGTTATTGAATATCCTATTATCTTCTCACTCAACAGGTGATCATTCTACATCTAGATTTTTGAGGGACCCTCTAAAAAAAAACAGTGATTTAATCAATCAATAAGCATTTTTATTTATGTGCCTAATATATGCCAAGCACTGTCCTGAGTTGGTGTACAGAAGATTTAACAGGGCCAATGAGGTGTCCCAGTAGCTGGACTGCTGGGTCTGGAGTCAGGAAGTTGTTGCTGAGTCATTTTTCAATTGTGTCCCTCTCTTCATGACCCCATTTGGAGTTTCCTTGGCAAAGATACTAGAGTGGTTTATCATTTCCTTCTCTACCCTGACTTCAGGTCTGCCACTCTCTCCGCTGTGGAGTCAGGAACATCTGAGTTTAAGTGCAGCTTCAGACATGTACCAGCCCTGTGACCCTGGGTAAGTCACTTATCTTCTGTCTGCCTCAGTTCCTTCAGTTGTAAAGAAGGAATAATGAAAGTATCTACTGTGCAGGATTATTGTGGAGATCAAAGGAGATGATATTTGTAAAGTGCTTAGATCTACTTTATTATGCCTGGCATAGAAGAGGGGCTTAATACATGTTCATTCTCTTCCCTCTCCCAAGCACTGTCTACCAAAAAAAAGACAAAATTCAAAAGAAGATTTTACAATCTCATAGGGGAGCCACAACGCAAACAACTATATATTAACAAGATATGTGTCTATAAGATAAATCAGCGATGATCGCTAGAGGGAAGGCCCTAGTACCAAGAAGAGAAGGTAACACTTTAAAAC
>CM053769.1:564939391-564978831 GCA_028658325.1 Potorous gilbertii | reverse complement strand
TTGTTATAAATTCATGCTTGAATACCATATCCTACATTCACAGAATGCCACTTGACCTTATTTATATGACTTAGGACTATATTATTTCAAAAATTCCCTCTTTCATTTTATGGCTACCATATGGAGAAGAAAATGTCATATAAACTTTTACTGTCACTTGTTAAAAATGTTATACATAACCTAGTTTCTTCATCTATAAAATGAGGATGATAGTGATACCTACTTCAAAGGATCAAATGTAAATGGAAAACAGCTAGAGAAAATTTAATTTTTGTTACTGTTAATTATTAATTATAGTTAATTATTCTTATGATTGCAACTTATTAGAAATTGTTTTGAATGCTTTGGGAAGAATGTCCTCATCCTTGGCGATACTATCAGACAGACATTTGACACCATTAAGACAGGATTTATGAAATAACAATACAACTCATTGAAAAGAAAAAAAAGTCAGTCTCTCTGTTATTGGATTTTTGTGTCTGCATAGCAGCAAATAAATGGTCTGATTGATTTTGTTTGACTTAATTGACTGACCAGGTGTTTCAGTGTTGTATAGAGATAGAATTAGTTTATTCTGCCTGACTCCTATCTGTTGGAGTATTCAATTCTCGAAATAACTTGCCATTGTGTAAACAGTGATGTCACGGAGATGGGTAAAACTCATAGGTATCAAACTTTTGAATTCATATATAAGACATTGGCATTTCTATCCCTCTTCAGTAAATATGGAATATGATGCTTTTATGTCATATAAATAATGTACAGTCATATGGGTGATCAATGGAAATGATTCAGGATTTGTCTAAGATCTTTCTGTACAAAATAAAGATTCAAAAATCAAGCTTTATACATTTGTTCTGCCTTCTCGGACATTTCGACATTTAGCTGATAACGTTGGCGGGGAAGGATGTGCACAATGGACATTTGTAATACTAATGAAATGGGGTCATTACTATGGCCTTCCTCACATTTGAATAGTGAGCTTTGTGGCTAGAAAAGCATTTCACATACATAGATAGTGATGAATGTTCTGGATGTGTGAGTCAGGATTTAAAATTGCCCTGAGCTGCCCCAAGCTGCCTTACACACACAATACTACAAAGAGTTTAAGATGGGAACGTTAAACTAGACTGTGCTAAAGCTTCCCTGCCTTCCCCATGAGCGAGCCTGCATCAGATTTGCTGAAACATCCCACTTGACCTGTACTAACCTTCAGCCCAGAATGCACAGAGAAGGAAGGAGCTAATCCCAGCAAGTAGGTTTAAGCAAACAGGCCAACAATATACCACCTCTTTAAGCAGACAGCTTCTCTTACTCTCCTCAAGCACTTACTTTTTAGAAAGCAAGCAACATGTATGATTGAGGTATGCTGCAATGATGATGATGGAGCTTTACTTTGATATCTGTGAAACTCTGGTGTGGTGCATCAATATAGCATCTTGAAGATTGGTGTCCATCATGTTTATTGTGGATAAGTTTTCTGACTTTCTAGACATCATACTTTTGTGATTCTCTGTCAGACTTCAGAGGGTTTTAGGACGAGTGAAAGACCAAAAAATGTGCTTTTTTATCTGATATAGACAATTGTGTATGTATGTGTATTTTTATCCTTATTGATTCTTTGAAATCATTTGCTACTCATTTTTTTTATTAGAGTTGTGGCCTTTTTTATTAAGGGAATATTTTGACTATTTTTACTTTGAAATATGTCAGCCATCCACTTATATCATCTTTCATTTGAATCTGAAGATTTATTTCACATTTTTTAAAGGATAGAAATGACTAATTTTCTACTAAGTCTGAAGTTTTAGTAAAGTTTAAAATTACTCATATCTGGACTTAAAATATACCCTCCAAACTGCATCCTATAATACATATTCATGTCATAATTAAAAGATTGAGCGAAGTGTAGTCAAAAACGAATATGCATTTATTGAATTTAATTGAAAATAAATATTTAAAGACATAGCTATAGTACATGGATAGAATCATTCAAAATTAAAAAGGCAAAAAATATACAGAGAAACATGAGAAGATATATATGAACAAAGTGGTGGAGTAAGCTGAACCAGGAAAAACTAACAGCAGTGTAAATGATACAACAACAACAAAAACACGGAGTACTATGAAATTATAATGACCAAACCTGGTCCCAGAGAAGAGATAAGACAAGGCAGGAACTGCCTATGTTTTTCAGATTTCATTGACGTGTTGGTTACTTTGCTGGCTTGTTTATTTTTTCCTCTTTCATTTTTGTTTTTTTTTCTGATGGGGATGACTCTTTAATTAGAATATAGGGGTAGGAATGGGGTAGGTTCAGAGATGGAGGGGATAAAGAAATAAAAGATAGCAATGATAACTGAAAAATATATTGATATATGATAAATATCGGGGGAGGGAAGTTGGATCAGTGTTTTCATTAATGTTGCATATTCCTGGTATGGAAATTCTCTCTGAAAATATGAATCAGAAATTGGCCTGTAATTTATTGTCTTTGAGAACTTTTTAGAGCATTTAAAGGTTAAATGACCTGTCCATGATCATATAGAGAACATCACTGCATATCATTGCTTCTATGAGAAGCAAGACTTAGACCCAGAACTTCCTGACCCCAAGTTAACTCTCTGACTATTCTCTCAAGGTCTCAAGGTGCCTTTCCTAGTAGAAACCTATGATGAGTATAGACATATCATGTAAACTGAACATTTTATACATACACACACACACATATGTACATATCATCAAGGAAACTTCTGGTTGTGAAATTTCTCCCAAGGTAGGTCCACCACTATTCTGCAACTTATAGTTTAAGCAAATTACCTGTGGCACTGAGGAGTTAAATTCGAGATCCACAGATCACACTGCAAATATCAGTCAGAGGCGATACTTCACCCAAGATCATCTTGATTCTGAAACCTTTCTCTATATCAAAGGGCTTCTCATATTAATTATGTGGTTCAACTCTTATTCAATTTGTTTCTGTGTTACCTAGCTGATCGTTCCTCTCATGTACTTATATATGCTGATTTTCTGTTTGTTACTGTTTTAGTCATCTTATTTGCCTGTTGGGAGGTCTGCCAGTGACTCAGGAATTCCCTGATAATCCCTGTACATCATGGTCTCCATTACGTGTATCTCTTTCTCTAGGGCAAAATTGTGTAATGGTTTTGTGGAGTTCAGCTTTATAGGCACCTTATGACCAAGGACTGAAAGATCCCTGGAGTCAGTTTGGAGCAAATTTGGAGGTGCAACAGGCTCAACAGATGGTGGAAGTTGGAAATTCTCCCTCTTCTAGCAATCTGCTTTATACCACCCAGCATTTCATCATCAGTGTAACTGACAGAGATTTAAACCTGGAAGTAAGCTCACACTTCATTAAGGAAATACAAGAGGAATTCAGAAGGGGCTTACTTTGACCTTCCTTGGGTATTTTGTTGAAAGCAAAATGAAAATTAAATGCTACCTTCTTCAAAAAGCTTTCTTTGATCACCTAAGGGCAATACCGTATCTATTCTTAGAATTCTTATCATAAAGTCTTTGGACCATGTTTAGGCACTTATCACAGTCCAATTTTCATTCTGTTCATTTGTGGGCACATCTGATTGCATTTCACATTATTGACATTTGTTAACATATATCTCTTCTGCTCTTAGATTGTAAGTTCCTTGAAGGAGAGGAAATGCCTAATTCAATCCAATGAGTAAATATTTATATATGACAATCATGCAATAAAAAATGCCCTATTATTATTTTAGGATATGCCTACGTGCATATGCACATCATGTTTTGCAAATAATAGTTCCTCATAAAGTTTCCTTGAATTGAATTGAGTTTCACTTTAAAAGTATATTTCAATAGACCACTTTAACTATAAAGGAAGTGTATAAGAAAATCCTGCTTGACAGAAATGCTTCTTTGCCATCTATGACTGCCTTTCTTACAACAGAGAGGCTTATGAACACAGACACGAACACTTAATTTGACAATTGAGAAATAAGAACATTGAATCATATTAGGTTTCAGCGAATTTAAGCCTAGGTTTGCACTTTGGGAAGAAATAATTTGGTAATTTATGATATTTGGTAGCAAATAACTTTCTTGTGTTTAATGAGAAAATGCATTTTTTATATATGAAACATTTTTCAAGGGTAATTTTCTACACATAACTTACTATTCATTACCACTATGCTTTTCTTTATGCTACATCCTTTACCTTTCCACTAATTCATATTCATCACTTATTTCAAAACTTTCCTCCTCTAGGGAGCCTTCCCTGGTTATGCCCAACCTGCTTCCATCACTCCCTTGTTCAGGATCTCTCCTAAACTCTTACATAACCAATTTTTTATATCTTAACTTCGGACTATTGATACAATGGTTTTTTTTCTTATCTTATGGGAATGAGTTTCACTTTCTCATCTACAGATTATAAACCATGTGAGTTCATGGACTGTGTTTTCCTATTTTCCCCAACTCTGATTAGGTATTCAGTAAAAAATCAAACAGTTTAAAAGCTGAAAACTTATGACGATCCTTCACATATATAGCACTTCCCAGTTTTCAAAAAAAATTATATGCATCATTGCATTTGATTCCAACAACAACCCTGCTGCATGCAATGCAAAGATTACTGTTTCTTTCTCAGATCAGAAAATCCAGATTCAGGAAAGTAAAATAACTTACCTGCAGTCACAAAGTTGTTTAGGGGCTGGCCCAGGGCTCAATCTCAGGTACTTTTTCCTTAATTATCATAGGGCTCCCTTCTCCTATCTGCTTGCATTTTAAATTTGAGAAAGCTGTGTCCCACAGAAATGAAATAACAACCCTGGTCACATAGACAGTTATTATCCTTGTCAGTTCTAGAATATGTCTACTGACTTAGTAGATGCCTTATGCACTGCATTAAGCTGACAAATACATAATCATGAACCAATAGCCACCTATTTATCAATGCCTGTTTTCTTAAGGCTATAACTATTTAATAGCAGGAGAGGATGACACTGCATATGTTTTTATTGTGAAAGTCTCATGTGAAAGCAGAGTGATGTTTTCTGAAGAGGGATAGCCTTGGAGTCAAAATAACCAGGGTTCAAATCCCAAGCTTCTCACTTTACTACCTAGCATGGAAAAGCCATCAAACCTTTATGAGATTCAGCCTTCTGATTTATAAAATAAGAATAACAATACCTTCATGGCCTGCCTATCAGGGCTCTTGTGAATGTCAGATGACATAAGATGCTTTGCAAATATAAAAGTGCTACATACATTTTAATTACTATCATTTAAATCATCCACTTAAATACAGTGGAGTGTAAGATTTGGAAATAGGAAGACCTGTGTTCAAATCCTACCTCAGATAGTTACTAACTGTGTGAGCCTGGGGAAGTCACTGCATTTCTCTGTAAGTTGGTTTCCTCCTCTGTAAAATGGGAATAATATATAACATCTACCTTACAAAGTTGTAAGGATCAAATGAGTTAGAATATGGAACCTTACAAACTTTTGAAGAGCTATATAAATTCTGGACATTATTACTACGTACTCTGATGATGATTTTATAGTTATTAAAGACTATATTACTGTCTACTTATGTATCCTTTATTGGCATCTTTCTGGGAAAGGATAGGAATCAAAAAAATAGATTGTATAATTGCTGGAGCTAGTTTCATACTTCTCATCTGTGATTCGCTTTCATTTCATATAAGTAAATGAATTTCCCCTCCCCTATCATACCTATAAATGAGTTCATTGTTTATTTACCTTTTAAAAATATTGTATCTTTATCATCACTCCCACATATAGGATGTGTAACAAGAAAGAAACATTTAAGGAAAACAAATTGATATACTTACATATGACAATATATACCTCATCTCATAATTGTTGTATACAACCAGAGGGATACTGGAGTTGATTCAATACAGATCAGATCAGGGAAACTTAAATTTTCAGCATGAAAATTTATACCTCTGAAATTGGCAAACATTATGAATCAGGGCTTGATTATTGTTTTATGGATTATATAGATTTGAGAAGTAATGGAGAAAATGTTAATAATACAGAATAAACTTGGAAGTGTCCAAAATTCCCACCCACCCCCAAAAAGCTGGTAGTTAAACATTTGTCAGCACAACCCTGTTTGCCCCCTAGATCTACAGAGAAGAGGGATATATGCTTCCTTCTAAGCTCTTTGGATTCTAGTTTGGTTATTATATCAGCCTGAATTCAATTTATCCTTTAGTATTACTTTTCTTTACATTATCATAGTAATTGTATATATAATTCTATGTTTCCTGCTTACTTCACTCTATATCAGTGCATATTATTTTGCATAATTCTTCTTCATGGTTTCTTACACTGTAACAATGTTCCTATATATTTATAATTTTTTGACTATTCCTCATTAGAATTTCTAGACCACGTGAAGTTTTCATAGTGAATTCCTGTACTAAACAACACAGAACTGGTAGAATTCATTGGATAAGTGACGTGTATTTTCCAATGAACTAAACTTTTCATGAAAAAAAGTCTTTCACCTTCTCTGTTTCTTCTTTATACTATAATCATAATCTTTACATTCCTTCACACTTTTTTGGTCATTCAGTTATCTGCTTCTAGTTTTTTGCTACCAAAAGTAAAAAAAATAAAATGAAATGAAAAGGCCTGACACAGATATTTCGTGTGTATGGTATCTTTCTCTCTGTCTTTGACCTCTTTGGAGTACATACTTGATAGTGGTATTTTGAGTCAAAGGTCAACTTGATCAGTTTTCCAACATATTTCCAAATAATTTTTCAGAATGATTGAACTAAAGTACAGTTGCACCAATGGAAGAACTTTGCCAATTTACTAGATTTGACCTAAAAACTTCAAATGGTTTTAATTTGCTTTTTCTCACAATTCCTGATTTGAAACTTTTAAAAAATAGTTATTGATAGTGTCTATTCTGAGCAGTCTACTTTTTGTTTTTATTATATATCTATTAAGGAATGCCTTATGTTCTATATTCATGATTCCCTCAATATATGGATGGACTTAAGAAGAAGAGGTAGCATAATGTAGTATAAATAATGTTGAGTATTAAGTCAAAAATCAAGTTAAATCCTTATTTTCCAATTAATACATCTATTATATCGGGCATAATTTTCTTCTCTGGGTCTCAGATTACTCCTTTGTAAAAAAAAAAAATGAGAACGTGGATTGTAGGATTTCTTAAATACTTTCTAGGTCTAAATCTGAGACTAAGACTACTAATTTAGGGGCCAATAAATGTAATTCTTTATAAATGTTCTCATTGAAAAATAGATGTGCTGAATTAATTTTGTATATATAGGTACCCGCTTTAGGGAAAGAAAACTACAGCTGGATTTGAATGAGGGAAAGAATATAGCTCATTGCCTAAACCATTTAGTCCCCAACAAATATTCTTATTATAATATACTAACAATAATTAATAAGTATGATAGACAACCACTTGTATCTGCAATAAAAGAATAATTGTTGCTAATTTTCTTTTGGTAGTGGCACTATTGAATTAATCATACCCGTGATGAATACTGAAGCACAGTATTAGGCTGGTGTAGGTGTGCCAGCTCCCTACAGCTGCTTAAGATTGTTTTTATCATCAAGTGCTGCAGCCTTATGACTGCAAAATTATAGAATTGATAGACAATAGGAAATGAATTTTCTTTTCTGTCCTAAAGATATAGCTTTTCTCATATGTATGTCTACATTTGTGTGGGTATACTTGGATCTGTCTATATGTGTACATTATATATGTATATATATATGTGTATGTATAATATATACATGCATATATATGTGTCTGTGTATGCATGCATGCGTGTGTGTGTGTGTGTGCGTGTGTGTGTGTGTGTAAGATTGTTCTTCTAGATAGAAGACCAGAGGAATTGTTCAGAAATCTCTAAACAAGACAAGGTAAATAAAGAGCAGAATTTCTTTTTTCTAAGCTTTGATAAACTGAATCCAGTAGGAGAATGTTAAAGTGCTCCTTTGTGTCAGTTAGGAACATAAAACATGCTAATGGATGAGGAGGAGTCTCTGTGAAAGTTTAGGGAATTGAAGAATTTTTGTTATTTAACCAGTGAGATATACTGGTAAATTTGAATCTGTGCTACTTGGCATAGAAATTCAATATGGTCGCTTCACATGAACTAGAAACTGGACTTAAGTGTCTTAAAATAGTAGTCTGTTTGGGTAACTTTTTCTCACAATACCTCTAAACTAATTGTTCAAATCAAAGTCCCTTTAGACATTTCCAGTTCTTCAAATTAACCCTAGATAGGTTTTTTTTCTGGTTTTTAAAAAAATTGTTGTATAACATATAAAATGTATAGCATTTTTTATACTGGCAAAGTGGAATGCATTCATGAAAAGTAGTAGTAACAGAATGTATTTGTAGCTCTCAGAGAAACTAAGGATCTTATTATCCATTATTAGGAAATAACTTAGTCAGAAATTTCCTCTTGGTAGACCCTGGGGAACACGGGATGAATTGATGTGTCAAAAGTTGACTGGACAGAATTTCAACTGAAGAAATAATGAGTGGACCTACTGTCAAGATAGTGAAAAGATTTAACTTCTTCAGGGACCTAGAAGGCAGCATGCAATAGTGGTATTAAACTTAGAAGACTCACTTAAGCTGGCTATTTGGACCTGGGCAAGTCATTCTCTGAATCTCGTTTCCTCATCTCTCAAATGAGTGAGTTGAAATTGATGATCTGTAAGATCTCTTCTAGCACTAAATCTTTGACTCTATAATCCTCTGAGGCTAAGCTTGATAGGACAGTGATCCAAGGGTTATGACCTATATAAGGGGATTGTCGATTAGAAAAGGAAGTACAAACATAGTATCTGAAAAGTACTGCAGGATTTTTTTTTTAAAAAACCCTTGACGAAGATGGAAAAAAAGTAAGACTATTTGGGTCTTAACTTAACTGTATAAGTTTCTATACCAAATTGTCTCCCTTTGATACTTATGGATTTGTGATCTCTCTAATAGAGCTAATCCTACACAGAGTACAGATCACAATTTATTCATGCCTTCTCATCCTGCTTTAACTCTTATCTATGTCATCCAATGAATATTCCAAAGAATTGCACTGAATGCATTAGAGATGTCCAAGATGTATTAGCATTACTTGGATATCAACAAACTTCACAGGTAGTCCATCTGCTATCCTTTGTTGCCCTTACATGGCCAAATCATCATTTTTTTGTTCTATCTGGCCTAATTTTTATCTTCCTTCTACAAAATTCTTTGTTAGTAATATGTTGAAGGCTAGGTAGGTCCTCCATACTCTTAACACTATCATATAAGTTAAGTTTTGCCCTTCTCAAAAAGAAAAGACCAGTTGCAAATTCTGTCCTGTGACTATGAACATTAAATGATACCACATTTTTATTTATACTTCTGAAGTTGGCACACTGAATTATTTATTTGTGGGACACCAATAGGCACAAAAGAATCAAATAATGTAATTTACAAGATTGGAAATGTTACTATAATTTTCATCTTATTTTTACATAGCAGATTCTATGACCCTAAGTGCCATAATCATTAGCTGTTATTTTTCTGATGCTAGGTTATATCTGATGTTATAAGTGGTTTTCAGTGTTCAGTGGCATAAGAATTATGATATTCCATATACTTTCTAAAAGAAACTTTCTAAAGCACAGTTCATTGTTAATTTTGGATTTTAATACACAATGAGTACAATGTAAGTGCCTGAGATATATAAGAATAATAAAAAATCCTGACAAAGAGCAGGTAGCCTATAAAAGAAACACTGGTCAATCCCCTTCTCCCTTTCATGTGTCTCTTCCTCTGTTGTCAATGCAGAATCTTTAGTTAACAAGAAGTCAGATGAGGATAACGTATCTACATATAAGGAGTTGATGCCAAAGATAAATAGGGAGAGAGTAACTAATAGTCTTTGATGAATTGAAGTCCCTGGACCCAGATGAACTAGATCCTTTTTTTTCTTTTGCTCCATAAATTTGGAGATGAGATTGCTAAACTTTGGTCACAATCTTCTATGAAAGATTGCAAAATATAAGAGAGTTGATTCCATATTTAGGAGGGCATATTTTCAGAAAGTAAAAAAAAAAAGAGACTCAACTTGAAAAATTAAATCCAGTGTGGTTGAATTTGATTCTTTTGAAAAATTCTAGAATGTATTTTTCATGAGATAGTAAGACTTGAGAAAAGGAATATGTGCACCAGAAGGTCTATTGGGGCTTTATCAGGAACAAATTATGTAATACGAATTTAATTTTCTTTTTTCAAACAGGATTTCTAAATTGGGAAACCATTTTTTTATTTTGCTAACATTTTTGCAAAAAAATCGTAAAATCTGTGATGTGATCTCATAAATACAGTGGAGATACTTGGGTTAGACTGTAACATAATCAGATGGATTCAGAATTAAGTGAATGGCAGTCAAAGAATATCCAATAATGGAACAACTTGGAAGGAAATTTCCAATGGAATACCTTAGGGATCTGTGCTTAGCCTTGTGTTATTCAAAGTATTCAATCAATGACAGGAATAAAGACATGGCTAACAGTTGGCTTGGCAATTTGGCAAATGTCATACGGTTAGGAAAGATAGCTAAAATACCAGATGACAGACTTAGGATACCAAAAAGATCTTTACAGAGGGAATACTGGGCTGAATCAAATAAGATGGAATTTAATTGGGTTAAATGTGAAGTCTTATTCTTGGGTTTAAAAAATATACTTAACAAATGCAAGATTGGGAAGCACACATAGGCAACTGTTTGTTTTGAAATAAACTATGTATCTTAATGGACTTTATAAGTTCAAGATATATCGTCAACAAAGCTAATGAAATATTAGGCTACATAACAGCCTTGACAAAAGAATTACATTCAGAAATAAGAAAGTGATAACTCTATTATACTCAGCCCAGTTCAGACCACATCTTTTATTGTGTTCAGTTTCAGGTGCCACATATGAAGGACATTGATAAGTTTTAGAATTTCAGCCTTAAATTCATGCTATTTATTGAACAGTGGATGCAATGGAGAATGTTTAGAGAAAAGAGCATACAGAGAAGACATTTTAGCTGTCTTTCAGTTTCTGA
Organism: Potorous gilbertii; assembly: GCA_028658325.1. NCBI lineage: Eukaryota > Metazoa > Chordata > Mammalia > Diprotodontia > Potoroidae > Potorous > Potorous gilbertii. The sequence goes on along the minus strand of CM053769.1, from coordinate 564,967,703 downwards.
AGGGCTCTTTTGTGGAAGGGAAATTTGTCATGTTATACTTGGCTCAAGTGGACACAAGAAAGAGCAATGATTGGCAGGTTGCAAAGAAACAAACTTATTTTTGAGGTATGATGTAAGGACAAACTTCCTTTAAATGTTAGAGTTATGCAAAAGTAAAATGACCTATCTTAGGAAAGAATGGATTCCACCTCATTGGATGTCTTCAAGCAACACCTTGAATAACACTTCTGGGGCATATTGTTGGGAAGCTCCTTTTTCATTTGAAGTCTGACTAGATGGCCATTGTGATTCCTTACAACACAGAAATTACATAAAACACTGTAGTTACAATAGTTTTTGAAGGAAAATAGAGTCTATGTTTGGTATAAACTCCAAATTAAAACACCTTTTTAATTTTTAGAAGAAATGTTTCTTTAAATATACCAAATGAAGTATTTCAGACTTGTATAATATTCAGGAATTTTGTAAAACAAGTTTCTTTAAAAAATATTTTCTTATGCCATGATGTTTTAGTGACTTCTAACTGGATAGATGTATGATCAAGCATCCTATGTTTTAAATTTAAAAAAAAGAAAAAGAATTCAATGATTACTAGTGGGAGGAGAGACAGTATCTGACGCTGTTTCCTGTATACCAGTGATGTCACACATTAATTGCCTACAATATTCAAGGGATAATAACCAAAGGAGCAGGCATTTTCTAGGAATTAATGACCACCTTAGAAGAGATGCTATTGGCCTGGGGGTTATGAATTTTAATACAATTTTAACTGATTTGTGCATTGGATTTCTAGAAAATGTATGTCCAGTTGTTGCCAGTTATCTTAAATTTTCTCTAAGTATTGTACAGATTACATCATTTAATTTTAATAATAGAGATACCATGGAACAGAGAGAGAATAGAAAAATGTTGTAATTGTTTCTTTTAGTCCTTACTTAGAAATCTAGTCATATTTTATATTTATATGGTATTTCTTATAAATCATATACTTTGCTTCAATGACAGTGATATTCATAAGTTAAAGATGCATGGACTATTTAAAAGTAGCAGAAATATCATGCTCAATATTTCAAGAGAAAATATAATTTTAGGGCTTTAGAAAGAGGAAGGTTTTTTTAAGCTTGGGTTGGAATAGCAAACTTTAAATCCATTTTAATTTAACTCCTTTCATGCTACAGTTTCATTGCTTTTTAAAACTCTGAACTTAAGTTTATCTCTCCATTAGGATAGGCTCAACCTTCCAGTGTACACATATACTTCCTTCCTTCTTTTCTTCCTTTCTTCCCCTCTCTCCCTTTCTTCCTTCCTTCCTTCCTTCTTTCATTTCTTCTCTCCCTTCCTCCTTCCTTTCTTTACAAATAGACTAATTTATGTATACATGCTATAATCTATAAACCTCTTCCTTCTTACCTGATTATATATATATTTTTCAAGGCCAGTATAAGGATCCCTTCTATCTTATTCTCACTACAGTAGTGTCCCTAGTGGAAGCAAACATATGCTTCTCTAATTGAATCATTTAGTGAAAAAGGAGGGAGGCTAGGGGTAGTAGGGTATGTGATATCACCACATCCATACTCTGTTAGAGAAGGAATTATGGCAGAAAAGACGGCAAAAATACAAAAGTATGCCTGAGAGGTGATGTAGGGAACATAGTAAAGGTAGAAGGAGAAGAAGAAAAGATAGAATGGTATTCTTGAAGCATATGTTTTACTCCTCCCCTCCATATATGGATCACTGTCTCTACTTAATAAATGCTCTGGTTGTTGATGTTTACTCAAGAATCCAGGCATATCCTATACTGATTTTCTATTGAAACAAGGGATATGGACTGCAACTGGGATTTCACTGATAGCATGGATTCCTAGGATTTGTGATTTTACTGGATTATTTGGTTTAGGGAATTTGAAAAAGGAGAAGCTCCTCATTATCAATGCAGTTTGGCACTTTTCTCTGAGACATACTAATTGACACATGCCAGTTATCTGGAAAACTTAGAGATCTGCCTAGCATCACACATCCATTAGGTCTCAAAATTGTGACTTGAACCCAGGTCTTCCTTGTTTTGAATCCATTTCTCTCATTGCTTTACCAAGTTGCTGTTATTTTTCCATAGTGATTTTTGTTTATTACATACCAAGTCTGAGAATTATAGACAAGGGATTATATTAGTGGAATGCTGTGAAAGATAGGATGGAAATGTATGAATGGAAAGAATATAAGCCACATATAGCAAGGAGATTTACCCCTGGGATAGCTTAAGTGTTATAACAAAGAAGGTGAAACAAAGACCTTTGTCACCTTGGGTAGATATGGTTGAACTTCTACACAATGGGAAGGAAAGGATGGGGGAGCTGAGGATATCCACATCAGTGAGACTACAGATTCCTTGCAATTTTGGAGTACACCACATAAGTATACAGGCAATACAACCATAAAACATAGACACAAAAATTAATTGAAGATTCAGTGTGTCTATGCAAACAACTGAACAAAGAACAAAATATGTGAACACAAAACACTATGAACATGGTTGGGTAAATGGTACATCACGTTTGTTTTTCCTGACCTTGTGATAGAATTTCTCTATCAAGGCCTGTTGACAGTGCACTAAAAGATCAGGGTTGATGTAGTAACAAAATGCAAAGAAAAAAGTCTGTAATATTATTTTCATTTAATTTTTACAAAAAATATCTTTTCTATGTAATTATAACCTTAAGATTTTTTTTCCAATGTTACCCTTGTCTCTGACACACTCTTCTGCATTCAGTCAATAGTCAATAAATGTTTTCTGAATTAAATTAACTTTAAGTTCAATGTTCTTTCTTTTATTCTGTGCCATCTATCCAAAAACAGCAATTTGTGGAAGGATAAGTACTTTGAAAAGTATTCTTTGTTAAAAAAAAAAATTAAACAAAATAAAAACCAGGTAAAGAAGGATTTAATTTCCTCTGATTTTTTTTATTTTAAAGTCATAACAACATTATTTTCACTCAGATGTAGAATTAGTTTAACAAGTTCACACAGTCCTAATCCCAGCCCACCCATATCCCATCCACTGCTAAATATGATCTGTGCTACTGGAGCTGAAGTGAAATACTAAATAAATTGTGGCCCCTTGGGGAAGTCACTTCATTTTTCTTCCATGCATATGGAATAAATTAGTGCTATTTGTAATTGAATCATTTAAAACTTAGCAAAACAGTTATGTCAGAAAAAGAATAACTATAAACTTTCTAATCCTATTTTTTTTGAGAGAGATGGATGGTCCGAGTGGCACCATTGCAATTTTGTTCTTTGGCACATATGAAATTTAACATGGTACCATAGATTGAGGACCTTTGAATTAGAAAAATGTAGTTTTAACATATTAGCTATGTGAGCTATGACACATATTAGCTATGTGAGCATAGTTACCTCACAATTTTGTAATGGCTCAGGTAGCTCTAATATTCTTAGATATGAGTTATCGAATTGTATCCAATTTCTACAAGAGGTATTCCTATACGGGAAATGGAACAGTAGATAAGACCAGGAATCAGGAAGATCTGAGTTCAAATCTAGCCTGAGATGATTACTAGCTGTGTGACCCTGGGCAAGTCACCTAAACTCTGCCTTCTTCAGTTTCCACTTTACTATTATACCTGTAAAATAGGAATAATACCTACTTTCAAGAATTGTTATGAGTAAAAATGAGATAATACTTATAAAACATTTTGCAGACTTTAAAGTGTACTATAAAGAGCTAGTTATTATTGTTGTAGAGAAAGCCTTTCCCAGCTCCTCTTAATCCCAGTGCCTCCCCTCTATTTATTTTAATTGCCTCTATTTACCTTCTATATAACTTAATTTGTATATATTTGTTTGCATGTTGAATCCTCCAATAGATTGTAAGATCCTTTGTGACAGGGATAGTCTTTTGCCTGCCCATCACTTAACCCAGTGTCTGGCACATAGCAGGTACTCAATAAATGTTGACTGCTATAGGATAAATTATCCAACAGACTTGGCTCAACAGTTAATGAAGGGTTCTCTTGGTCATTTTGAAGTGGCCATGCTTTTCAGGTGCTCAGTTATCATATGATCAGAGGTATCCTTGGAGTATATCTCCTTCTAAATTTAAATCAGTATGTCCCTCAATTCCCTAGCAGTTTCCAGGGAAACTTCACTTCACTTCCTGAGACAGCCCATGTAGATAAATTTAACTATGACATTTATATCAGAAGTTATTCATGTCCTTAAAATCTAATCCCCTACTTACTTTTTATTCACTGAGTAGAAAGAAGAAAGAGGCCAAAGGGACTTTAAATCAGGGTACAAGAGGAGGTGGTAACAGTATTGTTGAAGATCTAAGAGTGTGGGAGCCAAGATGGCCATGTAGAGGGAGCATTCCTTCCAAACTCTCCCAACAATGCCCTTTAACCAAATTCAAGGTAATACAACAAGTCAAATTCTGGAAGTCTCCAACTGTTTAATTTGAGTGAAGCTATAGAAAGCCACTGAAAGGAATTTTCAGTCTGTAAAAGATTACAATAGGTGCTCAAATTCCAGTCACAGTGAGGGATTTGAAAGCTAATATCATTAAGTACAAATTTCACTTGGAAAATGTTGTACACAAATCCTGTGAAAAGATTTCTGACATCTTTTCTTTACTATTAATTTTATCTTCCTTGTATTAGTCACTTGCCCCAAATTTCCAAGTCTTTTGTCTGTTCTTCAGTGTGATGTTATCAGCTATCCTGGAACACTAGCCATGAAAATTGTTATGTTAAGCATATTTCCAAAGGAACTTATTGCCTTAATAAGTAAGGAAAATGCTCGGAAGAAAGAGAATCATCATTCAAGATTCATTAGGAAAAAAATACCAAGTGATTTGCCACAGAATTCAAACTTCCCTTGCCATGGAACACTCACTGTATAGAGGTCTCTATGAAAGAGGAGAAAGGAAAAAAAGAGACTGCCACTAATCAAAATAAAGCAATGTTACCCTTTTAAGGGTAAGAACTGTTGCAAGATAACATAGATCCCAAACTAGTTTTTCTAGCAGCTCCAAATTATTAAAAATGAAAATTCTTTTCAGTTAGTAAGTGATCTCGGTGTCCAGATCTAATTTGTACAGATCTGATCCTTGTTTTCTATAAGTCTCTCACAAACATCATAGATAGGGACTCGATCTGTGTTTTCACTGGTATGAGTAATTCCTAGACGAAGGAACTCATTCTATTAGAACAAGTTGGTACCTTCTGAGAGCAGTGTGGCAAACAGAGCCAGCTTGTGCCAGAGGTCAGAGTTGAACCCAAGTCTTCTAGGTCCTAACTGATATAGTTATACTGACTACAAAACACTTTCATTGAAATGTATAAATAATGAATTTATATTAAAGAATATTAGTATAAAATGGAAATTTGCTACTGCTAAAATCTTTGACCTATCTCTACCACTGGTTTAAAGTTAACTTTATTCTTTTATGAGTTTAAAAGAACCATCTTATTTATTTGCTTAATTATTTATCTATATTCAAGTTGGAATGGAGCCCAGAAATTATCTAGTTGAACCCATATTCACGAAGAATTCCCACTATTAAATACCTACCAAGTTATCTAACATCTTCCTAAGGAATTCCAATAAGGAAGAATCCACCACCTCCCAAGGCAGTCCACTACCATAAGTACCTCTGTGTGGTCTTTTTTGTATACTTTTCTGAATGAGATTCTACTCAAATTCGAACATGTAGTCCTAATCCAGTGGGGCACATTATGAGAAATGAGGGACCAAACATTTAGGCTGGCCTAGTTGTGATTTTTAAACAATCTAGAAAACCATTACCCTCTCCTAGAAGGAAAGAGAGTAGGAGTAAGCCAGCAGCCACATGCAAAATAGAATGTTGTGAATGAATCAGAGTCAATTTCCTTCACTAAACACAATCCTTTTTTCTTCCCCTTCAGGGAGGATCTGAATGACTGAGAGTAGTTGCCTTTAAACAAGACCATATAGGTTTTTAAAGCTGGTAAAGTGACTCACGAGCAGATTTTCCACCGAGAAACCGTGTCATGAAGTTGACAAATAAGTGTAGGGAGTACTTTCTGACTGGGTCTTAAAGGCCAGGAGAGAGGTAACTTTGATGAGTGTGGAAATAATAAGAAAAGCATAGCATCTTCCCCATTTCTGCTATTATATAAATGTTATATTTTTTTAGGTTACCTCCCTCCTCAACTACCCCCCAAGCAGTTCATAGACAATAAAACACCAGGAATCCCTGAAGAGTGGTAAAATGCTGACATGATTTAAGAAGGAAGACTCTGATAAGAAGAGAAAAATCTAATAAACAGTCTAGAGAACCTTGGTGAGTCTCAGCTGCTTGCCAGGGTAAGCAAAACCCCTCCCAAGGAAAACAAAAGGAGTCTTAATCACAAGGACATTCTACTCACAAACCATCTGAAGGAGAAAGTTAGGGCCATGACCTCTGCAAGCTGAAGTTATGAGCATACTGACAAGAAAATATTTGACTTGGTTCAAGAAGCAAAATCAGTCATTGGATTTTTTAATATCTTTTCCCCCTCAATAAACAGTAAAATAATGTAGTACTTTGTTTATACGTGAGAATGTGTATCTATGGTAAATATCTCTCACGTAGTAATGTCTATTTAATCCAGTCTTGATTTCGACTTTCACTTTAATCCCTGTAAAAAACTGGCTTTGTAGGACTTTTGCCTGAGTACCTTTTTTTTTTCAACTGAATTAGCCAATGAAACGCATCTCTAAGAGCTGAGGAGTGGGACAGACACAGAGGGGTCTATTCTACCACTTCCTCTCAGAAAGTGCTCCTCCCTGTACCAGTGAGTTCATGACCTCCTCATCCCACCTTTCACATGGGTTATGTTCCAAAATGTGTTTGTGAGTTTTTTGTTTAGAACTAGGAATATTTAGAAACCAATATTATAAATGATGAAAGGGAGCTGGCCTTGGAGTCAGGAACACCTGTTTTCAAATTCTGCCTCTGACTTGTATTAGTGGCATGACTATGGGTAAGTCGCATAATCTCTTGCTGTTTAAGAAAACTCTCGAAAACTATAAAGGACAGTCAAACTGCAGTTACTTCTATGGATGGAGTTACCACACTGGGAGTTCAGTGACAGATGATGTCACAGGACCATAAAAAATACATATATAAACATGTATACACACAGAGAGGTGTGTGTGTGTGTATTAGAGTACTCTTAGAGGCTAACTGATATCTTTTGTTTACTACCATTGACTCAAGTCCCCACCAACTATGATGACCAGCACCCCAATTTCATTGCATCACTTAATATCAGGTAGCTTTTACAAAGGTATATTCACTTCAAAGATTTATCAAGAACAAAGTACAGATATTTCCTCTACTACCTCAGGGATAGAATCTGCCCTATACCACTTTGGGCTCTGACCTATGTCAGTCTTTTCGCAGTTCTTTCATCGCATCAGCCCTACCAAGTTTATGTACAAAGGCAGCACTGCTGCTAGATGGGTCCTTGTTTCATCTGCTACTAAGCTGGGGTTCTGAAAATCAATTCTAAGGGAGATGCGCAAGCACTTCCTACCAGCTGCATTGCTTGGTTTCAATTTCACTTAGTTTCCTCCTCAACAACCCCCACACCAGGAAACTTATCATGACCTAGATTGCTTCAGAATTGGTACTCATTAGTTCAGTCAGGTCTGACTCTCTGTGATCCCATTTGAGGTTTTCTTGGCAAAGATACTGGAGTGGTTTGTCACTTCCTCTCTAACTCTAGCTTTACAGATGAGAAACAGACAAATAGGGGTTGGGGGACTTGCCCAGGGTCACCCAGCTAGGAAGTGTCTGAGACTGGATTTGAACTCAGAAAGATGAGTCTTTTGACTCCAGAGCTGGTGCTCTATCCGCTTTGCCAACTAGTTACCCAGTACTCAATCCTCTTAAGTCTCCTCAGTTACCTCTATCCTTCTGATTGGACTAACTTTTCTTCCCTCCCAACCTTTTCAGCTTTATATCCTACGTTATCTTTGCAACATTAACTTGTAAGCTAACTAAGGACAGGAAATGTCCTTTGCTTTTTTGTTTCCTTAGCATTTATCACAGTACTTGGCACATAGTAGATGCTTCATAAAAGTTTGTTGTATTGTATTGAACACCTTGTTCAGCTATAATTTGATCTTCACAACAACATTATGAGGCAGGTGCTTTTATGACCTCCATTTCACAATTGAGGAAACCAAGGCAGAAAAGCTAAATGACTTAGCTAGTAAGTGTTTGAGACTGGATTTGAATTCAGGTCGCCCTGTCATTCGTTGCTCCTTTGAGCATCCGTACTGCGCTGGCTGCAAACCTAGAATCTGATATGCTGGGACATCAGGAGACACACCATTCCTTAATATCTGAGAGGTAGCAATTCCGAACTGGTTTCAAATGCAAACTCTGGAATTCCAGAGTCCTGGGGTGTATGCTATGGACTTTCAGAGCAGTCTATGGACTCTGTCCCTTCACTGGTCGCTATAAGAAAATACCTAGTTCTCTCAAAGGCACCAAGGCAGAGAGGTTGATGAAGTTGACAGGCCCTTTGAAATGCTCCTGGGACCAAAGAGGAGCCTCATCTTTAACACATGGCCAACCAAATGGAAACAGTTACAAAATGAGCCTACATGGTCCACAGTCTCTCCAAGGCATGATCTCCCAGAAGCAGCCTCCCTGATTGTTCACATGGAGATTTGTATGGGTCAAAAAATCTGATGCAGTATGGTTGTGTACCTGAACTCACCCACCCACTTATCTGCATGTCTTTCAGTTTGTCTCTCTACACACACACACACATTTACACATAACATATATGAGTACATATACACACACTATATATGTATTCAAATATACCTATCTACATCTATATATGTATACTATTCACATATGTAAATGTACACATATATAACTACATAAAGAGATTATATAGCTAATGAAACTAACTGTATTTATCTATAGATATAGAAATATATGAATAGAAATGTATGGGTACATATGTATATACACACAAATGAAAATATATACATTTACATATACGTAGCTAGATATACAAATACTATAATCTAATATCTATGTAACCACATATATGTTCTACAGAAATACCTATAAGGATACATATACATATATGCATAAATATATGTTTACATATACATATGCATACATATTATATTTATGCATATATGTATATTATGGAAATTATATTATGTATATTATGTATAAATGGAAAGAAAACAATGTTTTTTTTTCTTTATGAGATAACTGGGATAGAGTTAGTAAAGAAGATGAAGGAGGAATAGATTTTTAAAAGATGTTTTGTAATGAGTACTAGATCTAATGTCAGAGATCCTGAGTTTTAATTCTGCTTCTGCTACTTTTTGCTTCTGTGACCTTGGATAAGTGACATCTCCTCTCAGTAAAGCACAGAGGGTGAAGGAGATGGTCTCGAAAGTCTTAGTCCAACTCCAAACTTTGGAATCTGAGAATCACTTGATTGGACTGTTTAACTTGGTATAAACTGAGCTGTTAACTAGCAAGAGACAAAATAACCAAGGAAATAGGGAAGCACAGTGCACACCTTCCTCTGAAGGAGGATAGAGTCTTACACATATATTTGTACATATACACACATGTAGGTGTGTATACATACGTGTATATGTGCACACATATACATATATATTTGAGTAATAAATACATTTGCATGCATGTATGTGTACATCTATGTAGATGTATGTATTTCTTCCAAAATGAAACAGATTTGTTATCAATGCTAATCTAGACATTGTAAGCCACAGTGATATTTACAGAGACATTTACCTAATACAGAAAGGAATTTTATAAGTGCCCAAGAGAGGTTTAAATGAAATAGAAATTTTCAGAGGAAGGAGAGAACATTTCTAGTTGAAGTGATCAGGGAAGTCTTCATGTAAATATGGCCACTGATTTATTAAGGGTTGGTTGTACTTCAAGAGGTAGAGTTAGAGAAGAATCATATTCCTGGCCTAGAAAACAGCATGAAGAAAGGAAATGGGAAGTGAAAAATGATAAATATTTCAGCTTGGCTAGAAGAATATATTAATTAAAATAGTGAGATGGAAGGACGTGAAAGTAGATGTGTAGGACTTTGAATCAAGGCTAAATCATCTGGCCTTTACTTGGTAGGCAATAGAGAGTCATCACAGGGTTCTAAGCAGTCATTTGTATCAGATTTTTATATGTAGAAGTTAAATCTGCCATTGATAAAAAAAAAGAAATGTTAGAGATAGAGTCTGGGGACCAGGGAGGGAGGAAAGGGGGAGCAATTACAAGCATATTGAAATATTCCTACAGTGGGAGAATAAATTCCAAAAAGAGAGTGGAGACCCTGAAAACAGAAAAGGGGGTATAGACATCAGGTAGAATACAGAAGACTTGGCAACTGATTGGAGACAAGGATCAGCTAGGGTTAAGTTTCAAATTCTTAAAATCAGAGTCACTGGGACATGGACTTGAAAGAGATTTTATAGATTGGGTCCAACTTCCTACCCTCTGTTAACCAGTTTCACAGGTGAGGAATCTATCTCAAAAGGGTAAAATGACTTTCCAAGGTCATGCCGTATTGTACATAACAGAGAAAATATTTTCGTCTCAGTTACTTGATAACAAAACCATTATTCTTTTCATCATAAACATACTGCCTCTTATGTTGTCACCTATTTTGAATTGAATTGTAGATTTATTAGTTAACCAGTCAATTTGATCAAATTTAAAAACCAAAAAAGTCTACTTTGGAGTGTAAGTTCAGTATACTGCATGCCTCTCCAAAGGATTAATCAAAGGAGTGGTCAAATGGACACAAATTCTGTTTGAGTTTGGTGTTAGTTTATATTTTTCTTCAATTAATTTTTAAAAAGTATTTAGACCATTTGAATTTTGGTCAATTTTTGCATAGCTACCTGTATCCCTTTGAAATAATTAATATCAGTATAAAGTAATATTCAACTAGGAAAAAAACTCAATTTGACATGGCATCTTCCTGTTATTTATCCTAGAATAAGAAGCATGGTACTGGGAAAGTATATGGAAACTTAACTATTCTCAAAATTTTCGGTTCTTCTGAGAATAGGCAAGACTGAAATTGGGATGCTCAAAGAGATTTCCCTCTAACTCTTGGAAAGCCAAAACAAATCCATTTAATATTTTCCTATGAACATCATTCAATATCGCCTACCTCTATACCCAATCAAATTTCAGAATCATAAAATTCTTTTAAGATAAGTTAGCAGACTTCCTGAGTAAGAAAACTCCTGGCACATTGCTGGAACTGAGTCTAATTTTAAATTGGTGTGGATGCTTTTGTATTGCTAACGGTGATTGAGGGAGGATGTCAGGAGGACGTCTGAATTGAATGAGTTTGCATAAGCAGGATTTGGCTTCATTTCACAGGTATATTAATACCACTTAGAAATCTGAACTTTTATGAACTGATCCTGCCCCTACAATAACCTGCCTTGTTGTTATGGCACTTAGTGACATTTTCTGCTGTGTTGTATAATGACTTAAGGGCTGTAATGGGTTCCATGCTGTTAAATGTCATCAAATATCATGAATCATAAACAATTCCATCATTTCCACCTAAGATTAGGAATACTTATGAAGTTTAATCTCAGTTTGAGTTTTCCAAGTCCTTTTAAAGGAAGACCTTTTAATTTTTTTCCTCTCTCTAGTTTCCAAGAAACTCCCAACTTTCTTAATTACTGTATGTGAACTGGATAGGTGAGGATATAGATAGACGATGGATAGACCAGTGGCAATTCATGTAAAACTCAAAGGACAAACTGTGTATAGCAGGAATAGTCAGCTGGGCAGATGGAAGCAGAACTCTACCATTTATCCAAGGTGACTGCCAAAAGGAAAATGCGTAGCATATGTTTTCATTTTCCAAATGCAATATAGATTTTTCAAACTTTTTATGAAAAAAAGTTTATGGATTAATAAAACTGAAGATCAATAAAAATTAAAAAGTAAAATGATGAACAAAACATGGAAACTTTCAAATTGCTTTTAATGGAATAAAATATATATACATACATATATGTGTATATATGTAATAGCAATAAAAAGTAACAGAGTGGAACACATGTAATGGAACATATGATTGCATTTATCAAATAGATTCCATTATTACTTTCATAATTTTGAAATATAAAATCATATAATAACTTAAAATTAATTTTTTTCTTAAATTTACTTTTTCAACTAATAATTATTTACTTTCTTACATCACTCTGTATTTTTAAAAAAAATGTTTTAAATATGTGTCATGAAACAAAACAAATCTCCATTGGTCATATCCAAAAATTGTATATTTTCCATGGAGGTTATTGCTTATTTGTCAGGAGGCATGTTATCATTGGCCATCTGGAGCCATGACTGGTCATTGTGTTGATCAGAGTTCTTAAGTCTTTCAAAGTTATTTTTCTTGACAATGCTAATACAATTTTAAATAATGTTAAACAATAACTAGTATTTATAAAGTACTTTAATGTTTGCAAAGTGCTTTGCATATGTTATCTTGTTTAATAATCACATTAACCCTAGATATAGGTGCAATTTTACAGATGGCAACACTGAGGCTGACAGAGGTTAATAGGTTTGCCAAGGGTGTCATATCTAGCAAATGTTTGAGGCAAAATTTGAATTCAGGTCTTTGTGACTCGATGTCAGAACTATCTATAATGCAAATTTACACATAAATTTGGCCTTGTAGCCTAAAAAGGTAAGTCAGAATGGATGGAAAATAAGAAAAATCAAAACATTCTGATTCACAGCTAAAGGGAAATTGAAGTGGTCAAAAATGAATCGAATTGTAAGGAGAGTCATCATTAAAATGGTCAATCAATTTCTTCACCCTAAATCAAATAAATTATAAGACCCTGAACCTTGATACATTAGCTAGGGATAAACATGTCTCAGTCAATCAATGATTTTAGGCTGCATTTGAAAAGATTTTGATTATTTAAGATGTCTTTGAAAGTCACTGGATGAAATGAAATTTTGGACAAGACCATTCAAGAGTCCTGGTTTTTTCTATGGATCCTTATGTATCTTCTATAAAATCATAGATCATTTCAGAAACAAGGTGAATAAAGCATCTAGCAACTTAGTGGTGGGAGTCATTCTAGATAAGCTCCTAGGAAAGGATCACTTTGGCAGGAGATGTCAAACAAGTTGGGTTTCCTCCCCATAGCTCTTGGCCAAAGGAATATGTTTTTGACCTTCATAAGTCCTAGAGGATGGAAGACTTCCTAACTTCCCATCAGCTCAGCATATCTGGAATGGAAGCCGACAGGAGTATCTGAGACTAGCTGCATATTTGAGGGTTTACAAAGAACCCAGCTACCAAAAGGTAGTTTCCCACCTAGGGGAGGGGAGGGAACTCCAGGAAAATGACTTCCAAGAGCCATGAATTACCCCTTTTCCACTGTCCATGGGCACATTTTGCCCTTGTCTCTGCATGTACTGCTTAAGAGTGTATCATTAACTTTTAGGGATATGTTTTGTACCTAATATACAACTATGCCACCATAGGAAAATACCCCTTTCTTAAATTTAGACAAATCTGACTGATGGATAACCATGATAATCATGGCAGAAAGTATGGCAATGAGGGTTTTGTAACTATAAACTGAGAAAGACACTTGTCATAACCCTTTCTGATCTATTCTAAGAGCTCATATGAGACATATTACCACTCTTGGGGGACCAGTGGGTGGGACGACTCACCAGTTCATGTGAAAGTTAGAATAAGCATCCATATAGTCTGCAGGTGCTAAACAGTTATATTAAATTTTAATATATCATGATATAGGTAAAATTCACTTACAATGATTTGTACCTTGTAACTAGCCAAATAGGCATTTTGCCAGTGTTTGCCGGCCATACAAAACTTCCTGAAAAAATGGTGAGTTCAAATAAATAACAATTTTTAGTCTTAATTTTTTTCTACATAACAGCACAGATAGTTTTGTTGGTACATAACCAGACTGCCCAAAGACAGATACAACTAGGAAAACAAAGAATTATTCATCCACCCACCAAATTAATAGAACTCTATTGAGACTAATTCTATCCCTCTCTACTTTGTTTTGTTTGTGTAGACCTAACCAAAAGAGATTGTTAGAATACACATGGCAAGACAATAGATTTGTTTCTCATCAGAGGTTAGCCAAACTCAAATGCTCCATGTCACAAAGAAGTTAGTCTGGAAGGGAACTGACTTGTATTTTTTCACCCACACCAAGAAAATGAAATGAAATTACGAAAAAGCTATTTTGAATAACTATCTCTTTTGCCTTAGTTGTGAACAATTCATTCATACTTCTAAAGTCCTATTATGTATATCTGCAAGGATGGTTACAAGAGCAATAACAGAAATAGGGAAATTGAATTTATATCCCAACATCCACCTTGGCATTGGAACCATTTGGATTTAACAGGGAATGGAAAGAGAGAGAGGAAATGCAGAGGGAGTGGGGAGATAGAAGGGAGGGGGATGATGATGGGCCTCTGTGTCATGACTAATTTTCCCCAGAAGCAGGACTGGGAAACTTTCTCACTGCTGCTCAAATGATCTATGATATGCACTATGAGGAAAAAAGACTCTGAAATGTCATGGTTCTTGCTCCAGTGGAAGCTGAATTGACCTCCCCCTTTGGTCTCAGACTCCTTATTTCTTTTCCTTGCCACATCCTAATGAGACATAAACCTTCCCTAACTACACCCTTATCTCAAGACCTAAAGTATTTCTGCTCTAGGAACTTCAATGAACCACAGCTTCAGAGGAGACACATTAAATTGTTATTTGCTATAATTTTCCCCAAAAAAACTTGAAGATCTTAATATCTGCTGGTATGAGTTAAGTAAAAAATTCCAATCCTCTCCATTCTCCCGTAAAGGATCCAATGTTCTGATCTGCAGAAGAATGGAGAGACATATAGTTTTATTGCAACTAATCATAAACGTGGATCTCACAGAAAAAGTCAGTAATCAAAAGTACTCTTTTTTGGTATGAAGTGGGGGAAAATCTGATTTTGGAACAAATGTAGAATTCATACATGAGAAGATGCTTCTAGTTGTGTGAATATGCCATTTGCTCATAGGGCATACCATGAAGTCAAAGGCATTTACTTGAATTCCCATTTTCCTCATGTATCCTTTTAAATTAAGACCTTAAAGAAAAACAATTTACATTTATGTGCTCTTCTCCTACCAAATTTTATAAACCAATTCATTCCTTTCTTTCTTTTCCCCATCCCCCATTCTCTTAAATTTGTATTAAGAGCCAAGGAAGAAGTCAGAGCCAGTTATTGTACACAAATCATCTCCCGGCTGAAGTTTTTGGTGGCAGCCAAGAGAGGAGAAGGAAAAAAAATTAGAAAAATTTCAATTTCAGGACCATTATTATTTTCATTAATCATAAGAGGCGCTGTCACCCCTGTCCTTATTCTTTAGAGGGAGATCTATTATACGGTCCATTTAGTCCAAGCCATATTACCTCATATGTTTTCCTGGCTGACCAAATAAGACTTAAGAGATAAAACAATTTACTGTTCATTATGATCCGTGTCACTGGAATCAATCTATTAACCTACATTAACTGGATATGTGACGATATCTCACATACACGCTTCTCTGGTTTAAAGGAAAGGAAAAGAGAATGGGGAGGAGGGAAGAGAGTGAAAGGAAAAGGGAGAGGGAAGGAAATCAAGGCCCATAAAGTGCAGCAGACGTATAATTTGCCAAGCGAATACAACTTCATTTTCCAGTGCCCACTGCCGAGCCCTCCACATCTTCACGCAGCCCCTGACCTGTGAAGAATTCTAACAAATTGGCTTCTATTGTGGAGCCAAAAGGTGCCATCAATGAAGGGACGGTTCGCTGGTCCTAAAGTATGATGGGAAATCGCAGGATGGAATAAAGAGCTTCAGTTTTATGAAGTTAACCCATTAAGGTGAAAACCAAGCAGGAGGCTACGGCTAGGGGAGTGCCCTTTGGAGAGCTCCATCAAGAGGAGAGAATTTATTCAGCTCCCTTGACCAAACACAAGGAAGCAACTCTCAACAAGCCAGGTAAAGTAATAACAATAGTCGCAGTCATCATCGTCCTCGTAGTAGTAGTAGTAGTATTCAATAGTAGTAGTAGAAGTACTTAATAATACTTAGAATTGCCTCCTTTTCTTTTTTTTTCCGAACGATGAAAGTTCTACGGTGTCACAGGGTAGCCTCTTTCTCTTTTCCTGTCTCTTTCTCCATGCTTGATGTAAGGCAAGTATCTTATGGAAGGAAAGTAGATCCATAGGTGATCTTCTTGATATACTCTTGCACAGAAAAAAATAATTTTTGAGTAAATGGTAGAGAAGTTAAGATGGTATGTCACCAATATGCAGTTCAATCATCTTATTTATCCTGCTTTCAGAATTGCTTGTTAAGAGCTCATCTGGGCATAGATTTGTTGGGGTTGTTTTTAATTGTCTCTGAGACTGTGTGGCTCTATGTGCAGTTGGTGACAAGTACAGCCTGCTCAGTGCCTACAGTCAGAGCCCTCAGTAGGCTGTGCATTAATCCAAATCTTCCAAACTGCCAAGTTGTTGAGCATTGTTAACTCACAGTCAGAGCAGGTTGCACCCAATATGGGAAAACCACCACCTGTTTCCATTCTGGTGAGGAAAAACAAAAACTTCAGACTACATTTATTCCCATTTCATGGGCTATTTGGTCCGCTAATTACCCCTAGGAATTTGAGATTAGTCCTGGGGAAGGAAAAAAATAAAACACAACAAAACAGCTCTTTACCTACTGCTTGCTCCCTATCCAGTACAGTTAATTCAGAATCTCTTAGCTCAATTGTCCCATTTCTGCCAGGGGGAGAGGAGTTGAGTTTCTGGCAGTCATATGTGTGGGTGTGTGGTAATCTGTCTGCAACTTCATTTAGTGAACAGGAAACTCAAGCTAATGAGGGTAATCATGATGTTATATCATCCTTGACCAGGGACAGGGTCAGCATCTCCCATGGCCCTTTCAAACATTTCTTAGGGATGGTAGCAGTGACAGTTAGAGGCAAAGCTCTTGTTTCACTTTGAATCTGAGCAATATCCCACTTCCTCTTGGTACTAATGAGGTGTCCCTGATCACCCAAGGAACCCAAACCAGTTCATTCTTTGTAACTTGCCCCAGTTTTCCTTTTGTGAGCCACAGTTAACCTTCACTGTGGTGCATTCTCCTGGAGTTAGGAATTTAGTCCCTTCTCCTTATTCCAAGACTCCCAAAGATCTACCAGCATCAGATCATAATGACTTAAGAAATTTTATTCATAACTGTACAAACAAAATGTTTTTTCCATTTTAAATCCATCATATTTATTTTAAACTATATCAAAATCTAAATGAAAATAAGGTTCCTCATTTATAGTCTATACCGTCATGCCCCAATGTCTCCCATGGGAGAAGAGAGCTCTAAGCAGGTGTACAATATACTGATCCATTGATTCAGTGAAGCTGATTCTAGTTTCCCCACAATGATCTCCAGCTGTGTTTTCTCTCAGGGTCTCGTTTCCTCATAGACCCTGGTTTCCTTTCCTCTATTGGCTACTACTCTGCCTCCCTCATTAAGATAGGCTAGAATGTCATTCCCAGCACATTTTAAAATGGCAGACCCATATTGCCTTCAAAGATAGTGTACTGTAGGAAAATAAGGGAGGATTATTCTTTTATGAATAGCACTTCCAGACTTCAAATTAAAGAAAAATATAAAATATTTTCTATAAAGAAA
Organism: Potorous gilbertii; assembly: GCA_028658325.1. Lineage (NCBI taxonomy): Eukaryota > Metazoa > Chordata > Mammalia > Diprotodontia > Potoroidae > Potorous > Potorous gilbertii. Next base: position 564,949,868 of record CM053769.1, on the reverse strand, counting down.
AAAATAACCAAAACAAGTTGAAACAGACTAAAAAAAAGTAAATCAATAGAAAGGACTGTACAATAAATAAATCTAAGTAGATAAATTACCTGGATAACATATCCTTATTTGACAAGAAAGCAATCTGGCAGAAATTAGGTTTGGACCAACATCTTATACCAGATTTCATGATAAGTTCAAAATGTGATCTGAAAAATAAGGTTGCACTTAAAAAAAAACAGGAATTAAGTAGTTCAGGTAACTTTCAGAGATATATCTAGGGGAGAGTTCTTAAGCAAATACAGGATATAAGTGATTATAAAAATTATTTCAGTAAATTGGGAAACTTTTGGATGAATAAAGTCAAAGCAAATAAAATAAGTGAAGCTGTCAGTTGGGGGGAGAGAATCTTTACATAATATACCTCTGATAAGTATTTGATGTCCAAGATGTATAGAGAATTCAGAAATATTATATTTAAGACCAATGTCATTTTCAGTAGATGTTATCAAAGGATATAAACAAATAGATTTTCAAAAAAGAATGTGAAATTATTAACCCAGTGTTACCCCAAAATTGACAAATGTGAAATTGGCAAAGATGATAAAATATAGGAGTAGTTAATGTTGGGGGAAGTTATTGTGGAGATGGACATATTAGTACACTATTGGTTGAAGTATGACTTGATCCAGGCATTATAGAAAGCAATTTCTAATTTTTCTTTGAAAGTGACTAAAATTTCTAAACCTCCTCCCTGAGAAGCTATTATCAAGGAGGTTATAGTTAAAATAAAAAAAATTTATATACACCTAAATATTTATAGCAGCACTTTTAGTGAAAAACAAACAAACTAAAAATAGAGGAAGGGCTCTTAGGTTGAGCAACAAATGAACATAATGGAATTTTCTTGTGCCACAGGAAATTATGAACATAAGGAATGTGGAGAAGCATGGGAAGATGTATAAATAAGCAGAACCAGGAACATAGTATACACAATTATTTCAACAGTAATCAAAATGAAACTAAATGCTATACAAATATCTATGACTGAGCTCAAAGAAGATATGAGAAAATATTTCTTCCTTTCTTCTTTGTATCATTGTGAAACCATGTGAGTTAATACTTTCAGACTTCAAATTCAGTTGATGTGTTTAGTTTGGCTACATTTTTTCTCATTTCTTATTCTTTGTCATAAAGGATGACTATGGGAAGAGGAGGAGAAAGGTATATTTGGAAATGAAGGTATTTTAATGAAAGTACTTTATGTTCATATACAGGTAAGATATGTAAAAAGAGAGAAATGGAAAGGAAGAGAGCGAAAACAGAGAGCAATATCATATTCAATTTGGGGGACTATATTTTTGGAATGACATTAATGACATAGAAGGTATGTAAAAGTGACCAGAACAGTGATGGGACTCAAAACATTAGGAAAGGATCAATTAAGGGAATTGGGGGCATTTAACCTGGAGGAAAAAGACAACAAGGATATGACAGCTCTCTTCAAGTACTTGAAAGTCTATAAGGTGGAAATAGGATTAGATTTACTCTACTTTGCCTTATATATAATAACTAAGACTATTGGGTGAACTACATGGAGAGAAATATTTTTGTTGAAATTAGAAGAGGGGAAATAAACAACTTTTTAACCATGCTATCTGAAAATAGAGTGGGCTTCTTTGAGGTACATTGTTAGACATTCCTACTAACATATGAGTTGGAGCAGATAACCTACTCTAATGATTAGATTCCATGTGATGCCATCTCTACTGCTTCACTAATGATTTCATATAGTTCTTTCTCTATTGTTTGTTGGTCTAATACTCATGTAGCAAGCTTATCCTATCCCAGGGCTTCTAAAATTCTCTGCTGTTTCTATGATTTTATGTATTGACAAATACATCTCTCTCCAACCATTATTGCCACTAATGGCTTTGTGTGTGTATGTGTATGTATTTGTATACAGTAGTGTCATTAGTACTTCTGTTACATATGTGGGATGCCCTATACACCAAGGAAATAAAGTAGATTTGGGTCAAGATGCTGGACGAGATTCATAGCCATGTAGTAAAGTAACAGGATTTTAAATCATGAGTTTTTGTGTTAGAGATCATTCAATAGAATCTTTATTTGCTCTTCCAAATGGCTCTCCAGCTACTCTCTGGATTAGTTCTACTACTTATTTACTTCTGGGTTCAAATCTACAGTACCTGTCCAAAATATGTATACTGATGGACTAAATCAATTAGTACCAATTCAACTTTCATTTTTCATTCATTTATTTTTGGACTAGTAAGGAAATATAATTTTAAAAATGTTTTCCAATAACATGTAAAAACAATTTTAACATTCTTTTTTTTATATTTTGGGTTTCAAAGTCCCTGCCATCCCTCTTCCATCATTAAGAAAGAAAGCAATTTTATATAGATTGTACATAAATAGTTATATAAAACACAGCTCCACATCAGTTATGCTGTGAAAGAAAATACAACCAAAAAACCCCAAGAAAAATAAAGTTTAAAAGTTTGCTTCAATCTGCATTCAGACCCCATCAGTTTTTTTCTCTGAAGGTGTATAGGATTTTTCACCAAAGTCCTTCAGAATTGTCTTGGACTGTTATATTGCTGAGAACAGTCAAGTCATTTACTGTTAATCATTGGAGAGTATTCCTGTTACTGGATCCACCATTCTCTAGGTCCTGCTCATTTCACTTTGTTATCAGTTCATGTAAGTTTTTTGACATCTTTCCAAAAGTATCCTGCTCATCATTCCTTATAGTATAAGAGAATTTCATTACAATCATATACCGTAGCCTGTTCATTCATTTCCCACTTGATGGATGTCCCCTCAATTTCTAATTCTTGGCTAACATTGAAAGAGCACTATAAATATTTTTGTACGTATCTGTCCTTTGCCTTTTTAAAAATAATCTCTTTGATGTACAGATCTAGCAGTGGTATTACCAAGGCAAAAGATATGGACGGTTTCACAGTTCTTGGGTCATAGTTCCAAATTTCTCTCCAGAATAGTTAGAACAACTCCTCCAACAGTTAATGTTCCATTCTTCCTACTTCCACTTTAGCATTTGTCATTTTCCTTTTATATCATATTAGCCATTCTCTAACTAATAGTGATTGAGAGCATTTTTTTCCCATATGACCATAGATAGCTTTGATTTTTTCATCTGAAAACTGCTTATTCTTATCTTTTGATCATTTAGCAATACAGTGACTTCTATAATTAAAAATTTGATTCAGTTCTCTATATATTTGAGAGAAGAGGTGGTTATGTAGTTCTGCTAAATCTTGGGTCAGCCTGACTGTGGTTCCATGACATTTGGATTGTTTCTTTCAATATTTTCTCTTTTGTTGATGAACTCTGGAATTTGACTCTAATATTGTTGGAAATTTTTCATTTAGGGATCTTTTCATGAGGTGATCAGTGGATTTTTTCAGGTTTTCCAATAAATTTCATATTTTGTTCTACTTTTATAATTCTTTTGATTTGATTTGATTTTCTCTTGAAATTACTAGGAGTCATGAGCTTCCATTTGCCAATTCTAATTTCTATAGAATTATTTTCTTCATTGACATTTTTGTACCTCCTTTTCCATATGGCCAACTATACATTTTAAGGAGTTCCTTTCTTCAGTGAATTATTTTAATTAATTTGTTATCAGTTTTCAACAATCACTTCAATTAGTTTTAAATTTTCTCTCCTTACTACCCAAATGACATGCAATCTTATGTGAGTTCTACACATGCATTCTTATTAAACACTTTTTCACTTTAGTCATGTTGCATAGAAGAATTAAAATGAATAGGAGAAACCATGAGAAAAACAGAAAAACAGAAACATAACAAAAGAGAAAATTGTCTGCTTCATTCTGCATTCAAATTCTATAGTACTTTCCCTGGATATGGATCAAATTTTGCATCAAGAGTCCTTTGGAAATGTTTTAGATCCTTGCACTGCTGTGAAGGGCTGAGTCTGGATCTGTTCATTTCACTCAGCATCCGTTCATATAAGTCATTCCAGGTTTTTTTGGAAATCCACTTGTTCCTCACTTCTTGTAGCACAATAGTATCCAATTACATTCATATACCACAACTTAATCAGCCATTCTCCAATTGATGGGTATTCCCTCACTTTTCCGTTCTTGACCACCACAAAAAGAGCTGCTGTAAATATTTTTTGTATATGTGGTTCCTTTTCCCATTTTTAAGATCTCTGGGATACAGCCCTAGAAGTGATATTGCTGGGTCAAAGGGTATGCACATTTTTTATAGCCTTTTGGGAACAGATCCAAATTGCTCTCCAAAATGGCTGGATCAGTTCAGATACACCAAAAATGAATTAGCATTCCAACTCTCCCACATCTTCTCCAACGTATATCATTTTCCTGTTTTGTCATGTTAGCCAATCTGATAGGTGTGATGTGGTACCTCAGAGTTGTTTTGATTTGCATCTCTCTAATCAATAGTGATTGAGAGTACTTTTTTCATATGATTACAGATAACTTTAATTTCTCCCTCTGAAAACTGGCTATTCATATCCTTTGACTATTTATCAGTTTGAGAATGACTTGTATTCTTGTAAATTTGACTCAGTTCTCTATATATTTTAGCAATGAGGTCTTTATCACAGATGCTAGTGGTAAAAATTCTTCCCCAATTTTCTTCTTCCCTCCTAATCTTGATTGCATTAGCTTTGTTTATGCAGAAATTTTCAATTTAATCTAATCAAAATTATCCATTTAGTACTTCATAATGTTCTCTATCTCTTGTTTGGTCATAAATAACTCCATTATCCATAAATCTGACAAGTAAACTATTCCTTGCTCCCTAATTTGTTTATAGCCCACCCATTTGGACTTTATTCTGATATATGGAGTTAGACATCGGTCTATGCCCGGTTTTCACCACACTATTTTCCAGAATTTTTCATCAAATAGTGAGTTTTTAGTGAAGTTGAGTTTATCAAACAATAGATTGCTATAATCTTTTACTACTATATCTTGTGTACCTAACTGATTCCACTGATCTACATCTCTGTTTCTTAGTCAGTACCAAGTGGTCTTGAGGACTGCTGTTTCATAGTACAATTTGAGATCTGGTATGCCTAGGCCACCTTCCTTAGCCCACCTTCCCTAGCCACCTTCTTTTCATTAATTTCCTTGATATTCTGGACATTTCGTTCTTCTCGATGAATTTTGATGTTATTTTTTTCTAGCTCTATAAAATGATTTTTTGGTAGTTTGATTGGTATGGCATTGAATATGTAAATTAATTTAGGTACAATTAACATTGTTATTATATTAACTCAGCCTACCCACAAGCAACTGATATTTTCCTAGTTATTTAGATCTGACTTTATTTGTGCAAAAAGTATTTTGTAATTTGTGTTCCTATAATCCCTGGATTTGTTTTAGCAGGTAGACTCCCAAATATTTTATAGTGTCTACAGTAACTTTAAATGGAATTTCTCTTTCTATCCCTTGTTTTTGGGCTTTATTAGTAATATATAGAAATGCAGATGATTTATGTGGGATTTTTTTTTTGCATCCTGCAATTTTGCCAAAGTTGTTTATTATTTCAAGTAGTTTTTTTTATTTCTAGAATCTTTAAGTATATTGTCATATCATCTCCAAAGAGTGATAAGTTAGTTTCTTCTTTGCCTATTCTAATTCTTTCAATTTCTTTTTCTTCTCATTGCTAAAGCTAACATTTCTAGTATCATATTGAATAATAGTGGTGAAAATGCACATCCTTGTTTCATCCATGATCTTATTAGAAATGCATTTAGCTTATCTCTATTACATATAATACTTGTAGATGGTTTTAGGTGGATACTACTTATTATTTTAAGGAAAGTTCCATTTACTTCTGTCCCCTCAGTGTTTTCAATAGGAATGGGTGTTGTATTTTATCAAAAATTTTTCTTCATCTATTGAAATAATCATGTTTTTTGTTAGTCCTGTTGTTAATATGATCAATTATGCTGATAGTTTTCGTAATATTGAACCTGCCTTGCATTCCTGGCATAAATCCTATCTGATCAAAATGTATTATTGTTCTTGTGATAAGTTGCTGTAATCATTTTGCTAATATCTTATTTAATAATTTGGCATCTATATTCATTAGGGAAATTGGTCTATAATTTCTTTCTCTGTTTTGCTTCTTCCAGGTTTACATAACAGAACCATATTTGTATCATAAAAAGAATTTGGTAGCATTCCACCAATTTTCCCAAATAGTCTATATACCATTGGAATCAATTGTTCTTTAAGTGTGTGATGGAATTTGCTGGTAAATTAAACTGGCCCTAGAGATTTCTTTCCAAGGGAGTTCATTGATGACTTGCTCAATTTCTTTTTCTGAGATGGGTTTATTTAAGTATTTACTTCCTCTTTTGTTAATCTGGGCAGTTCATATTTTTTTGTAAATATTTATCCATTTCATCAAGATTTTCAAATTTGTGGGCATACAGTTGGGCAAAGTAATTTCTAATTATTGATTTCATTTCCTCTTCATTGGAAGTGAATTCACCCATTTCATTTTTAATACTGATAATTTGGTCTTCTTTCTTTTTCTTTCATCAAATTGACCAAAGGTTTGCCAATTTCAATGTTTTTTTTTTCATAAAACCAACTCTTAGGTTTATTTATTAGTTTGATAATTTTCTTAAATTATAATTTTATTAATCTCTCCTTTGGTTTTGAGTATTTCTAATTTGGTATTTAATTTAATTTGTTCTTCTCTTGCTTTTTTAATTGCACATCCAATTCATCGATCTCCTCTTTCTCTATTTTATTCGTGTAAGCATTCAGAGATATAAAACCTCCCCTAAGAACTGCTTTTGCTGCATTCCATAAGTTTTAGTAGGTTTTCTTACTATTGTCATTCTCTTGAATGAAGTAATTGATTGTTTGATTTATTATTTGACCCACTCATTCTTTAGGATTAGATTATTTAGTTTCCAGTTGATTTTTTGTCCATCTTTCCATGACCCTTTTTTACAGATAATTTTTATTGCATCATGATCTGAAAAGGATGCATTGACTATCTCTGCCCTTCTGCACTGGATTGTGAGGTTTTTATGCCCTAGTACATGGTCAATTTTTGCGTATATGCCATGTACCACTCAGAAAAAAGGTATATTTCTTTCTATCCCTATTCAATTTTCTCCAGAGGTATACTGTATCTACCTTATCCAGAATTCTATTCATCTCCTTAACTTATTATTTATTTTGAAGTTGAATTTGTCAAGTTCAGAGAAGGGGAGATATAGTTTTGCTATCTATTTCCTCCTGTAACTCTCTCAACTTCCCCTCTAAGAATTTGGATGCTATACCACTTGGAGCATATGGTGCCTTTTAGAAGGATATAATTTCCTTCCTTATCTCTTTTGATTAGATTTATTTTTGCTTTTACTTTGTCTGAGATTAGGATTGCTACCTCTCCTTTTTTTACATCAGCTGAAGCACAATATATTCTGTTCCGGTCTTTTACCTTTACCCTGTGTGTTTCTCCCTGTTTCAAATGTGTTTCTCGTAAACAACATATTACAGGATTATGGTTTCTAATCCATTCTGCTATCTGCCTCTGTTTTATGAGAGAGCTCATCCCATTCATATTCACAGTTATTGTTACTATCTGTGTCTTTCTTTGCAACCTATTCCTCCTCCCCATTTATGCTTTTATTTCTCCTTTCTCCCTTCCTCTCCTTAAGAGTTTTACTTTTGACCACTGCCTCACTCAATCTTCCATCCCTTCTATCAACCACTCTCCTTTTCCCTTTCTCTTTCCCTTTTCCTCTCCTATTTCCTGTATGCAAATTAGATTTCTATACTTAACTGAGTATATTGTTCCCTCCTTGAACCAAATCCAATGAGAGTAAAGCTCAGACAATGCTCATCTCCATCCCTTCTTTCCCTCTACTATGTATTTTTGTGACTTCATGTGATGTCATTTACCCTTTTCTGTCTCCTCCTTTCTTCTTCTCCCATTACAATCCCTTCATACTCTTTAATTACATTTTTATCATCATATCAGTTAATTTATACCCACTCCCCCTATCTATGTATATCCTTTTAAATGTCATAATAAATATACAATTTTCATGATTAACAAGTGTCATCCTTCCATATAGGGAAGGAAACAGTTTGCCCATATTGAATTAAAAAGGTTTGTTTTCACCCAGTTACCTTTTTATACCTCTCTGGTTTCTTGTATTTGAAGATCAAATTTTCTATTGAGCTGAATTTTCATCAAGAAGGTCTATAAATCCCTTTTTTTCACTGAATGTCCATGTCCTTGACTGAAAGATTATGTTCAATTTTGCTGGGTAATTGATCTTTGGATGTAGTCCAAGTTCCTCTGCCTTACAAAATATCATATTCCCCTCTCTCCAATCTTTTAATGTCAAAGCTACAAGGTCCTCTGTGATCCTGACTGTAGTTCCTCAATATTTGAATTGTTTCTTTCTGGCTGCTTTCATTATTTTCTCCTTGATATGATAGTTCTGGAATTTGGCAACAATATTCCTTGGCATATTCAATTTGGGATCTATTTCAAGAGGTGATCAGTGCATTCTCTCAATGACTATTTTGCCCTGTGAATCTAGGACTTCAGGGCAGTTTTCCTTGATGATTTCTTAGGAGACTCTTTTTTGCATCATAGCTTTCTGGTAGGTCAATTATTCTTAGATTTTCTCTCCTCAATCTATTTTCCAGGTCAGTTTTTTTCCAATAAGACATCTTACATTTTCTTCTATTTTTTCACTCTTTAGATTTTGTTCGATTCTTGATGTCTCAGAGAGTTCCTAGCTTCTACTTGCTCAACTCTAAATTTTAACAAATTGTTTTTTTCCAGTTTTCCCAATTAGGTTTTGTACCACCTTATCCATTTGGTCAATTTTACTTTTTAAAGAGCTGTTCTCTTCAGTTAATTCTTTTTCATTTTGTCAATTGTATTTTTTAAATCACTTAAAATTATTCTTCTCCTTCTCTAGTCTGGTTTTTAAAATCCTTCTTGAGCTCTTCCCAGAATGCCTTTTGGGTTTGAGATCAATTCACATTCCCTTTTCAGGTTTCAGATGTGTGCATATTGTCAATGCTATCCTCTTCTGAATTCATATTTTTATCTTCCCTGTTCTCATTTTAAGATTCCATGGTCTTTGCTTTTCTGATTTGCTTGTGGCTCATGGTGACTGCCTTTTCCCTGTCTTTTAAAGTTCCTCCCTGCTTCTGGTGCACAGAGGCTTTGTTCCACATTTCTTGTTCTGGGAGCTTAAGGCCTAGTTACTGGCTTTATGTATTGTGGCCTCTGGTTCTTTTAGCAAGAAGCCGTATAATGCTGTAGCTTACCTAGTGCTGAGCTGGCTGGTGTGTGCCAAGGCTGAGACTAGGTGAAATCTTTCTGAGTTTCCCCAGGGTTATGTGAGGTATGGGGGAAGGGTGTTCTGGTCTAGGTTTTGTCCTCGTCCCCTAGGGCTGAGCTAGAGCACAGGCAGGTTCAGTGGCTGGTGAACCCCTATCTGCATTGATGTCTGCCCAATTCCCCTGGCTATGCTAAGGCATGCTTGGGTTCCTGGTGTTGGGATATAGCAGCTCTACCCTCACAGGGCTCAGGATCTCCTGCTGGTTTGCTGAGGTGGGGCTTGCTGGGATGCCTCTGGGTGTTGCACAGGTCCCCTTCAGCCACAGCAAGAGGGATTCTTTTCATTAATCTCCCTTGCCTCCTGAGCCAAAAGACTATTGTACCCCTTGTGCTGGCTCCACTCTTTCGGTATTTTTCCTGGGGAAATATTCTCTGGGTTTTTCTAGGTCAACAAGGGGAGGGTGAGAGTACTTACAGTTTACTCCACCATCTTGGCTCCTGGAAGTTCAAGTAGGTGATTTTTTTTATTAATAAATTTATTTATTTAACTTTTTACATTCATTTTCACAAAATGTTGGGTTCCAAATTTTCTCCCCATTTGTCCCCTCCTCCCACCCCAATATACCGAACATTCTAATTTCCTCTATCGCTAATCTGCCCTCTCTTCTATCATCCCTATCTTCCCTTGTCCGCATCTTCTCTTTTGTCCTGTAGGACCAGATTACTCTCTATTCCCCATTATCTGTATTTCTTATTTCCTAGTAGCAAGAACAATACTCAACAGTTGTTCCTAAAACTTTGAGTTCCAACTTCTCCCCATCCCTCCCTCCCCACCCATTCCTTTTGGGAAGGCAGGCAATTCAATATAGGCCATATCTGTGTAATTTTGCAAATGACTTCCATAATAGTCATGGTGTGTAAGACTAACTATATTTCCTCCATCCTATCCTGCCCCTCATTGTTTCTATTCTCTCTTTTGATCCTGTCCCTCCACTAGTGTTGACTTCAAGTTGCTCCCTCCTCCCATTGCCCTCCCTTTTATCACCCCCCCGCTTATCTCCTTCTCCCCCTCTTTCCTGTATTGCAAGATAGATTTTCATACCAAAATGAGTGTGCAT
>CM053769.1:564906829-564938891 GCA_028658325.1 Potorous gilbertii | reverse complement strand
ATATATAATCTTTTCCGCTAAAGATGCAGTTTAACTGCAACCCCTACATGATGTTTCTTCTCCTGATACCCCAAATTGATAGTCTTCTACTTCATAAACTACAGGGTATTAATTGTGTATTTTTACTCAACTTCATATATATTTAAATGTTGTTTTCCCAGATAGAATGTAATATTCCTGAGAAAAGGGATCATTTTTTTGTATATCCAGCACCTAGAAAAATGTAAGCATATGATAAATGCTTTTTCATTGACTGATATATCAAAGCAAGTCAGAAATATCAGTGTTTCACCTGCTGGAAATGCTACAAGACAGATGGGGCTGGCCACTAAGCTATATTAACCACCAGTACACATGAAATGCATTGATTATATATTTTTATTATATGCTAGCATTACACAATGCAAAATTTAAAAATAGATCTTGTCAGTTACATATAAGAACTTCATACTAATTTTTGTCAATGATGTTCTCAAGTCCAGGTTACTCAGTAATATGTTGCATTTAAATGCAAGGTCATGGGAAGAAATCATTTCTTTCTTAAGCATTACTAAGATTAAGTAAGGGATAAAATTGAAGAGTTACTTAAATCTTGAGATACTGAAAAATTTTAAAGTGTTAAAAATATTTTTTAACATAAAGTTCAGAAGTACCATTTAATAATGAAATAGAAACCAAAAATCATGTCAGTGTTTCCAATGACTGAAAAAGAGATGAGCATACTTAGAATGGAATCTCAGAAAATTCTATTTTGAATTTGATGACATGAATTCAACTAACAGACCAATTATACTGACAAATTCAAAGTTTACCATTTGGTTAACACCACTATTCAATGAGATTAAGAGGTCAACATATTAATATTTCCATTCTAAGATGAAAAACCTGAGAACTTCAGAGACTACATGACTTGCTAAGGTCAATATATGCCAATGAATATATCAGAATTATTATTTGAGGTTAAATAAGGTAAAACTATTTTTTCTTACTATCCTGTGAATATGCTAATTACACAGAAAACACTGATGGTGAAAAATCTTACTCTTCTAGTTCCAATGACCACTACATAGTCATCATTTTGACATGTAAGGAAAAACAGAATAAACAAGCTTTGTTTAAAAACAAAACAATAACAATTACTTCTGTCTAATTACTTCAGGGAAGGCTTTATGAAAGTCATGGGATTGACCTGAGTCTTAATATATTGATAGTATTTGAATTAGTCAGTTTGAAAAGGAATCAGGAACTCTAATTAGGAGAGATAATGCAAGGAAAAGCATTTAGGCAGTAAAAGATACTTTGGAGGGATAATTAGCAACTAAAGTACTTTGAAGGAGGATAGTAAGAGGAAAGATCCCAATGGTATGCTAGAGTCATATTGTGGACACCTGTGAATTCCAATGTACTATCAAAGCTAATAACTTAGTGGCACAGTGAACAGAGCACTAGCCCTGGAGTCAGGAGGATCTGAATTCAAATCTAGTCTCAGACACTTGACACTTAATACCTGTGTGACCTTGGGGAAGTCACTTAACTCTGATTGCCTCACTTCTCCCCTCCAAAAAAACCCAAAAACCTAGTGGCAGGCATACTATTATGCTCAGTCACTGTCTAGGGCTCTCTCTATTTTCTCTCATGTTTTCTATTAAGAGAAACATTTCTAACTTCCTTATCCCATAGAAGCAGTAATAGTGACAATTTAGCTATTCATGACAAGGCTTGACACATACCATGATATTCTGAGGACATATGGAATGAAATAAATTCTTTTAAAAATTTGGTATTTGATATATTGTTATGCATAGAATGAGTGGGAACTTGGATTGAAGACAGTAAGATCAGATAAATGCATGTTGCAGTGGTTCAGCTGTTTTTTTTTTTCTAAAATGATGCAGTGTCCAGTTGCTTCATATACTCCATTTTGCCAATATCCTTCAACAGATGTGGTACTCAAAAGAATGAAATATTTCAGGGTAGTTTGACCAGATAAGAGCAGATCAGATAAGGTACTGTTATCTCCTTTATTTTAGACACTAAACTTCTACATATTAATACTGGAGGAAGATCCTAGTCATTGTGAAAAAGAGTCCCTCTTTCAACTCAGTTCTCCAGTGGAGATGAGACTGATAGATCCTGTAAAAGATTTATCCTAGTTTCAAAGAATGTACAAATGTGTTGTTGATCAAAGAAGACATCCAATAATTTTCTCCGGTGAACCTGATGAGATTATAGGGTGCTGAACACTGTCAGAAGGGCACCTCTTATAAATATTAACTTGCAGCTCTAAAACTTTAACTTTGTTGAAAAGATACTTAAAAGCTTTCTGAATTGTTAGTTCCAAATAAATGAGACTTACAATACTAGATTTAAGGCCCTGACTCCATGGTATAGAAAAACTAGCAGGTGAAAGCTTTTGGCCTTGTTTGTTTTTGTTTGGTTGGTTTTTTTTTTTTTACTTTTTCACTGTCTGGGACTCCCTCTTCCCATTTTTTCTTGTGCCTTCATCCAGGTATACCAAAGAAATGAAGAAGAGATTTTTCCCCTTTCTCATACACAGGAATATTAATGGTGGCAAATCAGAAGGATATTGAAGTGGTAAATACATATTATCTCATGGCCTAACAAATAGTTCAATATTCCTGAATCCAAATTCCCATTTAGGGAAGGTAGTCTTTTTAATTTTGCAAGTAGTATGATCCTAGACTCTTGCCTTCTAACTAAGAAGGAAGATTTTCTGGGAATTTCTAGTTTTGGTTCATGACACCTCATAAACAATCACAAGTTCAAGAGTTTCCTAGAGGGAGGAGATTTCCTCAAACAGCATGCTTCTTAGGGAAAGTAAAAGATAACTCTAAAAATGATTAATCTTGTCACTGAAGGACAAAAATCATGTCATGATGGGATAAAAGAAATGGACTTTGCCAGTTTTGCTAGTGAATTAGTTGTTCAGATGCTGCAGGTATGAAATGAATGGAGAATATTTTTTCAGCAGTTCCCTATCCACAGAGTCCAAAACAAGCTATTTAGGTGAAACTTTACATTTCTGTAAATTTCATGTGTCCTTTGCATCTGTGATGGGCTAAATAATTACTGACCCATACCCAAAAACCTCAGTGTATAGTGAACGCTTACATGAGAACTGGTTTCCTTATAACATACATTTGGAAAAATCTAGACATGAGCCCTACCTAAGCTTTGTTAAGAGTTATTTTTAATATATTTGGGGAGAGAAAGAGTTAAAAAGAGGAATCAACACCTCATGCTAATCATTTAGGATTGACTTAGGCTCTGTGAGTCAATGGTTAAGGGAATTTGGGAGTAGCCAAATACTATACTACAGGTGATAGAAGTAGGAATATTTATTATTCTTAATTAGCCCTTTCATAATTCTTGGAGTGAATCATAAATTTTTGTTTTCTCCTAAGTAATGTGAAATATTCAAGTTTATTTGTATGTTAAGTTGGAGCTAGGATCTATCACAACATCCAACTGGGGATCATTCTTACCAGTAGCTGACTTTCAAAATCTCTTAACTTTCTCAGCTCCAAAGATTACTTCTATTCTACTTTGGCCACCTAACAGTATAGCCAATGTTTGACTATATCAATACTTTGAATTGCTTTACCTTTAAGATCTCAAAATTAAAGCTTCTCCTCTTGGATCACATCCGCCATCCCCTCTCTCCTACTGAATGTCATCTTCATCATCACCATCACCACCACCACCACCATCATCATCATCTTTATCTTTTCTTCCAGACTTTTAACCCCTTTCTTCCTAGCGCTCTTAGTTATCAGACCCAACCTTACTTTTAGAATAGATTTCTTTGGATCATAGGAAATTCATTATCACCAGAGTTTGCATGACTATCTGTCATATATGCATCATATATGTGATGGAAGGGATTTCTTTTCAGATATGGGTTGGATATGTGATTTAGTAGCTATGTGGCACCATGCATAGAATATAAGACATAGTCAGGAAGAACCTCGTTTCTTTCCTGCCTCAGACATTTACTAGATGTATGAGCTCAGGCAAGATACTTAACCAAGTGATAATGCACTTTACAGACCTTGAAGAACTTCATTAATACTCATCATCATCATCATTTGAAGGTCTACATTATGATGAAAATTATTGAATTAGTACATAATACTATGTATAGTCTTCCACTAAAGAGCTATGCTTATATTTGATTGCCACATGGCAACTACACTGGGTTTTCAAAGAGAATGCCAATAGAGAAAAATCTTTGGCAGGTTCTACCAAATGGGGAGAAAAATTAGAGTGCCAGCTGATCAGCAAGCATTTGTTAAGCACTTACTGTTCTACATGCCAGGTACACTATCCTAGGTACTGAAGATACAGTTTCTGCATCCCAGGAAAACAGGTAAATATATACTTACACATAAAGTAAACACATAGTGATGGCGGAGGTGTTAAAAGCCAGAGGGAATCAGAGTATTGACTGTACTAACTTAACTAAATCAAAGAGGCCACAGCCAAAACTACTGGATACATCAATTCTAAAAGACTATCCACTAAATCATAGAACTACAATATTAAAATACATATTTATGGACACATTATACATACTGCCAAAAAAATTGGAGTATGACTACATATATGAAGATACACCCAAAACTACAGGATAACTAAAACTATTGCATTGCCAAAATGCTTTGGACTTAGAAAAATAATAGCAAAATTCATACAAATGAAATAAATTTTAAATAATAATATAAGTAAATAAATAAAAATAAATAATAGGAAGAAAGGACCTCTCAGTACCAGACCTAAAAGTATAATATAAATAGTAATCATTAAAATATATGGTACTAATTTGAAAAAAAGGCAGAGAGAGAGAGAGAGAGAGAGAGAGAGAGAGAGAGAGAGAGAGAGATCAGTGGAATGGATTAGATGCATAGCATAGGGAGGCAAGTACATACAGTAGCTAGTGTTTGATAATCCTATAGACTTCAATTATGAGGAGAAGGACTTACTATTTAACAAAACCTTCTGAGAAAACTAGGCAGCATTCTGACAAACATTAGGTTTAGATTAACACCACACACCATAAACAAAGATAAGCTCCAAATAAATACATAACTCAGATAAAAAAAAGTTACATCAAAAAAAAAAAAACTAGTGTAACAAGAAAAAATATCTTTCAGATCCTGGATAAAGGAAGCATTTATGTCTAAAAAAGTAATAGAGAAGCTTGTACCTGATAATCTGTTCATCAGTCTATAAGCAGTTAAGTCCTTACTATCTGCTGGGCACAATAAGTATTGGAGTCACAAAAAGAGACAAAAAACAGCTCCTGCCTTCAAGGAGATGACAATCTAATGGGGAAGACTACAAGAATGCTAATATGCACAAACATTATAGAGGCTTAAGTAAAGTAGGAAGTAATTAACATAGGGAAGGTGCTAGAATTAAAAAGTATTGGGAAAAGTTGTGTTTTTTGTTTTTTTGTAGAAGAAGGGATATTAGTTGATACAGGAAGCAGAGATAGAACATTCCAGGCATAGGGATAGAATAAACAATTTTGATTATAAACATTTTTTTACGCAGTCAAATCTAACATAGCTAAAATTAGTAGTAAAAATGCAGGAAAAAAGAACTATTTACAGATAAAAGTTTTTGTATATGAGAGATAAAAGGCACTGAACCAAATTTAAAAGTATGAGTCATCCTCAGTAAGTAAGTGGTCAAAAAATAGGAACAGAGGATGTTCTAATGAAGAAATTCAAGAAATCCAAACAACCATTTTTTAAATGCTCAAAATCACTAATAATTAAAGAAATGAAAATTAAAGCAGGTTCAAGTTTCCATCTCATACCCATCAGACTGACCAAGGGGAAAGTGACAAATGTGGGAGGGGCTATAGGAAAATAAATTCACTAGTGCACTATTGGTGGAGATTGAATTAGCTGAGCCATTTTGGAAAGTACTTTAGAATTATGCCCAAAATATTACAAAATTTGCATACCTTTTGATGTAGTTTTATTGCTACTAGGCCTATATCTGAAAGTTGTCTTTTTTTTTTAAGAGCAAAAGAGCTGGGATGTACAAAAGTTTTTATAGCAGCTCATTTCTTGGTAGCCAAAAATTCAGAAACTAAGGGTCTTCTCCTCCTGTTGGGAAATGACTAAACAATCTGTGGTACATGAATGTAATGGAATTTGTGCCATCAGATATGACAAAATGCACAGTTTCAGAGGAAACTATATGAATTGTTGCCTATTAAGTATAACTAAAAGAACAGTTTATAAAATGAAAACAATAAAGCAAAAAACAACTTTGAAAGACTTCAGAATTATGATTAATGTAACAAGAAATAATGAATCCAAAAGACCACAGATGGCACATGACATTCACCTCCGGTAAGAAAGGGATTAGTTTAGAATGCAGCAGAGACACATTTTTCAGATATGGTCAATGTAAGAATTTATTTTTCAAGCCTGCATTTTGTATTGAAAACTTAAGCTTTTTTTTTAATTACTCATTTTGGGGAGAGGGACAGTAAGTGGAGGAGACAGATTAAGAAAGAGAAAAGTAAAACATCTTCAGTTTCCCAGGGCATATCAAAAATGAAAAACCCCCTTTTAGTCAATAAATATGTATTTATTAAGATCAATATGTGCTAGTCACTATGCCAACCACGGGGGATACAAAGAAAAGGGGGAAAGTCCATGTTCTAAAGGAGAAAGTCTAATGAGAAAGAGAACATGCAAAAAAAATTAAACATACAAAAACTAGAGTGAAAATAGAAGACAGACGCAGAGAAAAGCATTCAGGTTTGGATGGAGAGCAATAGGAAAATCCTCTTGATGAGGCTAGGATTTGAGTTGAGTCTTGAAGGTAGTCAGGGAATATAGAAGGAAGAGGTGAGGAAGGAAAACATTCAGGAATGGGGGAGAACCAGCGAAAAGCCATAGAGACCAGGAGAACATTGTATTCAGTAACACAATATTGGTATTTTATCAATGACTCACCTATTCTTAGCAACACAATGATCCTAGATAATTCTGAAGGACTTATTGTGATAAATGCCATCCACCTCCAGAGAAAAAAACTAATGAAGCTTCAATGCAGATTGAAACATAATTTTTAATTTTATTTTTCTTGGTTTCTTTTGTCTGTTTTCCTTTGTAATATGGTTAACACGGAAATATGTTTTGCATGACTACATATGTATAACCTATATTAAATTGCTTGTCTTCTGGAGGGGGAAGAAAAGCAGAGAATCTGGAACTCAACATTTTAAAAAATTAATATTAAAAATTGTTTTACATGTAATTGAGAAAAATGAATAAATAAAAGGAAACGCCATAGAGTTGGGAGGTGAACTATAGTTTTGGAGAACAGTGAAAAAGTCATTGTATTCAGATCATAGAGGAGTTAAGTGTAAGAGGTAGGAAATGGCAAGACAATATAGGCTTTAAAAACCCAATAGAGTATTTTATATTTGATTTTGGATGTAATAGGGAGACATCAGACTTCACTGAGTAGGTGGGGAAGGTGACACAATCAGATTTGTACTTTAGGAAAATAAGTTCCTCATGTCACTTTATTTCTCTGTTTCTCTAATTTGAAAGAATTTTTCTTTCATATTTATTTGAAATTTATTGGTTTCCTACTCTTCCAAAATGGCATATTCAGTTTGTTGACCTTTTCTTTTACTGCTTTGTTTTAAGTTTTCAGATATAAATTCTTATCTTATCAGTTATAATAAAGCTGTTGTTTTTTCCATTAAATACATATATCTATATCTATCTATATACTTATATATTCATCTACGTATAACAAAGACTCCTACAATGCATTTTCATCTGTGTGTATATTGTCTCTCTCTAGATAGATAGATACAGCTATAACCTACATACCCATGTATCTATATAAATCTATAAATATAGATCTTATATTGGATACATCTTGGGAAGCACACCCTAGTTGACCATTTTGGCAGACAGGCTAAACCGGGTTGATGGTAACTGAGGGGTCTCAAACCCACTGGTGAGCCAGTGAGGTGTCTGCCCCAAGCAGGTGAGGGCTCCCCCTTGTGGAATGGGCAGATGAGAACAATTCATTCCCAAAAGCCACGAAGGTAGCTGAAGCAGGCATCGTGGAGCACTTAAAGCTTGGTTAGACGTTGAAGATGCCAATGCCTCTTGAGACACCACTAGTCATCTTGATTCTGTGCAGTCACTGGACTATGATGACTCTGGGGGAGAGAGTAAGGCTCCCAACTTTGTGCAACTCTGCCTCACTTAAATCCAATTTACGCACAAATCAGAAGACATCACGCCACTGAACTGTCTGGTCTTGCCCTTAATAGCCGCCATGCCCCCATATGTGTTCTCATCCCTAACTTTTATAATCCTTTTCCTCCATCAGGGATCAGCTCTTGGGCCATATCTCCCAAGAAACTTTTCTTAATTTTTTCCAATTACTAGGCTTTCTCATTCACTACGTTAGTTTGTCTAATGGGAAACTAGCCAACAGGGTCCCAGTTCAAGTACTTCCTTCCACCTTTCTTGTCTTCCCTCCTATATATTTACATATTTATGTCTAACCTAGGCATCTCTACATGCATGTATGTATACATACACATATACAAACACACATGGGTGAAGTCATTCCATACATAATTATATTCATCAATTCTTTCTCTGGATGCAGATCTTCCCTCATAGGTCCTTTGTAGTTAATTAGGGTATTTATAATAGTCAAAATGACAGTTCAATCTTGTTCTTAAAATAATATGGCTGTTCCTGTATACAAATAAAAGTTACTAATAACTTTATATATTTAAAAGAAACAGCAAGTTGTACATAGTAGATTTGTAATAGATGTAATCATCTTTTTAAAAAATTCTACTGTTATAGGAATGCTTGTTTTATTTCATAAATTAAAAATAAAATATTTTTTTAAAAAGAAAAGTCAAAAGAGTCACCAGAAATCTAGTGTCTGAACCATTTCTGAGAAGTCACCTGCCCAGCAGTATATTGCGACTGACCAAGCAAATGAGATACTGTATACTCACAAGTCTGCATATTTGTGAAAGGGTACCACCAAAGGTCAGAGAATCATCTTTGAAACTTATGACAGCAGGAAGGAAAGAAAGGCTAGTTTCTCTCTTGGAATCTTTTGTATATACTTTCAATTCCAACTCTGCATACAGTCAAAAGGGTTTTCATCATCACGCAATAAGCAGACTGGAAACAGTCACAGAATACTTGTGCAGCCTTTGAAATGGAGAGCAATGACTTCCAATATGCATGTCTAGAAGCAGGCTCACCAAGCATCCACGTGGATTAGTTCTAGATAGAGTAGACTGAGCATACTCAAAGGGCCCCATTTTCTAGCCCACTCTTCTTCAATTATATTTACTGCTATTTGCATTATTTGTTTTCATAGTCAATCACCCTCTCCTTTCCCATTCCAGTAGGATGTACATGCTTAAAATTTAGAGTACTGTTTCATTCTCTAGGTGCACATGGTTCCAGTACTTAGTACAGTGACTTGTACATAATACATAATTAACATGTCTATTGAATTAAATAGAATGCAATGGTAGTGAATATTGTTGTCCTCCTCCAGTATACTTTTAGAAGTCAGTCATATCCTACAGATATCACACCATCAATGAGATTTTGCCACATATCCTCAAGGTGGTTTCTATATTTCCTATTTTTTGTACATTCCAGTCAAATGAATATATACTAATATGCATGTAGTGGAATACATGTACCCAGTGTCATGCATAGGTTAAGTAGCTGCTTTAAAATATTTATTGATTGCACATGGTTGATCTATTGCAAGTTGTCTAGAATGACATGGAATTAAACAGTATGGATTTATGTTTTCATATCAGCCATTATATATGTTGGTTACAGAACACATAGCTAAATACTTCAAGAGAGGCTAGTCTCTTGATTTTTCAAGTTGGAGTGAAAATAATAAATACAAGACAATTTTAAAGGAAAGATAGGTTTATGAAATTTGAAGTTTTCTTTTGACCATCTACCTAGCTTGGAGTATTTTGCACAATACTATAATAAGAATTTTATGTAATCAAAATTTCCTGACTTTGTGAAAGTCAGTAGTGACTACCATATTAGTACAGAGGTCATTATATCTGATGTCCATGGCCCTGGATAGAAGCTATTTTGGAAAAATGGGAAAGGCTTTTTAAAAGAGTAAATAAAACCTCAGAATAGGTTTTCTCTCCAAGATGTGTTTTTGTTTTTTATCACAATGACCTTTCTAAGAAAAAGATGAAGCCAGCCTCAGGTAAAAAGAAATGGCCACATTTCATCTACAGTTAGCCTTTATGACCCCTGAACTCTGTTTTTCTATCTGAACCTCTTTTCATGCACCATTTCTTCTTGACTCTGATAAGGGACATACCAGTGCCTGAGCAAGGCCACATTGGGACTTTGACATTCATATTAGAGCAAGTAAACAAATTCTGCCACCAGTTAAGTGACTATATCCTTTCTCTTAATTTTTCCAGTAACATGGAAGATTGATAATGTAGTACATATCAGTAAAAGATCCACTAAATCCTCTTGCATTTATATATAATATATCATATATATATATAACATATGTGTTCATTTATCTATTATACACATACACATCCACGAGTATACACATATATGACTATCGTATCATCTTTTTCTTCTATCTCTAACACAAAAGTCAAGGGGTTTGAGAGCACATACAAAAAAAAGAGATTTCTAAGGGAGCAAAAGATTGGGCCAGGGTCATTCGAAAGGGTAATTATTGTTAAATGTCAGGTTAACTCTGAAGGCCTCAGCTCATCCAACTGAGAGCAGATTAGCCCAGATGGAGACATTTTCAACACGGTTCAGTCTGGCCAATCAGAGACAGCTGGGATTAGCCAAATACCTTCTCTCATCTGCTTGCTCACAGAAAGGTCAGTTTCTGCTCATTGCTTCTCTTTTAAGATGTGCTTTTTTTTTTATTTATGGCAGCCGTGTGCAGGAAATCAGGTCCCTTTTATCAGTGAATTAAATATTCAACATCTAAAACCCACTTTTTGAGAGTCAACTTCATTCACTTTCAAGACCTCTTTTATCTTTTTTTAAGTGCTGAAGATATATTGTGTGCATGTATACAGTGCATATTTTACTTGCAGCCCTCCTGCTAAGTTACAGCTTTCTTTCCCCTATTTTGCGAATTTTTAAAGTCTATTTCATTTCATACATTCAGTTCTTTAAGGGCTGTAGTTTATGTTTCCCATCATTTTCTTCATAAATAGGAGAGAGGAAGGAAACCAGCTCTCCAGTGATTTAAAAAAATACTGCGTGTATGTATGTATGTATGTATGTATGCATGTATATATATATATATATATATATATACACTATTATTTTCCGAAGCAACTAAAATAAGTACATATGTAAAATCTGAGGATAAAAGTAAGAAATCAAACAATGAACAGTGATTTCATCATTTTTGTATATTAATTTTGACATCCTAGAAACTGTATATATGTGTAGGTATATACACACATGCATACATATGTATATATGTAAATGTGCACATACGTACATACATATATATTTAGGGGTGCAGCATTCCCCTGCCACATCTGGAAAATCCCTGTAAAATTTTTTGCCCCTCCCTTCATACCAGAGAAGAGTGAATTATTATGGTATGAAAAGATAATTCTCATTTAATTTCTTATACTGGCTCATGATACATTGAAACGTTGAAGAAGGTCACAATGTAGATGAGATACCTTCATAATTATACTAATGTGTGCACACTAGAGGGAGGTCTCCTTTTATATCATGTGCAGCAGCATTCTTAATTTGTGTCTTAAAATGTAGTTATGCCCCAAATTTTGAGCTACAGAAAAATCATCTTTGAAACAGTCCAAAACAAAGGTCAAATTATGAAATGTGAAGTTTACCATTTTCATGTTAAAAAAAACTTTAAGAACTTGTCTTCAGCCATAGTACTTATAATAAGTATGTGTGTGTCTGTATGTGTACACACACACCTATAATATATATGTATATATATACATATATATGATCATTTAAACATATTATTTGGCATAAAGTGATTCTTTTTTCTTATTAGCTTACAAACTACTACCTGTCCGTATTTGCATGGAGTCATAGATGGCATTAAAGATATGACAAGAAATGGCAATGAATTAAGAGACTTTTGGGGGCAATTTCTCTATGAATGTTTTTTAGGAAATAGTTATTTAAAACAGTTATTCTTCAACATGCAGTTAGGCCTGGTTAGCTCAGGGAGTACTGCCATTCCCTAGGGTAGGGGTGGTGAACCTGCAGCCTTGAAGTCACATATGGTCTTCTAAGCCCTTGGTTGTGGTCTTTTGACTGAGTCCAAATTTTACAGAAATTAATGGAATTTGTCCTGAGAAGTTTGGATTTAGTCAAAGGGCTACACTTGAGGACCTACGTGGCCTTGAGTCTGCTGGTGCCCTATCCCCGCCCTAGGACAATGTTTAATTTATTCCCAAAACGTGTTAACTGTCTTTACATTTAGTACATATTAATGATATGGTCTACAGGTACAAACAAGTTTGAATAATATCCACGAAGATGTTAATACTTCTTAAAAAGGAACCTAGAATATTTTAAACTCTTGGAAATCTTCACATAATCTTTCCAGAAACTGAAAACATCTTAGATTTCACTCAGATGCTGCAGTGTACTGGGGACTATAAAAGGAAAGTAGAGCTTGAATAATTGTCTTGGGGATTTTGGCAATGTGATTGCAGATAATTAAGCCAAAAAAGAAATCCTTTTGTGAACCTGAAATGCTTATTTTCCACCTCATGTCTCCAGTTCACCAAAATTAAAAGAAGTATTTACCTTCACAAATGTAACATTCTAGCTGGTGCACATGGTTTCTCTTCTCACTTCTACGTGAGATTTCCAGTTGATGTTCAAGCCCAGGTCAAAACCTAGAGACTGACTAACGTTTTCAAAAACCACTCTTTCCATAGAGTATATGGAAAGGGTTTTATTTTAAAAATACTACATATATTTAATACATGTAGTAATTACCTCTTGAATAAAACTAATTAGTTCTTCCCATTTTTACAAAAGAGGAACAGGAAAATTGATGCAATTATCCAGATAATTCAAATGAAAGACAAAGCCCTTTTACCTTCATTATCAGATATCTCAGACAAATGTTTAGAGTCTGAACTATCTGGATACTTACTGCAACTCATTTGTTTACTTTGCACATGGAAGCAGACCATTAGTGTCAAATTTTAATCAACCATTTATGATTTCATTAATAATTTTCAGACATCCCATTGTTCTGCATAATTATTTATTTACATGTTTTCAGATGAATGGACATGTACTTTTCCAAATATGTTGAGACTGCTTTTGTTTAATGGAAGCAGAATCAGATTAAAATATACTTAAAAAGCATACTCATATATATTATGTGTAAGTCTTTCTCTATGTATATTATACATATACATAAAATACATGTAAAATCTCCTTTGATTAAAGGTTTTGAAATTCCTATTAGTAAGGAGGTAATGTGGTAAAGTAAATTGAGTACTGACTTAGCTAGACATCATGGGTTTTGCAAATCACTTCAGTTTTCTAAACCTATTTCTTCTTCTTTTCTAAACTAGAGATAACATATTTTGCTATCTTAGAGTTATTGAATTGAAAGGGCTTTGCATATTACAAAATAATATATGGTGAAGAGGAGAAGGACCCAGGATTTCATTCACCATGATGCTCACTCTCCGATAGAATATTCTAGGACTCCATTTTTAATAGGATGATGTGCCTACAGAGATGTACAATTGCAGCTTCAAGTCTGGAATCTGGTGAATTAGGAGGATAGAGCTATTATGTCAGAAGGGTGACAGACAACTGTGCTGAAGGAATAAGGGAGCTGACATAAAGAAGCAACAGTGGCAGTACCTTGCACATCAATAGGTACTGTAATGGCATACCTTGTTTGCCAACTACCTGGCACCCGTTGAGGCAAGCTGGTGGAAAAGTAATTTCTGCTTTTCCTTTTGAGATGGTAAAGAGCAGAAAAAGCTATAATTGGAGATTTAAATACTGTAGGAGACAATCTTCTCCCCCATGCTTAAGGTTAGATTCATAAATGGCACTTTGCCATATCATCTGCTTATACCAGGGAATCAGTCCCAACAATATTTATTTTCCTTTGGGTTTAGGAGTAGAGATACTTCTAGTCATTGAATTTTTCCTGTTATTTATTAGGCAACTCTCTTGATCTAATGCTTTTTTATTTGATTTATGGTATTTGAATTTCTAGACCTAAGTTGACTTTAGAAATCAAATTTGTGTTTAGAGGTTCCCACTCTTTTTAGGGATGAGAACTTGAGCCAAGTAAGATATACTTATCATCCATTATACCCCACATTGAACTCAGTAATACATTTGAATAAGGAATTGATTAGAATGAAGATTATAACATTATTTATGTCTATAGTTATGTCTATATCTATGTGAGCTACTTATTATAAACGTTATAATTTCTTGAATTTTCTGGCTTACATTGCTCCTAAGTTTAAGTTTTTACCTAAAGACCAGACCACGTAAAAAATGACCATTATAAACTAACATAGTATTTTCAATATATCTTGTTACACTTTTATATTTGCCTTTTATTTTAATTGGTTATATACCTTAAGAAGTCAGTTTATCAAGGCTCTGTTAACATAATCTTTCTATCCACCCATACATATTTTTATCCATCTTAGTCTGAGACTGAAATAATAAGTTATTAGGGCATGGTCTTGTTGATAAGTTTCAGAGAAAGGATTGGATCTAGTCTTCTTATCTTCAAGTGCAACAGTATATCCACTATGCCTTTTAATTATATATTTGTCTTCATCTCCCTAATAGATATAAATTCTGAGAAACATGAATTGTATTTTGCTCAAAACCTGTCCCATACTATTTTTCTAGCATATAACCCCCATCTTATTTTGCACTATGATCCAGCTAAACTATTTCTCATACTTGATACTATATTACCACTGATAGTACTGATATACTACATGCCTGAGATTCCCACTCTATCTCTGCCTCATGGAATCTCACTCTTCTTTCAAGCTGAAACCCAATAGCCAACTGTTAATAACTTCACTCGATAGGTACCTTGTGTTTAACTATCTTGTACTTTATATATATTCTTTTTACATTTATTCTGTATTTACTCATGGATATGTATGTGTGTATATGTATATACACATATACATATATATATATATATATATATACATATATACACATATCTGCACAAGTCCTCTCAGATAAAATTTAAGATCCTTGAAAGTGGGCTTTGCTTCATTCTTTGAGTTTGTATGCCCATCACCTAGCAAAATGTCTGTCACATAATAGATTTTTAATAAATACTTGCTGACTGATTTACTTAATAATCATTGCTGACTTATTATTTAATATTCTTCTTTGTTTCCAGTAAAGTATCTTGTTAAGTGGTAAACTCTCAAGAAATATTTGTTGAATTAATGAAGAAAGTTAGGGAGGTAATTTAA
Organism: Potorous gilbertii; assembly: GCA_028658325.1. NCBI lineage: Eukaryota > Metazoa > Chordata > Mammalia > Diprotodontia > Potoroidae > Potorous > Potorous gilbertii. The sequence goes on along the minus strand of CM053769.1, from coordinate 564,923,308 downwards.
CCTCAGGATATTTCTTTTAGTAGTGTTTGAATATTTTTGGAAAAAAAATCTTTACTCTAAAAAAATCATATTCTAAGTAAAGATTATTTCATAGAACATTTGCCCTAATATTATGAGACATATAATTAGTTCATATTTCTTATACTTCATATCTCATATTTCATGATTTACTTTTTTTGAGTACATCTATTACCATCCCTGGACCCATTCCTTTCTTGCAAGAAAGTAAAAATGCTCCACAATAACTCTCCCACAAACTCCTTCCTAACCTGTTAAAATAGTACAATCCAAATACAATCAAGAAAATGTTGTCGTTTCTTTCTCCTGTTCTGATTCTTCAACATGGTATGGAAGTGAAATTGACCCTAGATTCTCAACTGCCAGCTCCGACAGGTTTTATTGGATTTTAAAGTCTTCCAGTATGGACTCAGTGGTGATTATAGATATATATCCAAGGGCTTGTTTTACATTTGGAGAGGTGTGAATTTTTGGCCATGGCAATTCACCTACTAAATGAGTTGCAATCTGAATTGTGCTAGGGAGGGAAAGTATAAATACTGATGAAGTCACAGATCCTGAAGTATTTAAGCAATTACCTTTATTTCCTTCAGAATTTGACTGTGATAATATCTAATAATGGAAAATGTTTGTATTTATGCATTCATGTGAACTTTTACTTTTATATATGTGTATATATATATATATATACATATATATATATATATATATATATACACATATATATAAGAATCAAATGAGAGCAACATTTGGAGTCAGTATGAATGAAATAAATTTATTCCCTTGAAGTATACATCAACTCTAAAATTTTGTAGGACAGTGTTCAGTCCTTCACACAGCTCTTATGTGGACCCACAACACATACATAGAGTGCTTATTTACATAGGAGATAGAAATGTAAAGAGTCTATGAGGTTAAGAAAATAGGACTCTAAGGGAAGCAATTTGAGCCCAGTTTTGTTTTTAAAACCTCCCAAGATGTAAAGTTGTTTAATAGAATTTATACTAATTTAGTTCCGATTTAATTAAATAAATGAAAGTATTTCAGCAAGTGACCTTTCTGTTCAAATATAAATCACAGAGAGTTGAATTCATATTATACTGTGATTCATAAATTCACATAAAATGAGTTTCCTCAGAACTGTCCCAGGAACATATGCTATGATTCTTGGCATTAAGAAATAGATTACAAAGTCAGACCTCTCCACCCTGCTCTGTGCTGCCATGTCTTGCCTCTCCTTCCCCCTCCCCTACCCCACCTCCAACATATCCACATACAACATGACACACAAACAAGGGACTACACACACAACTAGTCTATTACTTGATCCTATATTTGCATAAACATATGGTGTCAGATGATATACTTTCCTGAGCTGTTAATAGAGATCATACCAATTTTATTTAAGTACCAGTATAAAGACTCTAAGTTGTTGATGGATTAGTGAGTAGATTATTTAGTCTTTACCAAATTAAGGGGTTTTTTGGTGGGTAAACTTTTATAATTGACACAACTAGGAACAAATTCAATCCAATTCTTCAACTGTTGTTTAACTTAGAGAAAATCATTTATTGATGATACCTTAGCCTGCCCTCCCAGAAAATGAACATTTTCCCCCTAGGGGTTAGGGCAAAATGTATCAAAGAAAGGCTTATAAAGTCCCTTGTAATTCTTGGGTAAAAGTTGTTTTTAATATTCAAAATATTCTCATCAGACCATATATTGTATCAATAAATTGAAAGATTCATAAAAGGGGTGTTAAGTAAATGACCAGCATATATTTTCATGGATACAGGGAAATGAGAAATGTACTGAAGAACTATTCAGAGTAACAAGTGCATGCATTTTTTTTATAGAACACTTTTCTCAAAGTATTCACATAAAATGAGAATGACCTACTGTTGGGGCAGACATTCACCTAGACATCTGGGTTTCTTCAACCAACTCATAATATCCTTCTTTTTTTCCAACAAAAAGGTTCATGAAGTAGTTCTGTTATCTTTGTAATGGCTGACTCATTCCACCCTGTACCCAAGAGAAGATGAGAGAATGCTGGAAGGGAATCAAGAATATATACTGCACAAATTAAAATGTGCCTCAGATACCTCTTGCTGATTCTCTTTCATTCAATGGTTTCACAGTTGCCAGCAAAGCAAAATCCCCCCTAGCATTAAACAGTTAATATTTATAGGTAACTTCGTAATCATTGCTATCAACAGACAAAAAGCCACAATAATCCGATTGCCATCACTTTAACCAAAGCCCGTGTCGTAAACCTTGTAATTTTCTGCTGTCATGCTCAGCCACTTTCAACACATTTAAATTAGAAAGGACTATGCTAATTTTGCTTCATAGCCAGGGTAATTGTTGTAAGACATAATTATCTTTTTTTTTTAAAGAATCGTTTTATTCTCTGGAGTTGTTTAAATTCAGTCTCAGTTACCCCATGTCCTTTCATCCCTGAGCTATTCTATGGCCCCCAAACCCCATTGGAAATTGTTACTTTCATGTGGGATATCTATAGACACTTTAGACCTCTTTTCCCAATGACCACCGTATTCCTCTCTGACCTCCTTTAGGAATGTGGTCTGTGTCAAAGTCATTAAATTATCTCTATATTGATTTAAGAATGCTACCCAGCATCTTTTATACCCTAATGTACTGAATAAAAGCGTTACCACAATCTTTCCTCTTACATGATGGATTCCAAGGCTATGGTGGATGAAGAACTATGAGATATTCAACTGAAGTGGAATTGGAGAAGAGAAGACTTTATGAGGACGATGATATATGCCTTCAAACACAAACAAGGTCATCTTATAGAAGAAGTAAACATTTTCATATATTTCATAGGAAACAGCTAATGATGGAAATTAGAAAATTAAAGATTGATTTCCCCTGTGCTTAGAAAATATTAGGAAAGGATATAGAACCTACAGGTTGAGCAGACATGATCAGGGCATTAGAATGACTACCCACATCAGCAAAATCACAAATCCATAAGAACATTTTATATTAGAATACTGAAGTATTGGAGCAAAGTGGATCTTTCCAATGATCATCTCTGCTCATCAATTAAAGGGGAGCTAGAACACTTAATAAGCTCCCCAGAGCTAGAAGTGCTTCAGTAGAGTCTAGATGACTCTCCAATTGAGATATTGTAGAAAGAACTCATTCATTGACTGGGAATTTGAAATAGATGACCTCTAAGACCTATTTCAGTTTTGAGAGTCTATTAAATTCTTTCCCAAATAGACTTCATTTTAAGATGAAAAGAACAGTTAATACTAAGTGCCTGGTGTCAATGGTTTCACAGGCCAAATTTGCCAAAGTAGAGAGGGAAAAAAGAAAATAAAGTATGATGAAATGATCTGCAAATTATGTAGCATCCCTACTAAATAGTAATAGCTAATGAAGTGTTATGGATGTTGCATGTTGCATATGTTACCTCTTTTCATCCTTACAACAACAAGGTTGTTATGGGGATCAAAATAATTTCACCTCTCTTGGCTTCAATTTCCTCATCTAAAAACTGAAGGAATTGATTACATGACATCTAAGTCACTTTCTAGTTTCAAAACTGTGATTTTATATTGACATTAACCACTTCCTCTCTTTCTCCCAGATTCTTCCATTTCTCTAGGTTAAGATAGCACAAGTTCAATACCTCAAGTATTCCCCAACAAGCAGAAATTCCAATAGAAACTTAAAGCAAAGGTAACCAGAAGAGGAAAGATTTTCTTAAAATCCCTGTAGGTTCTTTAGCTATAAGCTCATTATAGTTTAATTGTTACCTGGATTTCACAGATAATCAATCATGTTAGTGTTTCCCATGCATACTACGAACTGAGTCTAATCATTAGAAAGATAACTGATAGCCAAGGTTGTATGGCATTAAATAAACACTGATTGCAAGACATATAAAGGAGGAAGAGTACCATACATTAGTCTATATGCCTCACCTTCCTGATGTCACTAATAAATACATCTTGGCAGCAGTTGTGATATCACCAGTGCACAACTTCCATATGGAGGCTGTGAGAAGAGTTACAGTTGAGAAGAAGGGTATTTAAACCAAGTACCAAGGATACATGTGCAATGGATAGCGTGCTAGGACAGGAGTCAGACCATCTTCATGAGTTCAAATTCAGTCTCAGACACTTACTAGGTGGGCTTAACACTTAACTCTGTTTACTTCAGTTTCCTCATCTATAAAATGAGCTGGAGAAGGAAATGGCAAACCACTCCAGTATCTTTGCCAAGAAAAACCCAAATGAGGTCACACATAGTGAAACATGGCTGAACAACAATGAAAACTATTAGGGCCTAACAAGGTATTCAAAAACAGGCAGAATGTCATATAATGAAATAAAATGAAAGAACTGACCATTGAAGATCAATTTTTGGACCTGTTGCCAACAGATTCCAGCAAACAATATCCTACAAGATCAGAATGTCTGAAGAATATTTAAAGGAATTCCATAACTTCTGTAAATCCATTTCCTTAAAATTGCATTGGCTCTTACGTATTGTGAGACATAATATGTATATTGGGATAGTATAATGGATAGAGGACTAGACTTGTGGACAGAAAGATCTCGGCTGAAAAACTTTCTTAAAAACTTGCTAGTTGTATGAACCTGAACAAACCACTTTACTTGTCTGAGCCTCCATTTCCTTATCTGTAGAATGGGGATAATGAAAGCACATGCCTTACAGGGTTGTTGCATAGATGAAAAATAATATATGAAAAGTAGTTTGTGAATTTTGAAGTTTATAGAAATATATTTATATTCCTTCTCTTATCCCTCTATTTTCTCTTCTTCTTCTTCTTACCACCACTACTATCCATGAAATCGGAGTTATATTTAGTGTTAGCCAGCCACATTACCACCGCCACCACTACTACTACCACCATCACTACTACTACTACCACCACCACTACTACTACTATCACTACTACTCCTACCACCACTACTACCACTACTGCTACTACTACTACTAGTACTACTACTACTACTACTACTACCACCAAGTAGACAGTCTTTAATGAGTTGCTCTGACTGGAAATTTGACTAGAATGTGTTCTTGTAATCAAACCCTGTGACCTTACCTAATCAGATCTTGATATGACAGACATTTCATCACTGGGTGTATACTTACCTATTTTCCCACTATGGTATTTGCTTTCTAATGTTTACACTCTCTTGTCACTGTCTTCAAGAATCTAGGTTAGGATCACCTCCAAGTCAGCATTAGGACTCAGTGAAGAACTTTGGTAGATAGCAACTGTGCATTTCAAAGAGATAACCAGTTTTGTGAGTATTTATTATGCATGCTGTACACTGAATCTAATCATCAGATAGATAATTCTGATAGCTGCTTATAACATTAAACAAACACTATGTGCAAGATGTAGATCAAAGAAGAATGATATTTAGTGTTAGTCAGCATGCCAAGTGTTGCTAATGTTAACAATAATGAGTTCTATTGAAATTAACTAGAATCTGAGCCAACTACTTAGATTTTTAAAAAAGTGATTTGCATATGCATAAAATACAAATATAAGAGAAAATGTTATGAGGTTATGAAAACAGGACTCCAGAAAATATAGTTGAAGCCTTCCTATGCTGTGATTTCAATAATGCAAACATCCTTTTCCTCAATAAAGCCTGCAAGTCCCTTATAACTTAATGTAGTTGAAGTTCCTTAAGAAAGGCTATGGCTAAAATATTCATCACCTAGTGATTTCTCTGGTGAAGACTTAGCTCTCTAAACTTACCTAGTCTCATCCTGGGACAAAATACATATAAAGACCTATAGCTCTACTCTAACAAGGTTGGTAGGAAGTATCAGGATTGATATTTCACCAGCATATTCTTCAAGAAACCAGTCATTGATACACCGAAATTAGGCATCAGTCCAGGAATAAGTATATGTACAATAATATCTATGTGGTAGCCCAAAGACAAATGAGCAATACCTATTGCCAAAGAAGCAAGCTGTCGATCTTTCTTGTCCCCAGATCAATCCTCGTTGTCCCACTGCCAACTTCCCAAGAACTGCAGCATGTCCTTTATCAGCTGGTTGTTGATGATGTCATTCAGTCATGTCCAACTCTTCATGACCCCATGGACCATAGTACATCAGACCCTTCTATCCTCTACTATCTCTCAGAGTTTGTCCAAATTCCTGTTTGTTGTTTCCCTTACACTATCTATCCATCTCATCTTTTGTCATTCCTTTTTTCTTCTGCCTTTAATCTTTTTCCAAATCAGGGTCTTTTACAGTGAGTCCTGTTTTCTTTTCATGTGGCCAAAAGTATTTAAGTTCAGCTTCAGTATTTGGCGTTCCAATTAATCATCTGAATTAATTTATTTAAGTATTGACTGATTTGATCTCCTTGCTGTCCAAAGGTCTCTCAAAAGTCTTCTCCAGCTCCGTAGTCTGAAAGGATCAATTCTGCAGTACTCACCTTTCCTTATAATTCAGCTCTCACAGTCATACATTTACTACTGGAAAAACTATAACTCCAACTATATGGACTTTTTTCAGCAACGTCATCTCTCTGCTTTTTTGTATGCTGTTCAGGTTTGCCACAGTTTTCCTTCCAAGGAGCAATTGGTTTTTTTTAATTTCATGGATGCAGTTGCCATCCTCAGTGATCTTTGAGCCCAAGAATGTAAAATCTGACACTGTTTCCATTTCTTCTATTTGCCAGGAAGTGATGAGATCAGTTGCCAAGATCTTAAGTTTTTATTTATTTTTGATGTTAACCTTCAAGCCAGGTTTTACACTCTTCTCTTTTACCCTCTGATGCTGTAGCCTTATCTTTACTGGAGATATGAAGGGTCTTTCTACTTTAGCCTTTAGATTCACTATCATCTTGGCTGGAAAACATCTGTCCTTCCATTTCTGAAGGTCCTCAGGGCTTTGCCATCTTCCCAGATACCTACCTTACCAGAACCTAAGTACTCTCTGGTTTTTCCATCAGTCATGGACTGAATATGAACATGAGCCCTGTCCCAATTAGAATGTGAGTTTCTTGGAAGGAGGGACTCTCAGTTTTCTGTTTGGATCTCTAACACTTTGTATAATGAGTGGCATGTAGTAAGAAACTCATTACTATTTTTCTATCCTATTCCATATATTTGTATTTATATGAATATGAATATATTCATATATATGAATATATATATCTGCCTATGTTTATAGGTATAGCAATATATCTGCAATTGTATTACTCTATGTGTGGGCATGTAAACATACCTCCCTCCCCTGGTTTGGGGTTTTACATACACATACACACATACACATGCACACTCAGAATAAAGTCTTGGGCAATATAGATAGATAGATTATATATACACATACATATATTATGCTTGAAGAATAGATAGATAATAGCCATATGTGTGAATATTTAAATTCATATTGATATATGCATGCATGCAGTGCTACATGTTGCACAATGAGGATGACTTGAATTCAAGTCCAGCCATTGAAAATGTTGATTGTGTGATATTGGGTAAGCTATCTGATCTCTCAGTTCTCTAGGACATGGAAATTGAAGAATCGTAGCTGATTTACATTAGTAAAGAGGATTTTCTAAATGGGGAATCTATATATCAATAATGTTACATGTGCACATATATGAAACGTTTTCAAATGATAGTGACAATTTCTTAATTGTCAAATTAGTAAATAATTCTTCATCTTGATCCTAGTGAAGCCTCTGACACTGGTAACTCATCCGGAGAGTTTCTCCTCTCTGTGTCTCTGTGAAATTTTCTCCTGGTTTTCTGCTACCTGGATGACCACTCATTCTCCTTTGCTGATTCATCAAATATGTCATACTCAATAACTGTGATTGTACCCAAGACTTTGCCCTTGATCCTCTTTAGTTTTCCCAGGTCCTGCATGCACAATCTGCATACGTAATCCCATATTTGTATACCCGTCCCAAAGCTCTGTCCTGAGTATTCAATCCTATATCACCAGGGGTCTTCTGAATATTTCAAATTAGATATCAGATAAGCATCTCAAACTCAATATTCTCAAGACAGAACTCATTATCTTTCCTCTCAAATTCACTTCTCTTCTGAAATTCCACATTACTATCGGGCACATTTGGGAGCAAGAAATCCAACCTAGCTAAAGCAGCAAGTTAATCCTGAGGGAAAGACAAGAGGAGGCATTGATAGACAAGTCAAACTATGACTACCACATCCCCTAAGATCTAATGGAGATGATTTAGGAATGTGAATCCAAGAGCTTTGAAAATTGTAATGACTCTAAGACGTCTGGACCTGCTTCCAATGACGGTTGTTCAGTCCTTTCAGTCATTCCAGACTCTTTGTGACCCCGTTAAGGGTTTTCTTGCAAAGACACTGAGGTGGTTTGCCATTTCCTACTCCAGCTCATTTTACAGATGAGGAAACTGAGGCATAATTAAGTGCCTTGGTAATAAGTGGGTGAGGCCATATTTGAACTCACAAAGATGAGTCTACCTGACTCCTGGCCCGGCACTCTATCCACTATTCCAACTAGCTGCCCTGCTTCTCGATCAGCACTTAAAATCATTTCTAAGTAGAGAAGAGGTCCATCTTCTTCACCATCACCAGTACAAACTGCTGATCAATTACTAATGACAGGAAAGTAAACCCATGAGTCTTGGGAATGGCAACACAAACTAGAATGCCAGAACTGCTGCTTCCAACCCAGCCTCTGTTGCTATCACTACAGAAATCAGCTTCCATAGAGATATGACTTCTGTGGGTGTGACAGCCATAGCTACTGATGACTCACAAAGTTCTTGTCATTAGAGTTTTGGGCACTATTAAACGATTCAAAATCAGAAATGGATATGATTTTATCAATAGTAATGACATTAAAAAAGGTGAATTACCTTCGCTTTTCATTGACCCTAAGGACCATGGCACCTTTCCATTTGACTTAGATATGAAATATTCTGGAGGTGTTGTTTCCTCCATTATAATATGATCTCCATGAGAACAAGAACTGTCTTACATTTCTATTTATATACTTAGTGCTTAGCATAGTGCTTTGCACATAATAAACATTTCATAAATACTTTTCATTCATTGATTCATTAATGTTTCATTCATGCACAACCTCAATTCACTCCCACCTAACCCACACATGAAATCATTTACCAAATATCAATTTATCTCCATTACATCTTGCCTAAGTCTCCTTTCCACATACACAACCTTGCCTAGACTTGTTCTTTTTTCTTCCTACCTTAGGCCACTACATATTTTAATCCATCCTCAAGGTTACAGCCAAAGTGATTTTCCTAAAGTAGAGATCGGACCATATTACCTAGCCTTCTCAACAAACTCCAAAAGTCCCATTGTCTCTAGGATCAAAGAAACTTTCCTCTCTGACACTTAAAACTCCTTACAATATGGACCCTTCTTATTGGCCTTTGTATACAGCACTCTCCTCCATCCATTCTGCTATGTAGACATACTGGCATACTAGATGTTGTGTACTCACTATGCTCCAACTCCTCCCTGTGTCCTTGTGTTGGTTGTCTCTGTTTCTAGAATATACTCCCTCCTCAATTCCTTCCTTCTTGGACTATCTTTTTTCTTTCAAGACTCTGTTCAAGTGCCATCTTCTGTATGAAGCCTTTCCTAATTCCTCCCCTTGTCAGTGTATTCCTTTAAAACCCCCCACATAATTATATGCATGTATATACAAAGACCTCTGTGTATATGCATATACATTTATGCATGTGTCTATGTGTCCACATTTGTGTCATTAGAGTATAAGTTCCTTGAAGGCTGGAATTTTGCATTTTTGTCTTTGTATTCTTCATTCTTAACATAGTGCCTATGACATATGAAGAACTTAATAAATACTCACTGGGTGATTATATATATATATATATATATATATGTATACTGGGTACATGTGCACATATGTATGTATGTATGTACCTAGGCATATATATGCCTATAAAAACACAGAAATACAAGCAGATGCTCCCATCCATTTTATTCATACATACATATGCACAGATGCTTTGAATAAGTACTTTCATTTTTTTAAAAAATCCAAGTACTTGGATTTAGTTAATTTGGTTTAGGTTAGCAAGCTGTATAAAATACAGAAACAGGTGGGCAAATACTCTGGCAGCTGTAGAAATCAGCACCTTACAGCTGTGGAAATTCGTAATTGGCATATATGAACACTGATATGTATGGAACATGAACTGGTTAGGCAGAAAACCTATTTAGGATTAATGGAATCTTGCTATGTCTAATTCCTGAACTGATTTCCCAAAATGGAAAAAAAATACACTTTCTTCTTATTCTTTTTCAGTTTCTTCATCTGTAAAATGGGGGCAATGATATTGTTTTCTATCTATCTCTCAGAGGTATTTTGAAGATTTATGAGATTGTTTCGAAAGAGCACTGTGAACTTTTGGAGAGAAGGTACTGTGAAAAATAAAGTCTCATTATTCATTTTGTTCTGGGACAGAACCCTTGGGGGCCCCTGACGATGAACAAATGAAGTCATTTTTACTTGAGACAAGAGAAAAATGTTTTCATCTGAAATTTTCAATTCAGCAGAATACAAGGCTGCAGAATTATCTAGGCACAGTCTATGTGAAAAAATACACTTTTCTTTCATGTCTTTCAAGTCCTCTTCTTATCAACTATACTTAAATTCTAGACTGTCTGACAATTAAGTCATCATACAGTCATAGTGAGATAGAAAATAGAGATTGTTAGCAAACACTTTCAGAATAACTGATTCCTTTTTCTCAGAGGCACTGTTGAGACTCTCTTCATGTAAGTACATCAGCAATCAAGTCTATTTTTTTTTGCTGTGTGAAATTCACAAAAAGTGAAATTCCTAACCCTTCCTTCCCTCCTTTTTTCTATCTCTGTATCTCTCTTGCTCATTCTACTCCCTCCACCCTTTCCCCCTAAACCTTTCACATCTCCAGGAAAAGCTCCATGGGATATTAGCCAATTTTTATTGTTAAATATATTTCCATTCTTGGTAATGAGCTACAATTTCATAGAAACAAACATTTACTGTCTGTTTAATTATATGATGATTCTGGCACCAGTGAGTACTTTGTAGAGGAAATACTGCTTGGCAAAGGAACAACCTTGCCATTATTTTAACTCAAAATGTTATTCCCCCACTCAGCACCTACCCCCACAGAAACATCTAAGTGCTGATTGAGAAGATTTTTTGCATATTTTCATTGTTCCTGAGATCTTCTGTGAATTGTAAAGCAGATATATATTTTTTTAACTTCTGTGTTCCTTTTGCTTGTTTAACTCACAAGTCTCAATTTTATCTTACCTTTGAACTGTGATAAAGGAAAGAAACATTTAATGTTCTCTTTATTTGACCTTACGAGTACTATATCTCCCTTCTATAATTATCAGATTGTATCATGTCACCATTTGATTTTCGTTTTTAATTTAAAGGAACTTAACATTAGACAATTTAAAAGTCCTAGACTCTAGAGTCTTACATTAGCTACAGGTAAGGTGGTTTTTAAGCTAGGAGCATATCCAGTTTCTCTTTTGGAGAGAAACAAGAGTAGACACTTTTATAGAGTATGAACACTAATTTGGTAGTTACGTGATATTGAAAGTCTTGCACCCAATCCATCTTCCTTCTTTACTTGGAGGAGAAGAGCCAGGCTAAATAAACCATAGAAAGCTGTCAAACACAAAGTTAGTATTCAAACATTTTAACATAAAAAAAGTTCCTTTTTGTCTTTTGTAGGTTCACGCTCAAACATCACAGAATCTCAGATTTGGAAGGAATCTCAAAGGCCATCTTGATCAGTGTATACCTGATTGAGAACCAATTCCCCAACATTTCCAAAAAGTAATCAACCAGCTTTAACTAGAAGACCTCTGTTGAAGGGAAACATCCTGGGGCTGCCCATTTCTTTTCTGGAGAGCTCTAATTTTTAGAAGTCTTTACCACTGAAAACTGTCTTGCTGCACTGTTTCTAATTCTGACTTCTGGGTCCAAGAGAAATTAATCTAATCCATCTTCTATGGAGCTGTAATGATTCTTCTAAGTCTTCTCTTTTCCAAAATAAACATCCCCAGTTTGTTCAACTAATCCTTATATGGCACAAATTAAAGGTTCTTCATCCTTCTAGTAGCCTTCCTTCTGAATGCTCTCCAGATTAGTAATATCTTTCCTAAAATGGAGCACATAGAGCTGAACACAATATTCATGATGTTGTCTCGTTGGGTAAGAATATAACAGAACATCATCTTCCTCATTCTGAACATCATGTGTTTATGGTTCTCTCTCCCTCCTTGTCCCTCTCTCTCTTCTTCTCTCTCCCCCTCCTCCTTTCCCTGTCCCTCCTCCCCCCTCCCCTTCTCCTTCCCCTCCACCATCCCCTCTCCTTCTCTCTCTCTCTCTCTCTCTCTCTCTCTCTCTCTCCCTCCCTCCCTCCCTCCCTCCCTCACTGCCTCCCCTTAAAGATACGTTGATGCTATCCAGAAAGGGGAGAGGAAAATGCCCTCTTGACACAAGGGTCACATTGTCACATTCCAAGAAGCCTTTTCCTTCTTTGACTCTACTGATTGTGTACAAGACTGCCAAGTTTAGCTTTTAAAAGCAACCAGATTTGTGGCCAAAGTTAAGCCAGCCATTGGCAACTTTCCAGTTCCATCAAGGAAACTTCCTAAAGGGATAAGTGGGCAAAGAGAAGTCTTTGCACTTTATATAAAACATTAACACCTTATGAGTTCTGTCATCTGCCCCTTACCTTCTATAATATGATCAATTGATCTGGGGGGAGGGGCAACTCCTCTCCTTCAACTAAATATGATGTATTTTTTTAAACAGCACAGCAACTAAATTCTATCAGGAATTCTTAACTGATGAAAAAATTACTATCAAGATCATAAAAATAGCTAGAAAGAAAAAAAGCAATGGTGGAACATTTCAACACTGATTTTAGAATAGGCTAAGTCCAAATGCAATATAAATAAGATGTTACAGAATTGAACAAAATGCTAGAAAATCAGATGATAATATATGGAAAGGACTGAATGGTTTTATTAGACAATTTGTTTTTTTTATTCAAATGTGCAAAAGACATTTATGAAAATTAATTACAGTCTAAGTCCCGAAGACCTTATATTCTGAGAAGCAAAACTTGAAACTCTACTTTTATAGATCATAATTCAATTTGAATGGACTCAATTTAGAAAAAAAGGATAAAAAGATGCAGACCTAAGAGGAGACTAAAAAATGATTCACTTAAAAATGAGTGGGTCAAAGTCCAAATTATAGAAACAATAAAAATTTATATTAATGAAAATGACTATAATAAATGCAACGTTTCAAAATTTATGGTCGGCATGTAAACTGGATCTTAGAGGCAAATGTATTTCCTTGAATGCTTAGATTAGCAATGGTCATTGTCTTTTGTACTTGATGAGGAGCAAAATGACATCACTGTGTCAAGGTCAAGGTATAATATGTCTGACAGTGGCTGATCAGTATAATAGGAGCTCAGAAGGCTCTACCACAGGTCAGACACCAAGAGTCTGTATGGAAATTGAAGTGGAGATGTCTCTAAATTTGCACATCTCATGTTTCTTTTGAGCTACTGCAATTTTGCTTTGCTGGTAGTGTCCAGTGCCTTCTTTGACAAAGGCATACCATGCTGAGTGGTCCTATGTCATTGTCTCCCATTACTCATAACTGATTCCAAAGTTTTCAGAGAGATCTACATGTGAGTTCTCTATAAAACAATCTTTCAGGCAAACATACATCAGAACCATGTGACCATCCCACCAGTGTTGCATTCTCTTCAATAGAGTCTGAATGGTTGGCAATTCATCTCAAGAGAAAGTCTCGGTGTTTAGTACCTTGTCTTGTCAGGTAATCTTCGAAATCTTACTAAGACAATTCAAATGGAAGAGATTCACTTTCCTGGCATTATGCTGGTAGGCTGTCCAGGTTTCACAAGAATACAGCAATGCAATCATCACAGTGGCTCTGTAAACCTTCCAGTCTAGTAAGCAGCCTAATGTCTCTTTCCTTTAAAGTCTCCCAAACAATGAGTTAGCTCTTACAATGTAGGCATCAACCTCAACCTCTATGTATACATCTCTGGAAAGTATACTGCCAAGATAAATGAACTTATAACAAAATCTCTCCATTTGCTATAACTGATGGTTCCACCTATGGAAGCTATGGTGCTGACTGGTGGAGAACCTATGCTTTTTTGATGTTAAATGATAGGCCAAAATTAGCACAGCTGGCGGAGAATTGAATGATCTGTTTTACGTCAGCCTCAGAGGTTGCACTGAGTTGACAATCATCTGTGAACAAAACCTCATGCACCAATTCTCTTTCCATTTTAGTCTTGACTTGTAATCTTTTCAAGCTAAATAACTTACCATTATTAGCATGGTAGCTGATCCTTGTTGAAGACATCCATCCAAAGAGGTAATTGAAAATCTCATGCTAGAAAACATGAGGGCAAACATACACTTCTACTTAACTCCATTGGTGACTAGAAAAGAACAAACTTCGTCATGATCTTCCAAAGAAGATATATTTCAAGGAAATGTATTTCATTGAATGCTTTATTAACAATAGTGAAATAGATAAGAAAAGTGAGGGGTTTATGGTTAAAAAGTAGAAAATCATAAAGAAAACAATAACGAAAATAAGCAAAAGATGAGATCACTAAGTTCAAAAGAGAAATTGAGGATAAAAATAGAATGAATTAGGAAACAACATAAAGAGCAATTTTTAAAAGTATCAATAAATTTATAAAACATTAGCAAAATTAACTTTAAAAAAGAGAGAAGCAAATGGATTAAATAAAAAACAAGAATAGACTCACCACAAATAGGGGAAAAATAAAAAATAAAAAGGCAGCACTTTCCGGTGCATAGAACTCTGATTTTGGTATCAGGGAGACATATTTTCAAGTTCTGATTTATATTGGTTTTATGATCCAGGGTAAATCACTTAACTTTGGAATGTTGTGGGTTTTGCTCTAAGAACAGGGACTATAGAAAAGACACAGTTGTGCCCTTATAGAAAATATTTCCTCATCAAAAACTATTTTCACTGGTGAAATCATAGATCAAGGCAAAATACACTCCCCTGTTATTAAATTGTTATAAAATGATAGGATTATGTTATTACATGCCAGCAAAACATAATGTAAAAGAAAAAAGTGAATATAAATATAACTATTACAAAGGAAACAGTATTAGATTTGGAGTTATTTCCTTTTGATTTAAATTTCAACTATGTAACTTCCTATCTGCATGATCTTAGACAAGAAATTTAGCCTTTTTTGGTTTCAGTTTTCTCATCTGTAATAAGAAGAGGGAATTTGATTAGATAATTCTT
The DNA here is from genome assembly GCA_028658325.1 of Potorous gilbertii. Taxonomy (NCBI): domain Eukaryota; kingdom Metazoa; phylum Chordata; class Mammalia; order Diprotodontia; family Potoroidae; genus Potorous; species Potorous gilbertii. The sequence goes on along the minus strand of CM053769.1, from coordinate 564,907,882 downwards.
TTGGTTACTTTCAGTTCATTGATCTATGATCATAATATTGAATTGGAAAAAGAGAAATGGATGATTTCAAGAAAGCAGTATCAGAAAAATAAATTGAGCTGTCCACTAATGATCTTACATGTTTTTTTAAAATATATAATCCCGGATGTTACATGTATTCATGAATGAATTCAAAGACATTTTAAAAGTAAATAATCCTAGATTTAGAATGAATAGCCCTGGGTTTGAACCCTAACTTTGCTTTTTGATATCTGCATGGCACTGAGCAAATAATTTCTCTTGGCCCCAGTTTTCTCAAAAATACAATGAAAGAATTGAAGTAGATCACCGTTAAGGTCTCCTGGAGATCTAAATTTGTGATCCAGTAACATCCAAAACTATGATAATTTAAAAAACGTAATATATACAGCACTCTACCACTTTTTCCATAGGGGAAAAAATTGTTTCTGAATCCAAACCAGTAAAGGAAAAAGAAGAGAAAGATCTATTGAACAATGCCTTTGAGGAAATATCCTTGAAAGAAAATATATGGAGGGGTGGAGACAAGATGGAAGAGTAGAAAGACTCACATTTGCTAGCTCCGAATCCACAGCCCATAGATTTCCTGTAAAAAGAACTCCTGACAAATTCTGGAACAGTGGAAGCCACGCAGCAACACAGTGAAGGAGATTTCTGCTGCAGAGAGCCCTGAAAAACCGACCACAAAGGTACCCCGGACAGGAGCTGAGCCCTGGAGCGCTCCCCTTCCCCGGCCCCAGCCGTGGAGCTCTGCCTGGCCACGCGACACTGAGAGGAGCCAGCAGACCCAAGCAGGCTTCAGAGACCTGAATCTCTGGGCGGCTGCGAAGGTCCCTCCACCCACAGACGCACAGGTCAGTGAGAGAGACAGGCTGAGAGGGGAGCGGGGTATCTCCAGGACTCGGACCCCCTTGGGAGGCTGCGGCTGTGACAGAGGCAGAGGCCACTTGGCCAGAGGCCCGCAGAGCGGTCAGGGGCTCCACCCCAGCTCCATTACAAAAGCTCTCTGCATAAACCCCCTGAGGGAACTGAGCC
>CM053769.1:564845180-564906329 GCA_028658325.1 Potorous gilbertii | reverse complement strand
GTGTGTGTGTGTGTATACACATATATATATATGTGTATATATATATATAGCTCTCTTGTGTTAGCAGAACCCAAAGGAGTGCTACTCACTGCATTGTCTTCCATGTCAAGTTAATCATCATAATGGCTCCAGGTAGGGCTGGCTTGCAATCCTATAAAGACCCATTTATTTCACAAAATCATAGGAACATTTAAATTACGCTGGCTAAGATGCTAATCTACTCATATCAGATCCCAATTGCTTAGATTTTCAGAGTTACTTCCAGGACTTCACAGATACTATAGAGGTCTCAGAATTCCAGTGCCATTGAAAATCATCCTGGCTGGCATTCCCTAACTTTGCCATAAACCCTTCCCAACTTATCCCTCCCGCATTGACATGTTTGATGGATTGGGTTTTCAGTGGGACTATTATTAATGTTGCTATTTTAGCATATCACTGCTATATTTAATGCACACTGGATCCATTCATGGACCATTAGTGTGAATTTTTCATCACAGAATGTTATAGAGACTTTGCTCACCATGTTTGGGGCTGCCAAAGCAAACATAAAAGATAATAAACCCTTCCTTGTGAAGAATTTTTAACCACTATACATATAGAAAACCATGTGCATTAGTGGCTCATCTCTACCATTGTGCTATTTTCTCTGTAGCATAATAAAAGTAGTTAAGTAGATCACACTTGAATGCCTATCAGTAAACTGCAGAAGTGAAAATGGCCTCTTTTTTAACTATGGAGAAGGGTAAAAAAATACCTTCTGAAAATGCAGAGTAAAAAACACATAACTACCCAGAAGACAACTTACCTGTATACATTCTTTTTCTTGACCTATCCTCTTGTCTTTTTTCAAGTGATCTAGACCTTGTCTTCACAGTAATGTCATCATCAGCCAGCTGAAAGCACGGTGGCTGATAATTGCTCTTTATGTTGCTCTTTGTTTAGTATCTGATTCAATACATCTGTGTGGACACCATTTCATCACCTTCTTAGTAACTGAGGTGAAAAAAATCAATGACAATCAGATTACATTGTTAACAGAAAGGCTAAGGGGCCAGTGTGTTAAGTTCACAGGGCATCACCTTTCATTTAAAACATTTCAGTTTTTTATTATTTACCTTTATTATTATTTATAGCATCAAGCCCACAGGGTTTTCTAACACAAAGTGTGGAATAGCATTTATCTCCTGCAAAGTAGCATCGCTGTAGCACTTTCAAGACCGAGAACAGTTAGAGATTGGACAAAATGGAAGGCCATGGAAAGCCCAATGCCACTGTCTTTTATAAAATGATTTTTTCTGGTGCCCTGAACTTTATGATCCAAGTCATTATATGAAATCTGATGCGGTATTATCTTTCTAATTTATTGTTTGTAATTATTAGTATCACTATGACTCTCATCAACAGGAGTGTACCCTACACTTTGTAAAAGCTGTAATACGCCAAAGAATAAAATCCCTCACTAAGCAAACATCCAGTTGAAAGGCACAAATTGACAGAATGCAGTCCCAAACAATAAATAAAGACGGATGTAAGGCAGTCATACACAGAGTGGTAGGTGATTATTGGGAGAGGAAATGCTTTGAAGAACAGGTGGGTATTGAGAAGCCATTTGAAAGCTAAGAGGGATATGGTTTTATTTCAAACTCGTTATTGTAGGAGCTTAATGGATATTTGGAAACATTTAATAAAAACCCAGGATATCACTGAGCACCAAATAAAATCAAGGAACCCATAGCTGTATAATTGATGGGATGGCAGCTGATATTTTCATTCACTTTTAATAAATGACCATCTTTTAAAGGTATGGCTATTGCTGATGGTGGATAGCATAAGAGTTAGCTAAATGTCAGGGCAGCTATGGTCATTTAAAGGTTGGGTGACTATAGGATGTGCCCAAAACAAATTCACCTTAATCCTCAGCTGTCTTTGAGTCTAATTCATCTCCCTTAGGAACACAGATTCTGTCTGCAGTTTAGACTGGAAGATATTTCCGTAAGGTATGGGAGAGAGAAATTAAGTATTAGACTGGCCCCAAAATCTGTACAGGTTGCCTGAGGATTCTTGGATAACATTCTAGAAGTCATATTCCCAAATGATTAGAAATTTCATAGGTTCACAATGGACTTCCCACCCCTTAGATCTCTTTCTTGGTCATGCACACACCTTTCCTCTGAGATTATCTCCAATTTTATATATATATATATATATATATATATATATATATATATATATATATATATATATATTATATACATATATATGTATATAATATATGTATGCATGTATATATGTGTGTAGGTGTATGTATACATACATGTATATATGTATATGTGTGTGTGTATGTATATATATCTATATGTTGTTTGTAATACTGGTTTGAGTATTCTCTACCCAATTACATTGTGAGCTCCTTGAGAGTAGGGATTGTTTTGTTTTGTTTTTCTCTCTGCATACACAGTGCTTATCAAAGTGCCTAGAATATAATTGATACTTAATAAATATTTATTAACTTGACTTCCACCCAATATGTACCAAAGTTGGTCATTTGATCCCTGAAGACACCTAAGGGACAGGGGAGAAGGAGAAGGTCATAGATTGTAGGTGATATAAATTGCCATCTACAGCAAGCCATTGGGAAGCTGGAACAGTTTGACTGTTTTACTGCTTCAAATACCATGTTGAAATAGGCCTGCTCGATGCTCTCTCAAAGGGAAGCATGGGTATATTGGCTGTTCCTCTCACCTGTGTTTTAGCCTCTCCTTTATTGTCAATGAAACATAAATTCAAGTCTGAAATTGATTAACTAGGGAAAGAATTCCGTTGGTATGAGACAGGCTCTAGTTGTATTTTTCCTTAAGGCTGTTGCTACCTAGTTCTCAATCTTTATATTTCTAAAATGCTTTTTACTCTAAGACTTATACATTGCAGTATTTACTAGGAATCATATTAGACATAGGAGAATAAACTCTCCCTTGTTTATCATGGTTTTAGATGCCTTTTTCCCCACACCTTGGCAACATCCTCCCTCTATAGGATAGACAAGCTTCACGAAAGGAATTGATATATGGTTCCACCTTAATTGATCAGAAGCAAGGTCTCTATCTGACCTTTGGATGTGGTTCAAAATCCAACAGTACTTTGTTGACTGTAAGACTGGTCTGGAGGTCAAGGTCACTGTGGTCTTACATTGCCAGTGCCCTCCCTCCCCTCACCCCCACTCCCAGAATGTTGATTTTCTAGTTCTTTGAGGATGCATGCCTGATTCTCACAGATTTGTGATGATATCCTATTCAGAAATTCTCTCTGAATGAAACAGCAGCTCCCAGCCTTCTGTGCTTTGTGAAAATCTTTGTCCAGATTCCCTGATTTCTCGTTCGTTCTCCTCTCCTGATTAGCTCAGCCACAGAATTATGCTCACTCTGCCTAGAAATGCTTACTCTGTCTCGTATTTTCTTGATTGACTATTACCTATAACAAATCCTAACTCTTGCTTCTGCTGCACCCGGAGTCCTGCTATGCAAAATAATAGACTGCAACTGAATATTATATTGCTCCTTCTTGCTGAGAATTGCAAAGATATTCCCCAACGTGTGGTCAACAGATTGACAACTGGTCAGATGACTATTAAATGTTCTTGGTGGTTAACCTAACTGGTTTTCCAAATCAAGATCAATGTTATATTCATCATATCTATTCAGGTAGGAATTTTTTGAGTATGGAATTCTTTGTGCTTCCTAGAGTTTTTCTTGAGTTTATTAAATGATGTGAAGAAATCATAGCCACTCTGCCAGGAAAGTCTCTGGGTACTTATTCATGCCTTTGTTTCTGTAACAGTGCTTTCCCTTGGATCTTTTCATAATCGTGACTTTCTTCTCTGTCTTCTTCCTAGGACCATCATCCTTTTTCTGCCCACTGACTCCAAGGCTCTGCTTTGAATCATCTCTACAATTTCACTCTCTCTTCATAATCATTAGCTCCCTTTGGTTCAATTCTCATTTCTATGCAGAGCACTCCCAAATATATATATATATATATATATATATATACCCCTAATTTGAAATTAGTCCCACAACTGCTACTGCTTTTTCACTTTTCAGTGCTCCTTCACTGTAATACTTATTTAGTCTCTCTCTCTCTCTCTCTCTCTCTCTCTCTCTCTCTCTCTCTCTCTCTCTCTCTCTCTCCCCACTATGAAGTCTAAACTCATTTGTCTTGTTTCCAACTTCTCACTCAACTTAAACTACTCTTTCTAAAGTTATCATTAGTCTCTTAATTGACAAATCATAAGGCTTCTTTTCTCAACCCTCATCATTCCTGACTTATTTTCAAGCTTTGTCATTGACAGTCACCCTCCCCTCCTGGATACTCAGTATTATCTTGTTGTTTTTTTTTTAATGACACTTTCCTCTCTTAGTTCTCCTGATCACTCTTCAGCATACTTATTTGCCATAGGTGTCACCTAAGGCTTTTTCCTGGGCCCTCTTTTCTTTTTTCTTCTAGTCTATATTATCTCACTTGATCTCTTAAGCTCTGGTGGTTCCCATGATCATTTCCAAGGCTGTAATGTCATGATTTGTTTATTCAGTCCTAATCTTTCTCCTAAATTTCAGTCTAGCATCACTAACAAACTTTCTTTCAGACATCTTAAACTGAATGCTCATTACACATCTCTAAGTCAACAAAGCCAAAATAGAACTCATTTTGTCCCATAAATTTTTCTTCTTCCCAACTTCCTTCTTGCTGTCAAAGGCGCTGATATTCTCCTATTCACCCAAGCTCACAATCACAGTGTGATCCATTCTTCACTCACTTTCAATCTATAAATCAAGTGTTATCACAACTTCCCTTTACTTTTGCATTATCTCTTTTATGATTCACCCCCACAAACATACATACTTGTATAGTCCCTCATTGCCTCTCACACAGGCTATTGAAATACCCTTCTAAATGACCTCTGTACCTTAAGTCTCTCATGTTTCTTTTTCCAAATAACTACCAAATTTTTTCAAAGCTTACATTTGCCTATGTCACCATGGCTCCCGATTTTCTCAAGGTAACATACAAATACTCTCAGTTTACCTCTGGGATTCACTACAAAGCCCTCTGTTAAATATTTAAAACTCTTCATTATTTTCATATACTTTTCACATACTTTAAGCTCTATCTATGAGGGTGGATCCAAGATGGGGAAGAAAGGGCAGCAACTCACCTGAGCTTTCCCCCTAACCCCTCTGAATACCTTTAAGTAATGCCATAAAGCAATTTGTAGAGCAACAGAACCTACAAAAAGATGGTGTGAGATAATTTTCCAGCCAAAACAATTTAGAAGGTTAGCAGGAAAAGTCACACCTAGATGAGAGTGAAGCACAGTCCAAAACAGGCTATGCCAGCACAAACCCATCGAACCCCAGCCCTAGCAAAGCAGGAACACGTCTTTGGAGTCACTGAATTACAGTTGCAGATGCTGTTTTCAGAGTTTTCAGCCTACAGACGGCAAGGGGGTTGGTCAAACAACTAGTCAGAAGGAGATCACAGAGGTCTTTTTGATGGTACTGAGCCAAGACTGTTGCTTTGCCAATACTCATATTTGGGTTGCAGGCTTGGGTGGCAGTCCCAGAGTGAGGAGGAGTGCTAGCATAGCAGAGTGTGTGTGATCTCAGTGGATCATGGATATTTGTCACAGTTCCAGGGCAGAAAGGAGTGCTTGCGGTTGCTCACAGACTAGAGCACAGGCCAAGAGAGTGGTAAACCCATTTCTACTTAGATTGTAACACCTTGGAAGAACTGAAAACTTACAGGTCCCTAGAATTATTTCTAAAAACAGCTGAACAAAACCCTTGAAGCTTGGGATCATACACCTACCTTGGAAGCAGAGCTCTACTTTAACAAAGAGTTAAAAGTCAACTAATAAGCTGGGAAAATGAGGAGACCACAGAAAAAATTCTGACCAAAGAACTTTATTACAGTAACAAGGAAGATCAAAGCACACCTCAGAAGAAAACAAAGTCAAAGTTCCTATATTCAAAGCCTCTAAGAAAAATATGAATTGGTCTCAAACTATAGAAGAATTCAAAAAGGATTTTGAAAATCAAGCAAGAAAGGCAGAAGAAAAATTGGGAAGAGAAAAGAGAGTGATGCAAGAAAATAATGAAAAATGAGTCAAGAGCTTGGTAAAGGAGATGAAAAATACTAAAGAAATTACATTCAAAAATACAGACTATGCCAAGTGATAAAAGAGTTCCAAAAAGCCAATGAGGAGAAAATGCCTTGAAAAGCAGAATTGGCTAAATGGAAAAAAAGGCACAAAACTTCACTGAAGGAAAAAAAAACTCCTTTAGAAGTAGAATTGTCCAAATGGAAAAGGAGGTATAAAAAGCTCAATAAAAAAGTTAATTCCTTCAAAATAAGATTGGAGCAAATGGAGGTTAATGACTACGAGAAATCAAGAAACAATAAAACAAAAACAAAAGAATGAAAAATAGAAGACAATGTGAAATATCTCATAGGAAAAACAACTGACCTGAAAAACAGATCTAGAAGAGATCATTTAAAAATTAGTGGACTAAAAGAAACCTAAATATTATTTTTCAAAAAACTATCAAGGAAAACTGCTGATATTCTAGAATCAGAGGGTAAAATAGAAATTAAAAACATCCACCAATCACCTCCTGAAAGAGATCCTCAATTGAAAACTCTCAGGAATATTATAGTCAAATTCCAGAATTCCCAGATCAAGGAGAAAATATTAGAAACATCTAGAAAAAAACTCAAGCATTAAAAAGCCACATTCAGGCTAACACAACATTTTGCAGCTTCTACATTAAAGGATCAGAGGGGTTGGAATATGATATTCCAGAGACCAAAGGGTCTGGGATTACAAACAGGAATGACCTACCCAGCAAAACTGAGCATAATCCTTCAGGGGGAAAAATGAATATTCAACAAAATAGAGAACTTTCAAGGATTATTGGTGGAAAGACCAGAGCTAAATAGAATGCTTGACTTTCAAATACAAGACTCAAGGGAAATGTAAGAAGGTAAATAGGAAAGGGAAATCATAAGGGACTTAATAAACCTAAACTGTTTACATTCCTATGTGGGAAGATGGTACTTGTAATTCATTAGAACTTTATAATTATTAGGGCAATTAAAGAGAGTATAGACAGAGGGCACAGGAGTGAGCTGAAAGTGAAGCGATAATATCTAAAAATATAAAATTATGGGATGAGAGAGGAATGTACTGGGAGAAAAGGAAAGGGAGGAGAATAGTGTAAATTATCTCACATAAAAGAGGCAAGGAAACCTTTTACAGTGGAAGGGAAAAAGGGGAGAGAAAGGGGAATGAGTGAACCTTACTCCTATCAGAATTGGCTCAAAGAGGGAATAACATACACTGAATTGGGTACAGAAATCTACCTTTCCCTAAAGGAATGTCTTTAGGGAAGGGGAAAAGAGAAGGGGGAGGTGACAGAAGGGAGGGTAGATTGGGGAAGTAGGTACATAATAAAAAGAAAAACACTTGAGGAAGGACAAGATAAAAGGAGAGAAAGAATAGAATAAATGTGGGGGGATAAGAATGGAGGGGAATACAGCTAGCAATAGTCACTGGGGGAAAGTTTTGAAGCTAATTTCTCTGATAAATGCCTCATTTCTCAAACATACAGAGAACTGTCATATTTATAAAAAATTGGTAAATAATCAAATAATAGCACCAGTTTTCAGATGAAATAAGCAAAGCTAGCTATAGCCACATGAAAAAATGTCCTAACTCACCATTGATTGGAGAAAGTCAAAGTTAAAATAATTCTGAAGTACAACTTCATACTTATGAGGTGGGATAGAAAAGGAAAATGACAAATGTTGGAGGGGATGTGGGATAAATGAGAGTTGGCGGAGATGTAAACTGATTCAACCATTCTGTATTGGAATGATGCCAAGAGCTATAAAACCATGCAAATCCTTTGACCTAGCAATACACTAGGCTTATATCCCAAAAGGGATGAAAAACCAAAAGAATATATCTATATCTATATATATAGATATAGATATGAAATATTTATTAGCAGCTCTTTTCTGGTGGTAAAAATTGGAAATTTAGGGGATGCCCATCAATTGGAGAATGGTTGAACAAATTTTGGTGTGTGATTATGATGGAATACAAATGTGTTATGAGAAATGATGAGCAGGATTGTCTCAGAAAAACCTGGAAAAAATGAGCTAATGCAAAGTGACGTATACTGTGTACAAAGTAACAGCAATATTCTAAGATTATCAACTATGAATGATTTTGCTATTCTCAGCAATACAATGATCCAAGACAACTCTGAAGGATTTATGATGCTATCCATCCCCAGAGAAAGAACTGATGGTGTCTGAATACAGATTGAAGCATACTTTTTTATTTTATTTTTATTGAGGTTTTTTGCTTTTTGGTCTGGTTTTTTTTTTTTTCACAATGTGACTAATATGGAAATGTTTTGCATAACTACACATGTATAACCTATATTGAATTACTTGCTTTCCCAATGATGTGGGGTGGGGAGGGAGAAAGGGTGGGAATCTGGAACTCAAAGTTTTAAAAATAAATGTTAGAAAAGTGTTTTTACATCTAAGTGGGGAGAAATGAAATACTTGATACATTTTAAAAAATAAAAATAAATTAAAAAAAATGATGCTACACTGACTTACTTGTCTTTCTTCACTCACCACACTCTTCCCAGTTCTGTGCATTTATGGTGACTCTCATATGCCTGTCATGTCCTTCTTCCTTTCTCACTTCCAATGCCTAGCATCCTTGACTCCTTTCAAGAATCAGGTCAAACCACACCCTCTGCAGGAGGGTTTTCACGTTACTCTCTCCTCTATCACAATTCCCTCACTCTGAGATTATCTTTGATTTACACTGTATATATCTTGTATCTACAAAATTATTTACATGCTGTCTCCCCCACTCCCATTAGATGGTGAGCTTCTTGAGGGTAAAGACTATGTTTATTTCCCAGTGCTTAACACAATGCCTGGAATATATGGTGAACATTTAATAATTGCTTGTTGATGACTTAATTCCCCCCGCCCCACCCCAAGGCAATGTACATAGATAGCCCTCAAGGAGCAAGGCCAATTGTGTTACTGTTGTGTTACCACCTCCCTAATACCTAGCATAGTGCCTCGTATAGGTGCTTGATAAGTATTTGTTAATTGAATTGTGATCTACCATTGATTATACCAAAGCAGAATTCCTCCAATCAGGGGACTATCAAGTTATGGTAAAGTCACACATCTGGGATTCAAAGCCAGTTCTCCAAACTCTGAATCCAACATAATCTTCAATAAAACAACATTCAATCCTCTCCTTTTATAAATCAATATACCACTATGGAAGATACAATTTGAAAAGGTAGGTTGGGTCTTACAGTGGCAGTCTTTGAATTGCAGAATAGAAAGTTCACATTTTATCCTGCAGTCAATAGGGAACTACTGAAGATATCTGATCTGGGGATTAACATGATGAAAATGACATTTGAGGAATAATAATTTGACAGATAAATCAGGACTCTCTTTTGATAGGTCAAGTTACAATGGGAATCCAAAAACATTTTTTTCAAAACATCATCCTGGATTTCTTCAGATTCAGCAAAGTTCCCTTAAGTATGAGTAGATGGATAGGTTTTCCTACTTGCCCAGAACACTAATCTGTAATGAGTTCATTAAAACAGGTTCAACATGTCAAACAATGCTTTCATAATCCTTTCTTCCTTCTGCAGCATTTATTATGATACACACAATTTGGGATGAGTCGGAATCATCCTATTTTGGTGAAATAGGCTGTGATTCTACTACTTACCTATGGGAACTTACAAAACCAATTTATTCTTCTTATACTAAAGGACCTTCAACACTTGATACCTTCCTTCTTTCAAATAATCCAATGTGTGTCTAGGTGGGTACTTTGTATATTCATCCAGCAAAAATTTAATTCATCAAATCCCAGAGGAAAAGCAAGAAGTCGAAGAAAGAAAACAAGTGATTGATTAAATTCAACAGGGTCTTCATTTTTCATTCCTTGAAAATGTTGTTCAAGTATCTTTTAGCTCTAACTGAATTCCAGGTCAAATCACGTGTAACTATTAGAGACCTCTTCACCACAGAATCCCAGGGCTAGAGTGATTTCAATTAATTAAGTGTTGCAGAGGTTAGTAACGATTTTAGGCTGCAGAATGAAATTACTTCATGAAGTGGCAAATTCCTTGTGTGTTTTCTCCTCCTTCATCTGGATTATGGCAGACAAAAATTGAATTTTGTCAATGGATTAAAAGGATCCCTATTCCTAATGGCTTCAAACATAAATGTATGACGTGTTTAAAAAAAAAAGAAAAAAGAATACAAGGATAATCACATTGAAGCCAAAGTAATTCATTTCCAATTGAGCAGTGGAGAGGTCCCTGTAAATCTAAGAAATGTGACAAATTCAAAAATATACATCATTACACATTCTCATATCCTTCAACTCTGTGAAAGAATACTGGAAAAATCTGTGTTTCTACCATAGAGACTTAGTATCTAACTTGAACAAGAGTTGTGCCACAGTTATTTTATGCCCTGTCCAGTATTGAGCATTGTGGAAGATACAAAAGGAGTATGAGAAATGGCCCTTGCCCTCAAAGAACTTATAATCTTGTTTGAGAAGCAAAACTTATGCATATGAAACAATTAAAGAAAAATTCAGAATATATTAAAATGCTAAGTTGCATGGTAGGAAAAGAAATTGCAAATGTAATAAAGAACTCATTCTGCTGCTATATACTTTGTACATTTTATTGAACAAATTAAGGCATTGAGAGAAAGGGAAACTTACATGGATGAGAATGGTCAGAGAAGTTTTTACGGAGGTATCTGGGAAGGATCTTGAGGAATGGGTAAGAAATAAGTATATAGAGAAACAGGTGGTAGACAAGGCAGGAAATCAAAAAGACCAAAAGTTTGGATGCGGGTAGGGGTGGGATCCATGATTTCTTTGGTATGGGGAACTGCTAGATGAGAAAATTCTTTCTCCCAGTGGAGGCCACCTCCTCTGAGACTTATAGTCTTAGAGAGTTATCTAGAATAATGGGTAGACTATGAAGTTTGCCCAGAGTAACAGTAAGGATGTGTCAAAGATAGGACTCAAGCCAAAGTCTTCTTGGTTTGGACGCTAACTCTCAATCCACTTTGCCTGACTGCCTCACATGCTAAAAGGTTTTAACTAAAAGTTAAATAAAAGAGATGCGTTCCTAAGAATCCAATTTGTTGATAAATAGAAAAGTTCTGAATTGTTAAACAAGGTGAAGGTTGACAGATTACTAAAAGTAGGAGTTAGGAGATAAGAGTTCTAGATCTAGCTCCACCACTAGTTCGTTCTGTGACCACAGACCAGGACTGGGGCACCTGTGGTCTTGAGGTCACATTGTGGCCTTCTAGGTCCTTGGATGCAGCCTTTTGAATGAGTTCAAATTTTATAGAACAAATCATTTTATTAAGGGAATTCGTTCTGTGGTCTGCAGTTAGTGAAAGGGCAGCACTTGATGACAGCCTTGAGTCTACAGGTTCTCACTGCCCCACTATAGACAAGTCACGTCTTTAGACCTTGCAGTCCTCACCTGTAAAATGAAGGTGTTGAATTGGAAGATGTCTAGGGACCTTTCCACTATGAACAGTTCATGGTCCTATTTTTTTTAATTCTTTGACTCAAAGCATTAAATTTAAAATACAAATAAAATTTCAATTATTTGAAATAAAAGAAAAAACTGAATATAAGGAAAAATACATCTGTAATTATGACACTGTATTCAGGTCTTACCTGACCTGGAATATATAGCTTAATCTGAATTCTAATAATCCTTCTATGTAAGTGCCATTTTCCTCATGAAAACTTCCTTGACCACTCCCTATATGAATTATTATAGTAATTTTTAGCTATATCTCTAGTATGATGTAGGTACATACGTTGACTTGTTAGTTACCTTTTCACACATTCTTTCTCTCAAATGAGATTGTAAGTTCCTTTATATCTTCCACAGCATCTAGTATAGTGTTTTGCACAAATTTATAATAAAAATATTAATAATCACAACATATCACAATGTAATAATCCCAACAATAAAGTTTTAAGGTTTTCAATATGTTTCATACATTATATTATTTATATTTGTTGATTTACTTTATTAGTCAATTACATTGATCCAAAATGTGTATATGTATATGGAAAAGGAAGCTGGATAAAATGGGATATAAACATTCTACTTTGTTATAAGTAAGATCTGATTCAGGCTAATTCCCTGGTAATTTAGATCCACTATGGAAACAGGTAGAGATACTGCTAGGTTATTCAGGTTATTCAGAAGTTAACCAAAGACTTGCTTAGCCATAGCATAGAAAAGATAATCAATACATATTTAGCATTTAGCCAGGTCTCCTTTTCTCCATATGAAAGGGGGTGATGGCTCATGTGACTTTAGTGAATCAGTCAGCTCTGAAGGATCTAAATATATGTGGACAAATCATTTTTATACCCTCAGGTAACTAGTAAAGTGAGGCAATGCCAGAAATTTAGTTCTCTGAGCCAATCAAATCTCAAGTATAGTTTTAATACTTTTGTAGCACATGTAACCTTTGAGGATTCAGGTTCCAATTCCCACCTCCACCTATGAGTTGGATCTCCAGAGTTTGATTATAGCTTTCTCTCAGGGTTCTAAGGATGAACCCGAAGAGTGACAGATGATTCTCTAATGCCATCAGCTCAAGACTCCATTTGTGAGGTTCTCCAAGGGTATCATTTGAGAATCAACTTAGCTAGCAATAAGTAGTTTCTACAAAGGGATATTTAATGCACCAGCACAGTAAGAATATTTGGTACAATCCCCACACAGACATACATTCCCCACCAAGGTCTGTGGCACACTATTCTAAAAATACATATAGATTGACTGAGATTTGTTCTCAGGTTATCAAGTCTAAAGTGGAATGGAATGTTTTCAACTCTATTCTTATACATTCTGTGGAAAAAAGTATTGTAAGCTACATAAACGGGATTTTGAGGACAGCTAACTCTTTCCCATGGAGAGGACTCTGGAAGATGATTTTGTTCTTACTATACATGTCTAGGAGTAAACTCACAAACAGAGATTGGATTGCCAAAAATCATAATAAAATAAGTCTTTAGGTTAGTCTGATCAACCTAGGTGAGCAAAAGGGAATTAAATATGTGAAAATGATGAAATACAACAAAAAATGGATAGCAGTTAAGTGATATAGGGCATGGGATGAAGGAAAAGAAGACCAAATTTCATTTAGAACACAATGGAGTTAGAGAAGGGATTTGAATAGAAGGGGAATCCTATTTTACAGAGATGGGGGACAATGAATGTGAAATATTCCATATACTATCAGAAATGGTCAATATCCTTGTTTTGTAAAACCATCTTTTATAGATGTTATAAGGGACAGTTTGCTGACAGACAGGAAGGGAAGATTATGTTTATTTTGGATATGAATGTTATATCAAATCAAAAGCATCAATAAAAATAAAAACAATGAAAAAAAAAACAAGAGCGGAGGGAGGAAAGAAAAATAATATGTACATTATAAATACGCAGATTGTCCCAAAAGTCTCAATGCAGTTTTAAAGATTTGTGAATTTAAAGCAGTATTGACATATTTGGGACCCTCCTCCCATATAGATAATATATTTAAACTAAATACAATGTAATTTGTGCAGGCAGGGCATTTGGAACTGGGGATATCAGGAAAGGTTTTGTGTAGAAGATGGTGCTTGAGCTCAGTCTTGACAGAAAAGCTGAATTTGAAGAGGGAAAAGTGAGGGGGAAATGAATTCTGGCCATAAATGACAGCCATTGCCAAGGCATGGAGACATAAGGTAGTTTAACTGTGTGATAACAGCAAGAAAGCCAGTTGGACTAGAGTGTAGAGGCTGGGAAGGACAGGGAATACCCTGAGGGCAAATTATAAAAGACTTCCTGCAAAGAGGAATCACTATTTTATCCGGGGACAGTGAGAGGATCTAACCTGCATTTTAGGAAAATCATTTGGGCAAGTGTTGAGCACGGATTGAAGGGGACAGAAACCTGAGGGAGACCACGTAGAAGGCTATTACCATAGTCCAAATAAATATAATGGGGATCCAATGAGACAAAGGGTACAAAAGCTTTTTGGGAAAACTACAGTACATGATGTATGTATATAATCAACTAGTATTATTTCTGAGTACCTCAGCTATCCCATAACCCACTAGGTATCCTTGCAATGGAACGTCAGCCCCAGCCTCCTGTACAATCCAGTGAGTACTAGATGTATTGTAAGAGTGAGATAAGAACTGCAGTACAGGTGATAGGATAATCAAGTGCATCTATTCATGATGACAAACACCCTGTTCCCATTTACTCTTTCATCTCTCTCTCTCCCTCCTTCTCCCTTCTCTCCCTCCCTTCTTCCCTTCTCTCTCTCTCTCTCTCTCTCTCTCTCTCTCTCTCTCTCTCTCTCTCTCTCTCTCTTTCTCTCTCCACCCCCCCCTTCCACCAGGGAAGGAGAGTATCTCATTTAAAACAATTCATTTTTCTCAATTATTTTGCCCTCACACAGACTACTATAATGTACCAAGGTCTTCATTTTAGATGCAAAACCTGGGGTAGACAGGGTCATTTGACTTGCCCAAGGTTACAGAGAAAGTCATTGCCAGAGTTACTTCCCTTTTACTTCATCTGTCTAGAACATAATCATAAAAGACTAGAGGTGGGAGGGGACCTTCCTGCTCTCCTACACCCAAGGCCTTGTTAGTCTCATAAGACCATTAACACTAGGTTCATATTTCTTCTTTAACCCTGGGCCCAGGCTTAAACATGGCTACATAAGATCATAACATGAATTTCTTGAAAATTCACAATGTCCTCAGCATATGATACAGCAATTCTGTGGGGACATTTTAGTTCATTTTGTGGCACTTCTGCTGCTTTAACAAGCCATCCAATAGCCCTGAACTACTCAGCAGCTGATTTCCAGGAACAAAGCACTTTGTGGATCTATTAGGAAGCCATCGGGTCAATGCCTAATGCTTCATGGAGCCTGGGATTCTGGTCTGGCTGTTTCCAGCTTTGACTTAAATGTTAGGGGCAAAATGGAAGGTTTGGGACATTTAAGGGCTTAGGCCGGGAACTGAAGAAGGAAAAGAGAGAGAGTTGGATAATTTTGTAATGGGTAAATAGTCTATCCCTGTTCAATGCACAACATTCTCTCAGTCTTTTATTACTAGACAAGTTCATTAGATTAGGGAAACTGGTCTGTAAGAGTTACCTGATCTCCCCATTTTTTAAAAATTTAAGACAATGAGGATATAATGTCTTACCTTTAAAATTACAAACTGTAAGAACCCCCCCCCCAAAAAAATCCCTCAACTTATAGAACAGAGTGAATTCTTTCACTAATTTAACAGTTCAACACCAAAGGAAGTTTTAAGAGCAAAGGATAAGCTAATTATGGTTAATTGTGTCAGCCTGGGGTATCTGATTAGTATAATTAATCTATCCCAGTGGGAATTGATGCTTCTGGCTATGCCAGGTGAGATATAATGAGTAAAAAAAGACCATCTGGGAGTTCAAGGGGTCTTTTTGTATGGCTAAAGAAGAGTTTTTTCCAGGCAAGTTGTGAGAGGCTTAGAAAAGCAAAAATAGAGAATTCCAATGATATTTGTTTTCTGAGC
Source organism: Potorous gilbertii (assembly GCA_028658325.1). Lineage (NCBI taxonomy): Eukaryota > Metazoa > Chordata > Mammalia > Diprotodontia > Potoroidae > Potorous > Potorous gilbertii. The sequence goes on along the minus strand of CM053769.1, from coordinate 564,890,578 downwards.
ATGTTTTGCGATTATATTATCTACAGAATCACTTCATTTGAGTTATTTAAGAAATTGACATTATCCCAGATTTGATCAGAAAGTTAATCATTCATAGTGATAGTAAAACATTAGAGGCATAAATCCTCTCTTTTCCAATTCTTTTAATAACTAGATACCTATGTGAGATACCTTGGTGGAGTGGATCATAAAATCTGTTAGAAGCCAACCCTCTCATTTTACAGGTGAGGAAACAGGTTCAGAGAGCTTAAATGACTGTCCAATGTCTCACTGACAATAAATGACAAAGGAACGATTTGAACCCACATCCTGTAAATACAACGAGCTTGGAATCAGGAAGACCTGGGTTTAAAACAATGCAGGATACTTACTAATTGTGAGACCCAGGCAAATTGTTTAACCTTTAAGTATATAAGAAAACTTGCTAAGATTTCTATATGAAATAATGGGAGGATTTTACATGTCAGGAGAAAAATCACAAATATTCTCATCTGGATTAGCCATCCATGAATTTATACAAGTCACTTTTGAATTCATTTACATTTTCTTACAAGATATTCCCTTATAACAATATATTCCATATATTTACAAACCACGAATTTGTCATAAGTACTTCTTTTTGTCCTACAGATACCTTTGAGGCTTCAAGAAACACCTCCCAGCTTGTCATTCTGATGTTTGGTGAATAAGTCTGTTTTGACAAATATATATATTAATTTGTTCATTAAATGACAAAAAAAAATTTCATAATTTTATAGGTCCCAAAGTCTTGCTATTACTTGTTAGTTAAAAGATGACTAAATCTATAGACTTTTCTCTAGAAATCTATTGTATCCTTGAGGTCCAGTTATAGCCTTTATCTCTTCTCAGATCCTTTTCAACTAAAGTTTTCTATGGCAAGGACTTTACATGTGACCTTTAGAAGAGACATTAGTACCATTGTTTTATCTTACCTTGTGACTTGATAAAACCATAACACTCCAATTTTGTATATTAAATAAGTTAAGGATGAACAGAAAATCTAGAGTTGAAAGATCTATTTGGATAAATTTACTTGACTGATTAAGACATTGTTTTTTGTACGATGTAAAGCTCTCCTCCTAAAATCTTTTTTCTAGCTATAGTTTGCTATTATTTTCATTTACGACTTTTTAAAAGTTCAACCATACCAGAAGTATACAAAAAAACAGTTTCTGAAATGGAATTTGATGAGGTCCCTAACATGAGAACACCTCCCACTGTGTATTATGAATGAGGAGCCCAGATAAATGTAGCAACATTGAGTTTAATTGGAAGATTTAGTCAGGCAGGCAAGAAAATCCCTTAACCATAAATAGCGACATGTGGGCTAGTATTCTAGCCACTAGTAATTGCTTAATGGTACAGAGAATCCCAGTGAAAAGCCCATGAGATATTCTTGCTATTAGTGTAAACTCAATTCAAAGCCTTCGTTTTCTTGCTTGGGTATTATGTGCACTTAGGAGATTAGATTAATAATAGCCCAAACTGATTTTGTTGTGGCAAGCACAATCTTAACTTTTCATGGCTTTAACCATATTATTCCAGTAAGGCCCATCTCTTAATTGGACCTCACTATTACTATCTAAGTAGGATGAATAAATCCAGAATCTCATAACAAAAGACATCTAAGAAGCCACCTCTTACCACCTCCCAGTCTTATCAATGGTCCTACCATCCTCTTTGCCCTCAGGTTTAAGACCTTGGCTTACACTTCACCACCCACATTCAGTCCATTTCTAGTTCTTCCCTTTCTTCCTCTGCAATATGTCTTATAGCTTTACCTCCATACCCATTCCTGCCATTAACTAGCTGGCTAGTTATATGGAAGCTAGATAGATGACAGATCAATACAGCAATATATATATATATATATATATATATATATATATATATATATATATATATATATGAAGATATATAGATATATGAAGAAACTAGAGGAAGGTAAGGCATCTCACAGTAGTATAGAGAAGAGAGCACTGCATTTGGACTCAGAGTACTTTCATCCAAATCTTGGTTCTTATGACCTGGAACAAGTCAGTTCATCTCTATGGACTTCAGTTTCATTATTTTTAAAATGAGGGAGTTGACTAAATAACTTCTAAGATCCCTTCTAGTTCTGTATGATCCTAATCATATCACAGCTTTGTTTAAATATATATAGTGACTCCCAGCTCCGCATATTATACTAAAACTGCTCCCCATTAGACCTTGATGTCACCTCCCATTCAACATAACCCAAAGGCCTCTCATGCTTTCCCCTGAAAGATTTGATACCAGTCTTTTATCAATGGCACCAAAATTCTCCCTGTCAGTTTCAGGAATATTTAACTTACTATGCAAATTTATACATCATTCATGTCAACAAGCATTTATTAATCATTTATTTATGGGCTAGTTACCATGCCAACACTAAGAATACAAATAAAAATAAAAAAACCCAAACCTGTCCTCAAGGAGCTTACATTTTAATGAGGAAAGGGCACATGTAAGGAATGTGAAAAGGACAAGGTGGTAAAAGAATCTGGCATATAGGCATGGTAGAAGAGGTCCATAGAGGACCTTGGAGAGGACTAAAACATGGCTGTCTGGTCTGGGTCCTCTCCATAAATGGAGGTTAAGGAAGATCTATCCAATTGGAAGTAGAACCGATAAGAACAGGGCCATTATGAATTCCAGGGGTGGAATGAATAGTAGAAAAGAGAGAGAGAGAGACAGAGAGAGAATTAATGTTTTGGGTTAGAATCAAGAGTCAAGGTGGACTTCTTCATTGAAGAGTTAGACTCAAGCTGGACCTTGAAGTAGGTAGGATCTATCTGAGTTAGAAATGATAAAGGCATATATTCTGGGCAAAGAGAATAACAATCATCTGTTTATGTTACATTTAGTTACTCTTAGTTGATCATATTGACAAAAGCAAAGGAATATGATTGATATCCATTTAGAGTATGGTTACATAATTAGGATAGGGCCAGATTAGAGAGGGTCTTGAAAGCAAAAATAAGTTTAGATTTGATTAATTCTTCTGAGTAGGTAACATGATTTATCTAGATATATCATTTATCTATAGGGAGATACAGATCTCTATCAGGAATGTATACAGGAATAGATGTAGTCTCTATCAGGAATGTATACAGCTATAGTGTATATGTGTATATACACATATATACACAAATATAGAATTTTTATATACTCATAATCTTCTACATATATACATATATATATATATATGTCATTCTGATTCTTGAATATCACATAGTACTTAGTAATGAGGCAATCTACATCAAGGCATAGTGATATAATAAATTCCTCCCTGAGACATCTCTCCCTAGATAGAATATATCTATATCTATAGTTATATCTATACACATATACACATATACACATAGGTATGTATATATATATACATATATAAAATGATGTATATACATAAATATATGCCACCTTTTACATATACAACTATATTTTATGGAAGGTCAGGAAGAAGTATGTTCAAGAGAAAGGAATTCAGTGGCATGGAAGGGTGAGATAAGAATGCTGGGTATTTCTGAGGAACAGCAAACACTAAGGCCAATTGGTTTGTACTTGACTTCGTGTGAGGTGAAGTAGAGTGTAATAAAGCTGGAAATTTAGACTGGGGCCAGGTTATGAAGGGATTTAAATGGCAAACAGAGGATCTTTTATTTGATCTTAGATGTAATAGGGAGTGGCTGGACTATATTGAATTGGGGAATGACATGGTCGTATCTGAGCTTCAGGAAAATTAGATGGGCAGCTGTGTGAAGGATGGATTGGAATGTGGAGAGACAGTGCAGATAAACCAGTTAGAAGCCTATTGCAAAAGGCCAGGTGAAAAGCAATGAAGGCTGAACTAAGATGATGGTTGTGTGAGTGGTGAAAAGTGAATGGATATGAGATTTTTTTCTAATTAAATTTATTTTCAATTTTTAACATTCACTTCCAAAGAATTTTGAATTTCAAATTTTCTCCCCATCTCCCCCCTCCCTCCAACCCAGGACAGGAATGTATTCTGGTTACCCTTTCCTCCACTCTCTCGTCCCTTCTATCACCACCACCACCCCCCATCCTCCTCACTTCTATTTTCCTATAGGGCAAGACAGGTTTCTATACCCCATTGCCTATATATCCTATTTCCTAACTGCATGTAAAAACAATTTTTAATATTCATTTTTAAAGCTTTGAGTTCCATATTCTCTCCCTTCCCCCCACCCTACCCACTCTCATTGAGAAGGCAAGCAATTCAATATAGGTTATACATGTGTGGTCATGCGAAACAGTTCCATAACAGTCACGTTGTGAAAGACTAACTATATTTCCTTCTATCCTATCCTGCCCTCCATTTATTTTATTCTCTCCTTTGACCTGTGCCTCTAAAAAAAGTGTTTTCTTCTGATTACCCCTTCTCCCAATCTGCTATCCAGAGACAGGAAATGGAATGTCAAGTATTGCGAACAGCACAAAAATATGGGTGAGAATTAAATCAAAGAGGATTTAAATATTATGCCAAGGAGTTTGTCTTTTATCCTAGAGGCAATGAAGGACCATTGAAGACTTTTGAGGAGGGTGAGTATGAGGATAATAGAATTAGATATGATATTAGATATTCAAGTCTGCAGCTATGTGGAGAATGGATGGAGAGAGTGAATAAAGGGAGCAGGCAGACCAAGGACTGGCCTCAAGGCCACATATGACCCTCTAGGTCCTCAAGTGTGACTCTGACTGAATCCAAACTTTACAAAACAAATCCTCTTAATAAAAGGATTTGTTCTGTAAAACTTGGACTCAGTCAAAAGGCAGCACCCAAGGACTTAGAAGGCCATGTGTGACCTTGAGGCTGCAGGTTCCCCACCACTGAGTTGACCTTTTGGAAAATAATTGTAATAGCTTAGTAATGAAGAGATAAGGGCCTGAGTTAGGGTAAGAGTAGAGGAGGTGTGAATAGAAGAAAAGAAAGGATATGAGACATATTGTAGGGATAGACTCACTTCCTTGCCAGACAAGTAGACTGCACAATAGATAAAGTTCTAGACTTCTAGTCAGGAACACTAGAATTCAAATCTTGCCTCAGACACTTATTAGCTGTGTGTCATGTTAATGAGAGTTGCTTGATTAGGAGAGGTTTCACCCTCCCCCCTGCTCATTAATAGGTTTCAGGTGGAGTCCATTAAGGGAAGCTTGATTGGGGAAGCTTGTTTTATGGGAAAGCCTACACTTTCTGTTAATTGCTAATGAGGCACTAAGTATTGAGGGTTGTGCTCTCCAGCTCTGAAAAGTACATATATATACATATATATATATATATATGTATATATATGTATACGTATATATATGTATATATATATACGTATACATATATATACATATATATATACGTATATATATGTATACGTATATATATATATATACATATATATATATTCTATATATACATATATACTCTGAAGTGAGGTTTTGCTTTGGGTGGGGTTCACGAAGGTTCATGTGCCAGATGAGGCTCTGTTAAGAGCCCCCCAACTCTGAAAACCCAGTAGTTGTATCTCTCTCGGGTAACTATGTATGTATATAAGGGTCAGACAGCTGGATCTATCTGTTAATCTGTAACATAGGCATTGCTTATGGTCAGACAGTTGGAATGCCTGTCTGTGGGTCTTTATTTCCTCTGCTTGTATTTTTCTCTATTGGTGTATGTGATTAAAGAAGATTGTTGACCCCTCAAAAGTTGCTTTCCTTTTAGAAAAGCAGATCCAAGAACCTGTACTAGCAGGTCATCCTGAGTACATCAGGGTGCTTACAGTTACACTGTGATTTTGGGGAAATTAATTAACTTCTCTTAGCCTCAGTTTTCTGAGTTATAAAATGAATACAATAACAATACCTACATCATATAGATGATATTAAGATCAAAACAGGGCTTTGTGTAATTGAAAGTTAAACTAAGCTAATATTATCATTGTAAATTGTTTATATAGGAGAATGAGGGAGAAGGAAAAATTAAGGGTGAATCTAACATTACAAATTTGGATTACTACGCAGAATGTGAAACCTCAATCCCAAGAGGAATGAGGAAGTTTGAAGGAAGTAGGGATGGGTTTACAGGGAAAGGTCAGAAATTTTATTTTTGATATCCTGGCTTTGAGCTGTTCATGGGACATCTAAGTGGAGGTGTCTAGCAGGCAACTGGAGACTGAGAAAAATTTGAGTTATATATACAGTTATCTGTTTAGATTACAACCTCATATTATGAGTTGGGTGAGGAATAAGAGGAAGAAACCAAAAACTATAGAATGACAGATTACAAAGACCACAGGAAAGGTATTAATTCACTGTTACTGGAGTTTAAAATTGAGAAAGTACTTTCTATTTGGAGGTTCTTGAAAGGCTTTGTGAAGGATATTATATTTGATATGGATACTATTGGGGTAGAATTTCAGTAAAGAGGGAGGAAGATATTCTAAGCAGAGAAAACAGAATAACAAATGCTACATAGATAGAAGAGCACAGTGAGTTTTTTGAAGAAAGAAATAAGTATATAATATGGATGCAGCGTAGGGTACCCAACATATTGGAGCAGAAGGAGGACAGACCTTGGAGTAAGAGGATCTAAGTTCAAATCCTAGCTCTTCCACTTTCTGTCTATATAACTTTGGGGAAATCACTCACCCTTACTGGACATCAGTGCCGTATGTACCTGACATCAAACAGGCTTGTGTCTGGGGTGGTAAGGGAGAGGAACATTAAAGAGAGTTCTGAAATTTTAAGACTGGGAGGTTAGAAAGTGACTGGTGGCTTCATTGTCAGAATTCAAATAGTGTTAACCCAGATAATCTATCTTAGAATAGACCGGGACAACAGGTCTACAGCCTAAACAGCTCGCTAGGTAGATTCTAAATGTATATAATTCAATTCTATTTAATGATAGAATGACTCTAGACATAGATGGAAGGCTAGGCCTAAAGGTTGTAATAAATAACCCCCGCTAGGGTCACTAAAAGGATTCAAAAGAAGGGGATACAAAAGAATGGGACCATTATAGATGGTGCCATTAACAGAAATCAAGAAGATAGAAGAAATTGTTATTTGGAGGCAGAGTGAGAAAAAGATGCTGATTGTATTATCAAATAAACATAATTCAAGTGTAGTGGGAAATAATAGTGAAAAAATAAGGAAAAGAAAAAACCAAAAGCAGAAAGATGAGGAAGAGTGTGACATAAAGAAAAGACAGTGATGGAGATAAGAATGACGGAGAAATAATGGATGGCAGAAGTTGCTACTATGACAAAGATAACTGTGACAAGAAGACAAAATAAAGTGAGCACTGTTCTTCTTTGCGGAGGCAGATCACTAATTATCTATATGAATCTAGGCAAGTCCCTTCTCCTCTCTGAACCTTGGTTGCCTTAGAAGAGGCAGCCATGTGGTAGAGTAGAAAAAGCAATAGAGTGCTGGACCTGGAGAAAGGAAGACCTAAATTCAAATCCTATCCCAGACACTTACTTTGTTACCCTGGATAAGTCACTTAATTTCTGCCTCAGTTTCCTCAAGTGTAAATGGGGTTCATAATAGCCCTTACTCCCAGAATTGTTTTGAAGATCAAATGGAATATTTTGTAAAGCCCTTACTTAGCACAGTGCCTGGCTCATAGCAGGCACTTAATGATTGTTTCCTTCCTATTAAGTAAAATAGATGTTAATAACAGAATTTGCTTCACAGGTTGATTGCAAAGATTCACTGAAAAGTGGTTTGTAAACCTAAAAGCACTATGTAAATGCTATAGTAGTATATAATATACTTTGCAAACCTTAACATGTAACTTAAATTTGCGATTATTCCAGATGTGGGGGTACACTTGTACATAGGCACAGAGGTGTAATACATAGGAAACAGAGGAAGACCTATCTAAGCAGAAAGAAGAGTTCTAAGAAGGTGGTTAATAAGGGATAAGAGGGAAAAGGTAGGTGTTGAGCCTGACCGTAGAGCTTTTTATACTAAGGGCAATAGGAAAGGACTTGTGATTTCTAAGTGTACATGTTTGTAAGGGCATAAGAGGAAATAACATAGTGAGATACGTGTTTCAAGAATATCAGTTTGGGATCTACGTAAAAAAAAATGTGTGAGACAATTGAGAGAGAGGAAACAGATAATTTCAGAGGTCAGTGCAAAAGTTCAGGTGTGAGGTAATGAGTGAGAGCTTGAACTGGGATAAAGGTTGTGTGAGTGAAGAAAATGTACTGATAGGAGAGGTGTTATTGATACAAAATTGAAAAAGATTTAGAAAGTAGTTGGATATAGAGGGAGGGTGTTAAGGAAGAGTTAAGAATGACTCCAAGTTAGTAAACATAGATGATAAGAAAGATGATAGTATCCCTTTGGAGTAATAGGAAAGTGTGGAAGTTGGATGGGTTTGGGGAGAAACATGATGAGTTTTCTTTAGTATATGACTTCGAGAGGGCCATGGAAAATCTATGTGGAAACATCAAGTAGACTTAATGTAGAACTGGAGTTCAGAAGATAGATTAGTTGGAGATATGAATTTGAGAGTCATTTGCAAATTCAATGGGAACTAGTTAAACTACTTGGCACTGACAAGATTATCAAAGGAAAACATAAAGGGTAAGAAACCTAGAGAAGAGGTTGGGAGATTCCTACACTGCATGGGCAAGAATAAAGGGATGATGATGTAGCAACAGAGATTGAAAAAGAAATGTCAGAAGAGAACACAGAAAAATTTCCCCGAACCCAAAGGAGGAGAATGTGTTTAGAAGAAGGGAATGGATGACAGTCAAAAGCTAAAGAGATGTTAAGAAGAATGAAGATGAGGAAAGACCATTGAATTTAGTAGTCAAGAGATTGAATGCAGAAGAACAGAGGAGTCCAAAGTCCATAATATAAACAATCCATCCTAGGAGTTTGGCTGTGTGAGAGAGAAGAACTATAGGATAGTAGTGGAGGGAATGTCACACTTAAGAAAAGAGGGTTTATTTTTTTTTTATTTGTTAGTTTTTTAAGGATAGAGGATAATAGGGAATGTTTATGAGTCTTAAGGAAGGAGTCAGTGGATATGGAAAGATTGAAGAGAAAGAGAAAGAATGAGAGGGAAAGCTAGAAGAAGAGACTGGAAAGGATGAGGTTAGGAGCAAAAGTAGAGGAGTTAACACTGGCAAAAGAAAGGCTCAGCATATTCATCAGATAATAGGGAAAAGTGGTAGAGAATAGGGAATGATTAACAGGAGTTTTGAGGTCTGCAGTGGGGAAGAAGAGTGAGCCTATGAAAGAAGGTCTTTATTGTCTTAACAGAGTGGGAGGTAAGTAAATGAGAAGAGAAGCAATATTTGTAGCAAGTATTTTTGTTAGTCTGCGATGCATGATATAGGGTGAACTGATCTGATTCAAGTATATTGAATATTATATATATATACTATATATATCAAGTTTATTTATGTATGTTGATTCTGTTATTTCCCTAATAAATAAGAAAAATGTATGATTTTTAAAAGAACTAAGTAGAAGGAAAAGTCCTGAATTGAGCAGGATTAGAGGCAAAGAGGTATGATTGTTGACTGACTGGTTAGATAGAGGAAAAGAGGAGAAGAGAAAGGGAGGAATAAAACATAATCCACTTCTAGGAGGACTGTTTAATTTCATTAGGAAAAACAAAAGAAAGCATGAAATTACTACAATTCAGACACTTGTTTCCACAAACCACTCATGAAAATCCTTGTCCTTACTTTATAGTCACAGTTCTTTCTTCAATAATTCCATGAATCTCTGTTATCATGTATATTCTGTGACCATCCATGCCTTCTCATCCTATGGGATTCTTGTATAAGTCTTTCCATCAATCATCCATGGAGTATATAACCAAAATGTTGGAGGTCTTTCCCTAGGTCTTTTAATATTATGTTCAATAACAGAGTTACCATCTGTTATCTCTTGATCTCACTACATATTTGTCCTTTCATATACTCCATCCCCCACCCCAGCCAAAAAAGAAAAGAAGCCATAAACAATTCCTCCCAACTATCTGGTGATAGACCTCTCTAATATAATCATTCCAACAATAACGAAAACAATTAGTGTTTATATAGTTCTTTAAGGTTTGCAGAAAAAATAACAATTATCTCTTTATCTTCACAATAATCCAGAGTTGAGGTTCTATTATTGCCCCAGTTTTACTAAAGGGAAACTGAGATAGAGGCTAAGTTACTTGTCCAGGGTCACATAGCTAAGTGCTCAAAGTAGGATATGAACTCAGGTCTTTTAACTCTAGATCTACCTCTCTATCTACTGGGACATTTAGCTGCCTAACATTTAGATAGTCTAGTTCGTGAATCCCACTTGGCCATGCCACAACCTATTTTAGCTTGGTAGGAACTGCAAAAGATCACACTCGATTAGCAAAACCATTGCCAACCCAGGCTTCTTTGAAGCATCAATGAAGGATGTGAGTATATGTACATTCACATAGCAAATACTAAATACATTATTGTGCAGTGAGTAGCCAAATGCCCTCTATTGTGCTACCTCTTCTCTCAAAACCCTACTAAAAATTCTTTGGAATAATTCTTTGACTAACCACACCCCACTTTATTTGTTCCATATGCATCAGTATTTTCCCAGCACTTAAGCATTATAATTCCATTTAGTTCTTTTAGAACACTTATTTACATATTGTATTATTTTTATGGTCATATATATTTTTATGTCTATTTATTATTTCTCCCATTAGATTATAAGTTACTTGTAGGCAGAGACTCTTTGTAAAATAAGTTTAATTGATGTTTTTTGTTTTTTTCATTAACAGTGATTTCTGGAAATACCTGACCTCAAAATTGAACTTTCCCTTGTAAAAGAGAAAGAAAAAAGAAAAACAGTTAAGCAAAACCTCCTCACATAGTGGCTGTGTCTGACAATATATGTAGCTATCTTGGGCAGTGTCTCTTGTGTATCCATAAAATATATAATGGAATGCTCAGCTGAAAGTGAATTCTCAACAAGCCATAGAAAAATAAATAAATAAATAAATATTATATATATATTACTATCTAGAATAAACTTTTTAACAATTTTGTCTCAGCTCTTAAGGAACTGAAGTTTGCATATTCTTTAACACAAAATTCTATTATTAATCTTGAACTTTAATATGGGCATTTGCTATTATAATAAGAATTAACAGTGCTACCTCTCCCTAAGTGAATACTTGTGTAAACCTTGGACTAACGGGCCCAAGGTCTCCCAATGTATCCTGGGTCCTCTCCAGTCATCCTGATGAATATCTGGTCACTGGATTCAGATGGCTCTGGAGGAGAAGTGAGGCTGGTGACCTGCACAGCCCTCCCTCACTCAAAACAAGTGCAAGTACAAGTCATGTCATTATTTCTCTGATGGCATAGTCTTCTTCAGCAATGAAGAACTAACACAACAAGAAGAATCAACAATAAGGGATTTGGAGTGGGAAGACCTACGTGTCAAGCTTAGCTCTTCTCTTTACTCCCTGTGTGACATTCTCTTTGGTCCTCATATATGAAATGAGATCCATATAGTAGTAGATAATCTAAGGTCCTACCCTGCTCTAAACTAATGATCTCTGAGGTTTTTGATTAGTCATACTTTGGAGTGATTGGAATGGAGAGCATCACTGAAATCTATCAGAAAACCTTAATAGTTTCCAGTTCCTCCTCCATGAAAATTTTGATCAGACTTATTGAAAAGTAGAAAAATCAGTAACTTTTGAATTTTAGCAACTTCTATGGAATATTCATGAGGAATGAACTATGAAAGGGACAAAAACAAAAAAAGCCTGGATAAGAAAAAATGATTAGAATGGAAAGAAAAAAGTCAACTGTGTGCTAACTCTACTTGTAGCTTTCTTGTGCTCTCTCTGTCTCTCTGTCTCTGTCTGTGTGTCTCTCTGTCTCTCTGTCTCTCTATCTGCCTCTCTCTCTGTCTCTGTGTCTCTGTCTCTGTGTCTCTCTCTCTGTCTCTCTGTGTCTCTCTGTCTCTCTGTCTCTCTATCTGTCTCTCTCTCTCTGTCTCTCTGTGTCTCTCTCTCTGTTTCTCTCTGTCTCTCTGTGTCTCTCTGTCTCTCTCTCTGTCTCTCTGTCTCTCTGTGTCTCTCTCTCTCTGTCTCTCTCTCTCTCTCTGTCTCTCTCTCTCCTCTCTCTCTTCCGATAGGTGGTTCAGTGGATTAGCACTGCGACCCAAGTCAAGAATTTCTAAATTCAAATCGAGCCTCAGGCACTAGTTGTGTGACCCTGGGCAAGTCACTTAACCTCTGCCTCAATTTTCTTAACTGTAACATGGGGATAATAACAGCACCTCCCTTGCAGAATTGTTGTGACGACTAAATGAAATTATGTTTGTAAAGCATTTAGCACCATTTCTGGCATATAGTAAGGTTATTGTGTGCCAGGAGCTATACAAAGTGTTTATATCATATTATATGTAACATATTCAAATGGTTATTCAACCTCCATCTTGTAAAAGAAGAAAACAAAATAGTTCAAGAATTGTTCTTCCTTTGACATAAGATAACAATGTTTTTGTTAGCTGGGCATGATGATGCAGACTTGCAATCCTTAAAGAGCTGCAATAAGATTCATGCTAATCTCTAAGCTCAGTGAGCTGCCAAGGAAGGGTTGGGATGTTTATGTGTGGAAGGCAGAGACAAAGCTACCTAAGGAGGTATAAACTAGCAGAGGTCATATATAGAATAGATCAAAATTTCTATAGTGATGCACATGATCACTTTTTGGGGGAGAAATTATATTAACAATACCTTTCCAGAAAGTTTTTAAAATTGCAAACTTCCAAAGGAAAGTAAATAAAGTAAAAACATAACTAAGGAATAAATTTTGGGAAATTTTTCTGTGAATGGGATTAAAAATAGAAATTTGAAAGGAAAATATTTATTCTCATTTAATATCTAAGCAGAAATTTTTCTAAATTTTCTTTACAAGAGGATCATATCATCAAGTGAGAGGCAGTAGAAAGAATGCTAAATTGGGAGCCAGAGGACCTGAGTTCAAATGTTGTTCAATATTTTTTCAGTCATGTCTGACTCTTTGTGACCCTATTTGGGATTTTCTTGGTGAAGATGCAGAAGTGGTTTGTCATTTTCTTCTCCAACTCATTTTATAGATGAGGAAACTGAGACAAACAGGGTCATACAGCTAGTACGTGTCAGAGTCCAGATTTGAACCCAGGAAGATGAGTCTTTCTGACTTCAGGCCCAGCACTTCAGCTACTGTGCCACCTGAAATACTGACTCTGACACTTATTACCTGGGTGACCTAGGGCAAAACATATAACATTACTGTGCCTAAGTTTAGTGTATGTGTGTGTGTGTGTCTATGTGTATGTGTCTGTGTATGTGTGTGTGTTTCATCTCTAAAATGAGGGGATTAAACTAAATGACTTCTAAGGTGCCAGTTGTATTTTTAAATATGACCTTATAACTTCTGAGATCCCTTCTACCTCTTAATTTATGTTATTTTCATGTTCTAAAGCTAACATGTCTAAAATTTGTGACCTGTCTTTCCAAAGCATGCCTCTAGAGTGATACAGACTTTAGAATCCCAAAGACAGCAATGGAATTCAAAACTTGTTCAATGGAATTTAAGAAATCATGTTATCAGAACAAAAAAATGAAAGAAAAAACTTTGATAATTTAAATAACAAGGCCAATGACTAATTTTGCAGGAGTTTTGAATCACTACCCCATTCAGGAAATATCCATGTGCTTGATATGTGCTAATCATGATATATCTTCTGTGTAGATTAGAAGAATGACATTTATAAATGCCTTATCTCCATCTGTATGTTGAATTTGTAAATTATGAGTACTTCATTGTCTATAACCTGATTGAAGTAATAAGAGCATCAGGAACTTCCTTGGTCCATTGTCAGAAATTATACTTTTCTTGACAGAGTAGACTAGTAATTGTTGAACAAAGACCTAACTTTACCTAGAACTTTCATCCAAACAGACCAGCTTCCATTCCAATGTTCAAGTGCATTTTTTTAACATAAACATTTTTTATGAACTGTAAGACTATCTAAGTAACTAGAATTTCCAGAAATGTTCTGTAAAAAGGATTTTCCTACAGAACTGAAAGTTTAACTCGAACTTTAGAAAACTTCATGGCCAAGTTCCTCGGGCAAGCACTATCGGAGTCCATTGGACTAAAAGACAAAGCCAAATCATTGGCTCAGTCCTTTCCTGTCACTTCGAAAAAGACTTTCTAAGCCACCATGGGTTAATTTCAAGCACACCTCACCACTATGCCTGGCTCTTATTTATCTCCAATGAGCCCAACATGGTGATAACCAGAGCGATATTGAGCTGGATGTGATATTTCTGCTGTCAAAAACCCCAAAGTTTTTTTTTTTTCTTTTTTTAACCTCTCCATTTAAGATCCCAAACTACTGCCATGGGCCTGTGGGTATCTCAGAAGCTACCATATTGCTCAATGTACTATTGCGGAATGTCATATTAGAGCTATACTGCCAATCGCATCCAATAAGTAATCTGGCATGAAGAAAAGTTAACTGAATTAGTGGCCATTTGGGACACTTTGTGACCTACTCTTTAGGAACCAAGTCCTCTGAACTTTCCCATTATCCTTCGCCTTCATACTTTAATAGGGACCAAATCTCCATTAACAATGGAACGACAACAGTAAGTGCCATCAGGAAAAGGAAATTCAATTTTAGTGGGGGATGACAGCCTTACCTTTTCGCGCTTAATTGGCCGTATTGTCTCCAAAAGTTAATTGGTTACTCAGTCCAGGTAGTTAGTAAAATGTTTAGCTGCGTCAAAAAGCTCAGGCTCCCACTGTTAATGGGGCATGAAATGGAATGTTTGATACTGCAAATAAAATCAGTGATATTCAAGGATGTTATGGTAGGTAATGCGTTGAAACTGCCATTTAATGGGTCCTGGAAGATTAGGGTAGTGTCAGCCGGAACCGCCCGGTCTCTTTTCTGACATTGTAAGTTGGCTCTTCATTTACTTAACGGCTGTCTGCACTGATTACATAGGCATAAAACTCCCTACAAAAAAACAACAGAGACACGCTCTATTAGCAGTCCAATTAGAACTATTTGCATATTACAGTTCATTTCTGCTTAAGTGAATCCCTAATACAACTTTAGGAAAAAAAATTCTATTGTGTCATTTGAAAGAAAGAGAAAAGAAGAACCTAAAAGGTGATCTCTTTTCCTCTCATTCCTTTGCTCTGTCTTTTTCGTCTCTCTCTCTTTTCTTTTCTCTCCCTTCTTCCTCAATTTTTTTTTTTGCATCATGGGGGGTAGAAATCTATGTAACTATTAAATAGAGATGAAATAAAAAGTTTGAGATTGAGGAAATCCTTTCAATGTTTTTATAGATGATCAAAACCCAAAGTAGTGTCTGTGTTCGTTGGATAAAAGCTTATGATTTTGAAATTAATATTATATTTTTAAACTCTTTTGAATCATCTCCTACCTTGTGTTTTCCAACAATGCAAATAACATGTGCAATGATGGTTTTGTGAGGAAAACACTTTATGTTGCCTAATTTATCTAAACAACTTGTAAAAGGAAATAATGCAGTTCTCTGCCTGTGGTCCCCTAAAGCCTATAATGATGTCAAAAATAAGATTTATACAGTATACATCACAAAGTGTGCCATGGAAATCAAAATTCTGATTTAAACAAAACAAAATTTAAACCGATTTACTGTCAAGTAGGATACAATAGTCATTATTGGGTCACCATAAAGTAAAAATACTTGGCAAAGCTTAAAAGAAAATTTCTGCTTTTTAAAAACATTTTCTAATAACAATATCATGGCATTTTTTAACTTTTGTAGGAAAATATGAATATTTTCTATTTCATCATCTTTATTTGTTCATTTTTTTGGTTTAAAATTCTCTAATTTTATAGGATAGGTCGCTATTTTTCTATTACCAAACAATATGAATAGAGAACAATTTGTTTTCTTAATATAATGCTTTAAGAATTTGTGGGCTATTTTTAGAAACTCAGTTGAAAATTAATATACCCAGAAGTTCTCAAGAAACTCACTTCAGCTTGTCTTTTAGGTAAAAATGGCTAATCCTTGAGATATGTGGTATGCTTACCCTGTGTGAGAATCTGTGGCAGAGCTAATTGACTGAAGATAGTGTTTACTGAAAGGGGAAATGGGGAAATGGGACATGTTGATGATCAAGAGGGAGGGAATGAAAAGAATGGTAGAACTGGAATCAGTTCAGGACTCCAGGAGAGTTTTAGTGCTTTATGCTTAGAGGCAGTACAAGCTAAAAAAAAGTATAAACATGAAGTCATCAAATTTCATTTCACAGTGTAAGAGTATCTGTCTTGTCCAAGTGCTAGTTTTTTCAACTTCTTCTATGAAGATTTTATTTTAAAGCAGTCAACAAATGGTTTTTATACCAAAATATGGCTACAGAAATAATCAACAGAAATCATGTTTCCTTCTACCATTTAGTCTGCAAAGAGATGAGTGGACATTAGTTTCTTAGAACACTCATGGATTAACCATGTTTTGAGGCCATTGAGTTTTAGAAACCCTAAAAATGTACACATACACACACACACATATATACACACACACTTTTTAATCCTCTAATTAAACACCACTGGAAGCTCTTGAATCTAGGAGCTGTTGAAGCATATGTTGTTTTGGTAATTATTATTTGTGAAATTGTAGCTCACCTGTATGCCATGTCTGTTTTAAACAAAATCCTCTTTTCCCCCTTAGATCAATGTTACTGAAATTCCTAAAGTTCATGTCCTCTTTGAAACATCAGGCCAAGGAACCAATGAAAATCCTTCCATCTGCCTACTGATTGGTCCTCTCACCTCAAACAGTTACCAAGATGACATGTTTGGCTGGAAGAAACAGAGGCATTTGATTGGTGCCTGGATTAGAGGTACCTAGATGAGCCCAGGGGAGATCTTTGATGTTCAAATGCTAATGTAAATACCAACAGAGTTATTTCCAAAGCTCATGCAGTTCAATTCCTTTTTTACATGCAGACCTAATTTCACAGGTCAGCCAACCCACCTTCACTATTATCTGGATTTACCGATTAATAGAGGATTTTAGTAGTTGGCTGTGACAAATAGAGGAACAGGGATAGGGATTAAAAGGAGGGAAGAAAAACTGTACTACAAATATGAGCAGCCTCCTACCTGGTCTTCTTTCATTTCTTTTTTTTTCTTCTATTTATTTTATTTAATTTCACCATTTGAACAATTAAAAGAAAAGAAAGACAAGGAAACAAACAAAAAGCAAAGCAGCCAGCCCTCGATGTGGAAGGCAATATTCTCGATCTGTCATTTTCCATTCTTTTCACCACATGAGAGGAGACACAGTGTGAAATGTGTGGTGCTGGCTGCAATAGGTATTGTTTTTATGCCCTGTTGGGTCCTTTGTATCTTTCCTCCTGCTTTTATCTCACACTCATTAACACAGCCACTAGATGAGCGCTGTCAGAAGCAGCACTCTGACACTCCAAGCCTATTGCTTCATCGCAGTAGCCCTGCCAGTGGTGGTTACAAAGCCAAGGATGGGGAGGGAAACAGCATCAAGACACGCACTTTTGCCCCTGAAAGCAGTCTTTGCACCCTGCCAGGAAAACGGCTCTCTGGAAAAGCACTGCCTGCTAGTAAAATTGACTAAATCAGTAAACAGTGATTAAGGCTCTGGCACCACTTTCTGTTGTCACCAACTCAGATGTGATGCTTTCCTTACTTCCAAAAATAAATAAATAAATGAATTGTTTTAAAAATTAAATACAGGCCACCTCAGACACTCAGTGGGGTGGGGAATGAAAGCATGTTCATTGAAGGTGAGTTGTATTCCTTGATTGCACAATAAAAATGAAATCCTAAAAATATCCCTCCCCCTCTCCATTTTGGAATGTGCATCGAGAATTGCCTTTCTGAATAAAACATCAAGGAAAGGATGTAAGGAATAGTCTATTCTCTACTGCTTCCCCTTCTTATTTGAATGATTCACAAATATGCATAACAAAACACAAATCAAAGCAATGTAGAGGACAAATCACAGGTAGCAAAACACGTCTGAATATGTGGTGTTTGATAGAAACATGTCACTTCAGTAAATCGGTTGTTTTAGTCGAAAGAATAAGCATATGTTTAAGCAAAAATTATTCTCTCTTATTTTAAAAATATTGCTTTAAGGCTACTGAAATCAGAATACTATTAAAACAAAATTTGTTTTTTCACCATTTAAAATATTTGTTTTTAGATGACAAACGATCCAGAAAGTTGACTGGAATTTTGGAATGCAGAGTTTTGGAATGCAGAAATGACTTTGAGAAGTCAAAGAATTGGTCAGAAAAAAAAATTAATACTAATTAGAAAGAGCTTTCTATGTGCAGGATCACACTTTTGGCTAAAAAATAAATTCTGCAAATATATAATGTAGGATTAATAATAGATTGAACACATATCCGAACAGGTTCTCAAGGATTCCCTGGCTAATCTTTATATTACCATAAAAACTTAACCAAAACATTAAAACTTTTTTTTCATTTAATAAGCACTATTGAATTCTACTGTCCTTACCATTTTATGTATTCCTAATTTCAGTATTGATTATTCAGGCAAGGTGGATGACTTCATCACGTTTCTCTTTTGCCTGCCTTTCTTTCTAATCTTCTTTATTTCTCTCTATTTTGTCTCCTCTCTTTAGGTAAACTAAAGAGAATGGTGCAATGGAATATATACTGGATTAGGAGAAAAAAAAGAACAGGATTCCATTGCTTGCTTTGTCATTCATTCAGAGACTCTTTGGGTGACCTTTGGGTAAGTCATTTAATTTTTGTAGGTCTCTCTTTTCTCATCAGTAAAATGAAGGAGTTGAACTAGACCTGTAAGGACATTTTCAGCTCTAAGACTTTGATAATAACAGTTGACAATGGCCATAGTATGGGCCTCATATATGCTTATATTTGCAAAGTCTAATTGTATTAAAATGAGACAAATATACTTGAATTTATGCATCCAAATGAGTTCTATCTCCTTGAAAATAGTCAGTTTGGGAGGGCATATATATTTCAGTGGAAAAGTCATTGCAGCAAATATTTTTTAGAATTCCTTTTTTATCCTTTAAAACCAGGGTATGAGGCACATAAGAAAATTACTCCTATGGATTTTTACAAATACATTTCTATATTTAATATATCATTGATATATATTAGTGCCAACCCAGTCACATATTTGACATAAAACTAAAAGTTCTACAAATTTGAGCTGGTAGCACTCAGCCACTTGAAAGCTAGGGGGAAAATGAAAAAAAAAAAGCTTTGAGAATAGATCATGGCAATGGATTGTGCATCTGTTCTCTAGGGATCAGCCTAGCAGGTAATACAATTTTCATCCATCACAACACAAAATGTAGAATGTGGAATATGGAGAAGCTCTCTGGATTCAAAGTGAGAGGACCTATTTTAAGTCTCAGCTACCTGTTACCTATATGACCCTGTGTGTGTCACTTAACTTTTATAAGCTTTTATTAGAAAATCAAGGTAAAGAAAGACATGGAAATAGAAGACCTCTAAAATCCATTTCTGTTTTAAATCTATGACTCTAAGAATTATGATGGATGTCAGGGAGGATATGTCTTTATGTAAAGTTTATTTTTCTAATATAATTGTTACATGCAAATAGTTTGTTCTTCTTGAAATATGTTTTATTAATATCATTGCATAAATTTCTTCTAGTATTTCCTCCCTTTCCCAAGAAATTAATCATATTCTGCAAATAATATTTTTAAAGAAAAATAAAAAGAATCAGCAAACTCAATTATTGAGTCAGAAAATACAAAAAAAAATGTTATGGTGTATGCCAGTATACATCAGTATATTAATCAAAGAAAAGCCAGCAATTTCTATTATTGCAATTGCCACTTCCACCTAAACTTCATCCTATTGAGATAAGTTCTACGTATAAGCAGAACTGTCCACCTCTTCAACATAAATTGAGGGATCCTGAAAGGTCTATCTGTTTCTAAATATTTCCCCCAGTGGCCAAGCCATAATGTTGAAATTCCCATCATTTATATCTGTTTTACATAAATATCAAACTTCTAAAACTCTTATAAAAATTCGATTACGCCTCACAATAGAGACAATATTTTAACCCATTATCATAACACTGTAGAGAACATTATGATTATAGAATGAAACATTGGGAAGATCCCTTTTGTTGGAAATGGAAATGGCGTGAAATATGGAGCAAAATTTAGCATGGGACCCAGTGGCTGAAATCTTATGATAGCCGGAATTAAAATAAAGGCCTTTGCGGATTGGGAGGTTGGAGTAGGGAGGGGGCCCTAGAAGAAAAAATAGGAGGTCACTGATGATAAATTTGATACACTTGCCAATATTAATTAAGACTGGCCCCACCCATTACTACCAGTTTGTCCTCGTGTGTGGGCTTCTGTGCAGAGCCAACCTCTAATCTTTGACAGAGCAAACAAATGTAGCTACAATGTAGCCATGGATGATGAGTTCCAATAGGAAAAGGTACCAAAAAGTATTTATTTTTATCTAACTCTGTTTATAACAAGATATAATTCTTGCAGAAAAGAATTGCTCAGGACAAAAATCAGATGGTTTTTCTTGGTAATGCTACTGAGACTAATCTGAACATTACTGTAGAAACAGAAATTTCAGTGACAGATAATATCAGAGTGAAAATGCAAATCACAGTTGTATGTATATTCAGACATACATCCACATGCATTCACATACTAGCATCATTGATGAACTAACCTTATAACCTTTTTGGTAAGAGAAATAATTGGCGGTTTTCACAAACGATAAATTGATCCTATTACTCAGCATAGAAAATTCTACCTGTTTCAAAAGAGATGCTTATTAAAGAGGTCAGCTGGTTTTTTTTAATCAGTGTCATGCATATGTAAGTAAGTAGGGCTATTATATGCCATCTGTGAGAATGAAGGGGCAGAGCCGTGCACACAAACATTCACGTGGGCAGCCAGGTCTCCAAAGCTCCTGTTCACCAATTACAGTAATGCTGATGACATATCTAGTTTAATGCACACGGCATTAAAATAGTCCCCCCTTTTCTAGGAAAATCTAATTACACCAAACCCAAGCACTCAATCAAACCTGTTATTCTGTGGCTAAACAGCCTGGTGTTAATGCAATTTGAGGAGATCTAGGCCGTGACTGAAAACGTCATGTATTAACAATATCTAATGGGAGCTCCCGTAGGTAAATGAATATGCTAACAAGCGAGATCACTGCTAAATCTAATATCTTTAAGCTGTTTAATTCCAAACAGTCCCTTAATAAATCAATTGACCGGGAGAGCTGATGCCCCTATCAATTATTCAAGAGGGCAAATAAATATTTCAGATGATTTGATAGGAAGGCTAGTGCTGGTCTTATAGAAAGCTTTGCATTTCATTAGCTTCTTGCTAAAAGTTTTATAATGAGCAGAACACAGGTGGTATCCCCACTGCAGAAATGGGATTGGGAGAAAGAAGAGATCGAAGAACACATCTTCCTTCTTCCCCACATTATCCATCAGCTATTTCATAATGGGAGAAATGGGGTCAAGTCTCCAAAAGAATTATCCTTCTCTGAAAGCCAAAAGGAAATTAAAATGATCAGTAGTGCCTCATAATTACAATAGTTTTATGTTGATTGGTAATGTAATGATATGTTGCTAATAACAAGATTGTCATCTATTCAGTTTCTCATCCAAATTACAGTACACCAAATATTTGATACTATCAATCCCATTTTCCGGAAGAAATAGTGAATATGGATATTTATAAGAAGCTAAGTAAGGTATATGCACCTCAAATCAGTCATTTTTTTCTTGTTCAGAAACCATTACTTATACTGAAAGGATTCATTCCTTCTTAGTGTGAAATCTACATGATAATTAACCGGTACTCATGCTTTGTGGATTCTCAGAAGTTAAAAAGAATAATGTCACTATCCACTGTTGGTCCCTAAAACATTCAGATTCCTGACAGAATTCTCCATTATGTTTTCTTTTAAATGATGAAACTAGAAAAGATAAAGACATGAAAAATTAGGAAATCGACTTACTCATCTGGAAACCATGGGGATAAGGATATCCATCCAATTGCATCTTACTTTGTGAACAGCGTATAATTAATTTACAGTTTCCAGGACCTCAGTGGAAAAAAAAAGAGTGTTGATTACTTAAATAACTTTTCAGACTCTGATCTCCACTGAATATCAGAAGACCTTGGAGCGACCTTAAAGACCATGGAATCCAATGGTCTTATACATCTTTACAGATGTATAAAATGAGATACAGAGAGTTGAAGTGACCAGCCCATGGTCAAAAAGCTATTATGCATCCAAAGCAGGATTTGAACTCAACTCACTTTGACTCCTCGTCAAGTACTCTTCATTATGTGCTGAAGCAGAATGTTTATGCTTCTTATTTGAAGATATAGTAATAATGAGACCATAAGTTTATCAGATTTTGAGATTATGGACTGTGAAACTGAAGCTGTATGCCATTTATTAATAGCATTTTACAGATCACAAATGAAAGATACCTGTTAAATTAGGGTTAGCAGTATTGCTTTAAGAAATGCTGTAAGAGAAAAAAAATTTAGATTATCTGAAAAATAAAAGTTAATTGTCAGAAGGTTTGAATATAAAAGCATTTGATGACTTTTTTCTTCCTAAATAGCAAGATCCATATAAAAATCACTGAATGAAGATTTTCTATGCAGACAGTTTTACTTCACAAAACACTCAATGAGCTATGAAAGAGACATCTCAACGGCACAAAATCATAATTTAAATGTTAGGTTTGCTTCATTTTCAGCTTCATGAATCAATAGAGTAGATCCTTTATATGATGCTGTAAGTAAAATCTGGTCATGTTTAAAAATCTGAATCTGGAATTTTCACTCATCAAAAATGAAGCACTTCTTGTGTGACCTTTTCAGGGAGATATTTGAGCATGTGCATACTGAGAGAATTGCATAAGTTCTGAGAAAAATCTGAGTGAATATGATGGACATAATAAGGGGATGAATTCTTGGTTTTCTCAGGTTTCTGGAATTTTTATATCATATTGAGTTTTGAGCCTATGTCTCTTTCTCCCCTATCTCATAAGCCAATTTCTGTAACAAAGATTTTAGAAGAAAAGAATACTAAAACGATTCAGCAAAACAATTCAACCCATTAACTAGGTCTGATAGCATATGTAATATTCCTCACCCATAGTGCCTGCTTCTGCAAGAAAGGAAACAAAGTGAATTTTGTCAGCTCTTCTCTGGAACCAATCTTGGTCATTAAATTCATCAGTGGTCAGTTTAATTTTTAATTACTTCTTCCATTTATGTCTTTGAGTATATTATTTTCTTGATTGATCTTATTTCATTGGATCATTTCATAAAAATCTTCCCATACTTATCTGAATTCTTCATATTTGTTACAGTATTTTGCTAGAGCATTATTCTGCTACATGTGTTTGTGACCATTCATTTTCTCCCGCCCCCCTCCCCCAATTCCCTACCACCAATCAATGGGCATTTACTTTATTTCAAGTTACTTGCTAGCAAAAAAAAAAAATACTTCTCTGAATATGTTCATCTATCTTTCTGGGCTCAGCAATGGAATCTTCTGGATCAGAGGTTATCAATATTTTAGTAAGGCTTTACTAAAATTCCAATTTTTTAAAAATTTTAAACACATTTTAACTAATGTGTAGTGCCATCAAAAGTATATTGTTGTGCTTATTTTTAATGAAAAAAATGAATAAAAATTCAGGGTGAGAAAGATGTAAAAATAATAAAACTTCAGTAAGTTCCCCAAATCATGAGGCTATTATGTCTACACTTTTTTCCCTGAAGCATAAAAAGTGAGGTTTCTGTTTTGATTTTTTTGTTTATTTTTTAATCTTTAACTTCAAAATTTAGCTTGAAATCTTTAATGTGGGAATTACAGGTTTTATTCACCATTCATAATATCCTGTCTTCACCTACCTATTTAACTTCTGATAGAACAAAGACACTACAAAGTATGAAATATATATGTATACACTTATCAATCACACCACCTCTTACCAAATCCTATAATTACTTTATGGGAAATAAGTAAGAGCTGCCCTCATCAGCTCATAGGAGTAGTTTTGTGACAAATCAGACTTAAGTAATATTCTCAGAAAAACAGAATTTTGGTGTTAGAGGGGTCCTCACAGATGCCCTATTCTAATACATATTCAAAAGGGAATTCCCATGATAACATGTCAGTCAGAGGCCATTCATTTTCAGATTAAAAATTGCTGATGAAGAGGAACACACTATCTTCTGAGGTAAACTACCTATTCATACATCTAATTATTTGAAAGTTTTTCATGACAGTAAGCTGAAATTTCCCTTTTTTACAAATGTTTTCAAATGTTTCTCCAAGTTCTGCTCCCCAGGGGCCAAAAAGAAAAAGGATAATCCCCTTTCTACATGACAACCCTTTAAATAAAAGAGATTCAACATGCCCCCTGCCTCCCCCCAAGTCTCCCTTTCTTCAGGTTAAACATCAAAGTTGACTAGTTCTTTTAACTGATTTTCTTCCGGGAGGCAACATAGCATGATGGATAAAACAGTGGATTCAATCAGGAAGTCTTGGATTCATATTTTGCCTTAAATACTTACTTATTGGCTGAATGATCCTGGGCTTGTCACTTAAGTTTCTTCAGCTGGATTATAGAGTATATGAGGGAGAATCAGTGTGGAGTCCCAGTGTGAAAGTTGTAAATGATCAGCAGAGCGCTTGCTCTTTATCCTAGTGAAAACAAAGAGCCATCAAAAATTTCTTTAGCTTAAAAATGCCATGGTCAGACCTGTGTTTTCAAAATACCAATTTTCAACTTTGTAGATGACAGATTGGAAATGAGATAGGCTGGGTGGAGGGATACCCCTTAAATATGACTGATTATCCATAGTTTCTCTTTCCTATTAAATTAAGATCAAACTTCTCAATCTGGTATTCAAAGAGAGAGGAAAGGGTGAGGACCTGAATGAGGAAGGATGCTGTGAGAACTGAAAGGGGCAGACACAAGGAAGATGGAGGAGGTTGAGTCAAGGAGACACGGCAACTAGATGGATATGTTACTGTCCCACTCAATAAATTCCAAAGGCTCCCTATCACCTCTAGGATAAAATGTAAAATACTCTTCATTCACTGTCCTGTGTAACCTAACCCTCTCCTACCTTTCCAGTCTTCTTACACCTTACTCCCTAATTCAGTGACATTGGCCTCCTCGCTGTTCCACAAACAAGATACTCCATTTGTTGGCTCTGGCCTCCTCGCTGTTCCACAAACAAGATACTCCATTTGTTGGCTCTGGGTATTTTTCTCTAATTGTACCCCCATGTTCTCCCTCTTCCACTCTGACCACTAACCTCTTTGACTTCCTTTTAGTTTCAATGAAAATCTCATCTACTAAAGGAAGCCTTTCCTAACTTCTCTTAATTCCACTGCTTTTCCTCTTATAATTATTTTCTACTTAACTGTACATAGTTTACTTGAATATAAAATGTTTGTTTGCATGCTGTCTCTCCCATTA
Source organism: Potorous gilbertii (assembly GCA_028658325.1). Classification (NCBI taxonomy): domain Eukaryota; kingdom Metazoa; phylum Chordata; class Mammalia; order Diprotodontia; family Potoroidae; genus Potorous; species Potorous gilbertii. The sequence goes on along the minus strand of CM053769.1, from coordinate 564,864,913 downwards.
TTGTAAGGCTCTCAAGGGCAGGAACTGACTTTTTGCCACTTTATGTATCCCTAAAACTTAGCAACCTGTCTAGTTGTCTGGTGCTTAATAAACGTTTATTGATTGAAATACAGGGGAAGAAAATAAGAGGAGACAAGAGAAGAGGAGTCATGAATGAATCCTATATTGCAAAAGTAGGTAAATGGAAGAATTGTGATGGCATTGATGGAGAATAATTTGTGAACATATAGAGCTCATTAATATCATAACTTCTATCGGTAATGTACAAGTAGGTCCCAACAGTTTAAATACAGGCATGACGATAACTTGTTTATGTGGTTCTGGTGTCTCTGTTTCTGGGTTTCCTGATTCTGCCTCTGTATTCTCTCTCAAATCCACCCCTATTCTCACTAATATCACCCTAGCTCATCTTCTAATTGCCATAAAATTAGATGACATTCATATTCTCCTAGTCTCCCTGCTTCATCACATGTCTATTTCCAATCCATCTTGTAACAGCTGTCAAATCAATCTTCCTAAAGCAAAGACCCAATCATGTCATGCTCCTGAATCCAAATTATCCATTGTTCCTCTTTCCTATTAAATTAAGATCAAACTTCTCAATCTAGTATTTAAAACTTCTTGATATAGCCCAAAACCTATCTTTCTAAGCCATGTTTCTGACTATCTGAATGCACTTAAGCTCCAGTCACTGTTCTTTGGGCATGTAGCAAACTTTCTCACCTCTGTGTTTTTGCTCAGGTTGTTCTGAAAGCCTGACCTAGAAAGTCTTCACATTTGCTAGTGGACAGTCTATCCATTATCAACTATTGCTATTTTAAATATCACATAAATAGTTGATTTAAATAATCAACTATGCTATTTTAAATGTCACATATTTCATGAAGTTCTTCCTGATCAACTATTAACAAAATCACAGTTAAGCAAATATTTTTTCAACTATTTATTCCTTAGGACAGTGAATTCTTAACTAAAATAAGAACAATATTGAATAATGCATAATTGATAATTATTAACAAAGTGATACATTCTAAGGGAAGATTTAAAGACCTTAAATCCAAATAAAAAACTATTAAAGCAACATCTTCCCATATAAATTCCAAGTGTTATTAACTAGTTTTCAATATATCATGTTTTTTCTCTGTTTTCAAAATTTCGATATCAAAAACTTTTTTTAAATCCCCTTGTTGCTTCACAATTGTGATTTATCACTGAAGGTTTTTGACATATTTATAAAGGAGGATTTATCCTAAGTAAGCAACTCACAGAGTGCTACCTATGTCTAATTTCCCAGAGTTTTTGTTTTTCCTCTTGTGGAATGGGTCTGAATTTTCTCTTTATTCTATTCCTTGCCTCCTCTCATTCTCACACTTTCTCTGACCATTAGAGCATGGAGTTCCAGTCACACAAAAACAAAGTCCTCACCACCCATGTTGCGATGCTGCTTGGAGATATGGGGCTATGTAACCCAAGCATGGTTTCTTGATAATCAGGACAAAGTTCCCCAGGTGACTTGATCAATTTGCTCTAACTCCTTTCTCCCTCCTGACATTTGAAGCTCCAGTTGTTAAAGTTACTTTGCATCAAATTGCTCACAATTACACATTAACTTCATTAACAGACTCTCAGTTTCCCAGAATTACAGAATCACAGGATTTGAAAGGACCTCAGAGGATATCTAGTCTAATCCATACCCGAATGTCCTCTTCAAGACTGCAATTCAAGAAACTGGATTAGATTCAAGAAACATTTTCTAAATTATTTGCGGGACATTGTTGTAGATACCAAGACACAAATATAAAAATGAAGCACACCTTACCTTCAAGGGACTTACTTCTGCTGAAAGCTAAAACATACAGGCAAGTAAGCGTACTGAAGGACTGGTACAATCACCCCATGTCTCAGGTGCTGATCCTCATGTGGAGGATGCTAGGAAGGCTCTTCTGCAAGATCTGTGATGCTTTATAATAGAAGCACTTTATGGAAATTGTGTAGCTCGAATAGACATTTTGTAATTGGTGTGAATTTGCTAACCATGTGGTGCGTGGCAGCATTAGTACCGGATGTATAGCCAAGATACGGGTATTCTGTAAAGGGCACTAGCCTCGGTTCTCTTTCTGAGTTGGATCTCTTCCCTTGGCTTTTATTCCTCCACTGACTTCCTCTAGTAGGAAACAATGCTGTAAGGGAAGAGTCCTTGGGTCATTGTCTTCCAAGGCTAATCTATGCCCCCAAGAAAATGTAAATTGTTTCTTTGTCTCACAGTTTGTTCTTTCATTTTAAGTAAAGGAGATTATTCAGGAGGCTCCAACTTCAAGTGTTTGAAAGGTCAGGAGAGCTAGCTTCCAGGAATTTAGGAATCTGAAAATCCAGGAGTTGGAATGGATGCTGGCTTTTCTAGTCAGCCCTTTAATGATACTTTGAGGAAAAGAAGTTAAGGACTTTAGAGGACTCATCCGATATATGATGACCTTGAGACAGGAACTTGGTAGGACCAAGGCTCTATAATATATATATATATATATATATATATATATATATATATATATATATATATATCTGTATAGTGAATTCACTGTCCTCAGAGATCAAGTTTGTATAAAGGAAAGTGTGACCCTGAGATGATGGGAAAATTTTGTTTTTCTTGCTGTATCTTTGAGGTAAATATCCCTTTGTAAAAGCTAATTAATTTTAAATGGTTAAATGGATATGGGATACTGACAGCTAATACTAAGGGGAATATAATCAGTGGAAGCTCATGCAGCTAGCATAAGAGACACTTCTAGTCCTAGAACCTTGAGTGGGAGAATGAAGCCAGAGCATACTGACTACACATGTACATACAAAGTTGTCATCAAGACTTTTTTTTTGAACCACTTCAATTAAAGGGGATTCCATTAACTCTGAAGGTATCCCATTTCACTTATGAAATTAGGAAGATATTCATAATGATGAAACCAGTATGACTCTCAGTGATGGCTACTTTCCTTTCTACATGTTCACTAATGTTCTCTTTAATAAGATTCTGATTTGATTTTGTTAATGTGGGCACTCCCTCCAATAGTGAATAATTAAATCTATCCATGCCTTTACATCTTGAGCAACTCATTGATGTCCTTGCATAAATTCTCCACAGGGAACTTTCCAGTGTCATAGAAATCCTCTAGATTTCTTGACATTGAATTTGTACCAATAGGACATATACTGTGTATTGGTTATTCTTCACTTTTGCTATGTGACTGACTAATCTTCTGTTTTAGATAAACATCTCTCTAATAATATTTTTATAACCATTCTTCATAGTAATCTCTCATTTGTAATATGTATGTTACAACTTACTTATGTCCACCATCGACATGTAATGATATTCACTGACCTTTAAAATTAATTATCTTCAGAGAGGATGATGTTAGATGGTTCATAAGCATCTGGAATCACTGGAAGAACATGGATAGTAAAAGCATGGCCTTCATTTCAGGGAGATGCTTGGGATATTTTAAAGTACTGAACAAATTTCAAGATACAATACAGCCCTCTCTGTTCTTTTTTTCAATTCTGAGCTCAGTTCATTGTCTATCTGCTATATTCTTCCATAATATCCATATTTATCTCGTGTACCTCTTGTCTATGTCCTTTGATAAATCTACTACAGGCTGTCCAATCAATTTGCTAGAGGTTTTCTTCAAGTGTTCTTGGAATTATATAGGTATAAATTATGCCTAAGGCCATTCATCAGTTATGTCTCATTCTTGCTTCATGATCTATCCAACTCTTTATATAGTAATATACCTGTTTGATGAATGAATGAAATGTTTATTAAAAGCTTATTACCTTAAATCACTAGCATTTCTATATATTACCAACAAAGTCCAATAGGGAGAGACAGAAATAGAAATTTTAATTAAAATAACTGCAAGCAATATAAAATACTTGGGAATCACCCTACTAAGACAAATCCAGAAACTATATGAGCACAATTACAAAACACTTTTCACACAAATAAATTCAAATCTAAGCAACTAGAGAAATAATAATTGCTCATGGGTAGGTTAAACCACTATAATAAAAATGACAATTCTACCTACACTAGTTTACATATTTGATGCCATACCAATCAAACCACCCAAAATTATTTTTTAGAGCTAGAAAAAATAATAACAAAATTAATCTGGAAGAACAAATAGTCAAGAATATCAGGGAAATAAAAAAAAAATACATGAAGGAAGGTAGTGTAGCAGTACCAGATCTCAAACTATTTTACAAAAAGTTAATTATCAAAAAATCTGATACTGTCTAAGAAATAGAGGTAGATTAGTGGAATAGATTAGGTGAAAAATACACGGTACTAACTGATCATGGTGATCTAGTGTTTGACAAATCTGAAGATCCAAGATTTGGGGACAAGAGATCATTATTTGACAAAAATTACTGGGAAAAGTGAAAAGCAGTTTGACAGAAACTAGACATAGTCCAACGTATCACACTGTATACCGAGATACGGACAAAATGGGTACATGATTTAGATATAAAGGGTAATATCGAAAGCAAATCAGGAGAGCATGGCATGTTTTACTCGTTAGTTTTATAGAAACGGGAAGAATTTATGATCAAAAATAAGTAGAGAACATTATGGGATACAAAATGGATAGTTTTTAATTACATCAAACTAGAGAAGTTTTACAAAAGCAAAGTCAACACAGTCAAGATTAGAAGAAAACCTGGAAACTGGAAGAAAATTTATACGAAATTTCTCTTAAAAAAGCTTTTTTTCCCAAATGTAAAACAAACTTAGTCAAATTTATAGGAACGTGAATCATTCCCCAATTGACAAGTGGTCAAAGGATATGAACTTACAATTTTCACAAGAAGAAATCAAAGCTATCTATAATCATACCAGCAAAATTGCTCTCAGTCACTACTAATTTGGGAAATGCAAATTCAAACAACTCTGAGGTGTCAGTTCACACCTATTAGATTGGCTAATGTAACAGAGAAGGAAAATGACATGTTGGAGGAGATGTGGGAAAACCAGAAAACTAATGCACTGTTGGTGGAGTTGTAAACTGATCTAACCATAATGGAGAACAATTTGGGACTGTGCCCAAAAGGTTATAAAACTGTGCATACCATTTGATCCAGAAATACCATAACTAGGTGTCTACCCTAAAGAGATAAAAGAAAAAAGAAAAAAAAAACCCATATGCACAAAAATATTTACACCAACTCTTTTTTGCAATAGTAGAGAATTGGTAATTGAGGGGATGCCTATCAACTGGAATTAGGACATAGCTGAACAATTTGTGGTGTATGATTATAATGGAAGACTTACATGAACTGATGCAAAGTGAAATGTGCAGAACCAGGAGAAAATTGTACACAGTAAAAGCAATATTGTATGATGATTAACTGTGAATAACTTAGTTCTTCTGATCAACATACTGATTTAAAACTGTTTTAAAGGATTTATGATGAAAAATGATAGCCTCCTCCAGAGAAAGAACTGCTAAAGTCTGAACGGCAATTGAAGGATACTTATTAAAAAACTTTATCATTCTTTTTTTGGTCTTTATCTTCTCATGTAATTTGGCTAATATTGAAATGTTTTTCATAACTGCACATGTATAATCTATATGAAATTGCTTTCTCCAAGGAGGGAAAGCAAAGGAAAAAATTGGAGCTCAAAATTTTAAATGATTAATTTTATTTATTTGTTTATATGTAATTAAGAAAAAACTGAATTATCAAAAACGAGCTTACTATTTGCAAAGCACTATGCTTAGTGATAGAGATAGAAACAGAAAAACAAAAAATTTCTTGCTTTTCTAGGAGCTCACATTCTAATGAGGGGACACAACACATGTGGAAGCTTTCATCTACAGATCAGATAGAAAAGTCCAATGGTTCTTAGGGTGCAGCATCAAAGCAGATGGCAATGATTCCTCCTTAATTCCATTTCTATTGATAAAATAATATTATGTTCTAATGCTGAACAATTTGAAGTCAAAGACTTCAACAATAAGAAATTTCTTTACTCAGACTGCACTAGAAATGGCTGCAGTGCCTGCAGGAGTGACTGTTAGGCTGCATCTCCACAAGGGTTGCTTCCACTATGATGTCCGAGAATAATGAACTGGAAGCATTGACATTCCAATGGCTCTTTGGTTTGAATTTCTGGGATGTCTCCACTAGGATCTTAAAGGAGATGGTGGCTAAGATGGTGATGGTGAATTCCCCAACATGTGCAGCCTTTTATTTCTTCTCCCCCAAGTTTGCTTTCTGCTTCAGCTAGTTTGGCTTGCTATCCATGTAGATAAAAATTAGTTCTAAGTTAGTGGAGATGACTGGCCCTTCTCTCCTGGAGTTTTCTTCTCTGATGCCCTCTGTGACGGCAATGCTCTCAGCAAAACCCACTGGTCTAGAGCAGGACCTGCTGTGCTTCTTTATGTATCTTTAACACTTCTGATGTACAATGTATTCACAGGCTTCCATCTATGTATACAAACATGTCACTCTATTGACCTTCAGGTGACCTGTAATTTTAATTCTTCACTGGTATCTGATTATATATAGCATCATCAAAAGAATATTCATAAATTCTAGAATTTTGCCAGGGATCAAGGTCATGCTTATAGTCTGCATAGTCTACTTTTTCTCATTTTTGGAAACATAATTATTTGCTTTTCTGTAGCTCTCTGGCCTCTCTAATATTCACAATCTTTCAAAGATCACTGGGGATGATTTAGCAGTCATAGATACACATTCTTTCAATACAATAAATTCAGTTTATTTGGGTCCAGTAATTTGAATTCATTCAGGGCATAGAGGTGCTCTCAATATTTCCTTACTTATCTTGGGTTTTAACTATTTGTAAACCATTTTGTTCATCTTTTTCTCAGTTCAAATGCCCTTCTTGTTGGCAGAGGAAATAGAAGCAACATAAGAATTGAATGATTCAGCTTTTTCCTCTTAGAGTAATCACCATCCTATCCATCCAAAGTGGTGGTGGTATAAACCTTTCTTTCCTCCCACAGATATTGGATACAGGGAACTTGAATAATTTTGACCCAAATTTGATTTTGATTCATTTTGATCTAAAGGAAACCATATTTCCACTATGCTATACTGACTCTCTAAGGTTTATCTAGTGGTTACCCCCTCTCATGATCTTGATAATTGCACCCTTTGCCTAGAGGCAATTAAGGTCATGACTGATGACTTGACTGATGAGCCAAAGGTTCATCCATTTCCCTTTCATGAACCCTTATTTTTGGCAATCACCATAATGACTCAAGATTAATGGGATATGATCATTGGATAATAGAATGGCTTTGATTATGTTTTGTTCTAAAACACTCTTTGGTGCCAGTGCCTACAACGGAATACACAACTGAAGTTATTATCTAAATATTGACATTTTTTTAAACTCTATAAAAGAATGAAATCCTGATGGTACTCTTCTGGATTAAAATCTCTTGATGCTTCCATTTACTAATTTCTAACTTGAACTTGGTGTAACTTGAGAGGCAACACAATGAGAACTGTGGTGTAGAGAACTAGATTAGAGTCAGGAAGATCAGTCCTGCCTCTTATGCCTGCTAGCTGTATGACTACGTACAAGTAACTTAATTTCTTTGGCTAAGAAACTCTCTAAGACTAAGTTGTAGATTTTATATAGTTTTTAAACTGAGAGTTTCTGATACTCTGTGATCAAAAATTCAGTCCCTCTTTCCCAATTCAGCTTCCCTCTCTCCCCACCATGGCATTACTCACTTAGAACAATAAGCATCACTCTTTTTACTGGATCTAAACTATATTAATACAATAAATTAAAGTAACATATTTCAGGGAAGATATATGATTTATATACCATTTTACAAAGGGACATATGAATGTGAGTATAAATACACATGTCTTTATCATGTAGTTGAATATTTTGGAAAAAAATATTTACCAAAAATATTTTTATTTAAATGATGAGTGGCCTTTTATGCATGGTGAAAGTATGCCATTAAATAGTCTCATATTTGGACACTTATTTAATGGTGCTCCTTTAACTAACCACAGTAGTATCTCATTTAGGCAGCATTATTTGGGCATTTTCCACATAAATTTATCTTGTAAATAATAATAGTTTATTCTCCCAAACCAAAATTTGTTTATTTTAACTGTTTTTGGTTGAAATTCCTCTACTATCAATTTTTACATAGAATATACTAAAAAGGATTTAACCTTTTTATAATTACTTAACCTCATCCTTCTGAACATCCATTAATGCGGTGTGCTATAATTCACAATACAGTTGGGTATCTCCTTTCTATTTTTCTGCCTCCTTCATCATTGTCAAACTGTTAACTGTCACTTCCTACTGCTGTCATCATGCATGCTAAATGAATCCCATAAATACTACCACCTACAGCTGACAATTTGATATTCCTAAAACAAAGATGTGACCATGTTAGTACCCTATTCAAAAAACTTCAGTGACCTCAACAATAGAATATATTGAAATGTTCTCACTCCTTACCTCCTGCCTCATAGCGCTCCTTCATTCTTTTAGGATTTAAATTAATCACCATGCTTAGCACAGAGCCTGGTACATAGAAGGCATTTAATGAATTCTCATGGACTGACTAACCTTTTACATGAAGCTTTTTCACATCTCCTCCCCTACCTAGCTGCTAGCTTCCTCTCTCCTAAAAATACCCTATATTCACTTTATTTCTAATATATTTGTATATATACACATATGTATGAATATACATATGTGTATATATATATACACACACATACATATATTTGGAGACAGAATGATAGGTGACAGATAAGGTACCCATGTACCGTTTATATAAAACAGATATTCAAGTGAAATGAGAAACTCCTAAGTCATTCAGTAGTTACCAAAAGTAGGTTTACTTAGCTATAGAGGAAGATAGTCAACATCAGATCTGGAAATTAAGAGATTATTAGTCATTTTAAAGGTTGGGATTTTTTCCCTTTTCTCTTCGCAGCTGTTGTATCATACAATAACTTACATATCATACACAGTTAATAAATACTTGATTTATCTGATTAGTTCTGTATAAAACCACATAGTCCTTATAGCATTTGGCCACTCTAAATTGATCTATAGCCTAAATAGAGCCATTTTCCTGGGTTGTGGTTACCTCTGTGGCTTCATTTCCCAGAATCAGATCAAGACTAGGACCCAAGGGTGTATTAAGATGGAAACACATGCCTTCTCGTATTCTTTTGTGTTAGAGAGTGTTCTTTTGATGATTTGTATATTATTAATACAGCCTGTAGTTAGGATATAGGTTAGTGTGATTATATTTATGTTATTTAAGATCTCGAACAAATAATATACCTGGATTTGAGAAAGGTATTTGACAAAATTCTCTCTTGATATCTTTGTAGAAAGCATGGAATGATGAGATCTGGAATAATTCATTCATCCACTTATTCATTAAAAGATTTTTTTTGCCAGGATTTTCCAGTTGGGCAGCTAAGTAGTTTAGTGGATACAGTGCTGGGCATGGAGTCAGGAAGATCTGAGTTCAAATGTGGCCTTAGATAGTTTGCTTACTAGATGTATGACTTTGGGCAGGTCATTTAATGCCTCTTTACCTCGGTTTCTCCAAATGTAAAATGGAGATAATATTAATAGTGACAACTCAACATGATTGTTGAAAGAATCAAATGAGAAAGTATTTTTAAAGTGTCTGGCATATAGTAGATATTATTAAATACCTTCTTCCTTTGTCTTCTTCTGGAAGGGACACCTTCTTCCCTTCCCCTTCCCAGCCCCTGCAGCCAACCTCCTCTCTAACTGCATAACAAATGACATTTCAGATTTTGCTTTAAGACCTCAGTTAAAGGAGAGTGCACTACTGCCTGAAGCAGTTGATATCACTCTTGAATGACTTATTCAAAACATTTTCTACTAAAACTCTATTATCATATTCAGTTGCAATACCTTACACTCATGCTTTCTCTATCATGCATTTGTGATGTTTATTTTTAAAACTCATGTCAGGTTTTACATTTATACCTGTTCATTTTTTTCTCTTTGCTTTTAAAAAAATTGAATTTATTTAAATTACCAAAACATTGTTAGTTTCTCTCCTTCTGCTCATTAAGAAACAAAATAAAACCCATGTACTAAATAAGCATTGTCAAGTAAACGAAATTCATATGTTGATCATGTGCTCAGAATCCATCACATCTCTATCAGGAGGTGAATAGCATGTTTTATTTGTCATCAGTGCTCTGGAATTATAGTTAAAAATTGAATACATCACAGCTCTAGTCTTTCAGTCATCTGTCTTTCCCAAGTACCTGTTATTGTACAAATTGTTCTGTTTCTGCCTATTTCATTTTGTATCAATTTATACAAGTCTTCCTAGGTTTCTCTGAAACTATCTATAATAAATAAACACAATGGTATTCCATTATATTTATATGGCATACTTTGTTCAGTTATTACTGAATTAATGTAATCCCCTTACTATTCAGTTCTTTGTTATATCCCAAAAGAGCTTCTATAAATATTTTGTATATGTGACTCCTTTTCCTCTTTCCTTGCATCAAAGAATTTGTTGCATCAAAGAATTAAGTATAGTTTAGTAACTGAGAGCATAATTACAAATTGTGTTTGAGAAAAGCTGTACTAATTCATAACTCCACTAACAGTACATTAATGTTTCAGTTTTTCCACAGTCACTCCAACATTTGTCATTTTATTTTTAGTCAATTGATTTAAAAATTAATAATAAATTCAGCTCAATGTTATAGACTATTAAGTTTTTCTTACTCTTCATGCTCTAATCCAATGTTTTAGCTATTCTGACTAGATTGGTGACATCATGAAATTTCAGTAAAATTATCATTTATGCTTTTATCCAAGTCATTGATTTTTAAAAAAAAATGTTAATTGAATAGGAACAAACATAGATTATTGGAGCACTGCAGTGGAGTCCTGATTCAGGTTGAATTTTGATGACCTCCAACAATAATAACATCCAGCATTTATGTAGGGCCTTAAGGTTTTCAAATTTCTTTAGATGTTAATTCTTTTGTCCATTTTATCTTCACAGCAACTCTGGGAGGTAGGAATTATTATACCCATTTTACAAATAAGGAGACCGAGGAAGACAGCAGTTAAGTCACTTGCTCTGGGTCACATAGCTATTAAACTCCTGAGGCTGAATTGGAAGGCAGATGTTGTCACTGTATTATCGTATATAGCATACATGTCTCTCTACTACAAGAACATTCTGAGAAACTTTATTAAATGCTTTTATAAAATCCACATCAAACTGCATCTATGGTATTTCTCTGATCTATCATTTTTAGTAACTGAGTCAAAAATGGATAATGGATTATTTTTTTGGTATGACTTGCTTTTTTTCATGAAATCACAGACTTTTTGTGATTATTTCAGTTTTTTTAGAAATTCTGGATGTCTACCAACTATTCCTCTAATAGTGCATTCTTGAATTTTGTCAAGAATTGAAGTCAGCTTACAGGTCTATTGCTTGTATCTAACCATTTTTGAAAATTAGGACATTTGATCTATTCCTATAACCTTTGTCATTTTTCTGTTCTTCATGATCATTGAAGAATCACTGATATTATTTTAGCTATAACATTTGTCAATTTTCTTGATATCTTTGGTTGTAGTTCTCCTGGTTTGTTGAAATGACATCATCAAGGGGAGCTAGGCACTGTGTCATTATTTATCTAAGACATCAACTCTATTAACTAGACTTATTTTATTCTTTTGAGCCCCAAATAATTTTCTTTGGTAGAAAAAAAAACCCAAGTTAAATAAGAGATGAGCATCTCTAATTTCATTCCATCATCATGGAGTGTCATCCTGTCTATCCAGAAGTGAGCATCCCTTCTTTGATACTTCTCTTTCCCTAATACTACTTTTAAAAACTCCTTCAACTTTCCTCATTAACCGTAGCTTATTTTGAACTTGAAGTCTCCTAAATCATTTTTATAGGTTTATGTGATATATACATGCATATTCATATTTTCTTACCTGCCTTTGTATATCTCTTCTATGTATTTCATGACATTTAAATTGGTTTGTGACTTCCATTTATATGCATAGCGGTGTCTTTAGACAAACTCCTTTTGAAACTCCTCCTCAAGATTTCCTCTGTCTTCTCAGAACTGCTTCTTATCTTTCTTAACCTGATTTACCTGAAGGAATTTTATTCCATTATTACCTATGTTTCCTCTGGGTCCTTTGAAATCTCCTCTGCCAGAAATCTAGAGTGTAAATCACATTATTCTTGGCTGTCCTATATTTTTCCTTCACAAATTCAATGACAAGACAATAGTCACCTTATTCCCATGCCTCCCTCTCAGGGTTCCCAACTTCTTCCCTGTTGGTGAGAATTTGATAGATAATGGAAGTTCTCTTTTTCGATTACCACAACCTTTTGAAGAGTGCAATTATCATTAAGGCAAGTAAAAAAAAAAAGATTTATGGCTTGGACAGAGAGTAAAAATCTCTAGATGATGTTAAATAATCACGATCTCCTTTTACCAACATAGTATTCCCTTTGAGTTCACTTTCTCAACCTTCAATTGTATTGACAATCATCAAAAGGAGTTGATGACTTTCTCTCTCAAGCTTCTAGAGGTAATCCTAGAGGAGTTGAGATAATGTTGTAAACTATTGCTCAGATTCCTTAACAGTGTGCTCTTCATTGATGATAAATTAACCAGCCAAAGTTCATGAGCTTTTTAGAAATGAGTACCTATTCAGCTGAAATAGTAGGAAGACTTGTTACAAAACATCACCCCAAATGAAAGGCATACTCTCCCACAAGTATATGCAACGTCTAGGAAAAAATAAAGAGGTCATATGGCCAAAAGGACATAACTCTTGATTGAATGGAATTTGTTTTCTTCTTTCATTGATCCTCTATCAAGTTCTCAAATGTGTAGCTTTCTATGGGCTTCCAAGGGTCAGTGCCTTGTTAGCATCTATAATTGTACTTATTTCTGCCCCAAAGAGGTCATATTTCCTGAAGCTATTTTTTCCTTGATACATCTAGTTTGTCCTCATTCAACAATTACTCCTGGGATACTACCAGATCCATTGGGAAGCCTAAATTTTTTGACTTTTCTTGCGTCACAAAATCATTACATGATCAAATTGGGAGGGGAGGAGGTGTAGGGAAGAAGATGTATTTTTTGGTTATAGGCTCATGGTTTGGGCTCCTCAAAGCCTATCTGAGCTTAACTTTGAGTTGATAGAATCCCTTCTCTAACATACATAAGACCAGTTTCATGTGCAGTATCTTCTGATTTCATCTAATGACTAAATACAGTTCACTCCTCCCACAAAATTTATGCCTTTTTTTGATTGATTTCTTCAATGGAGATAAAGTTTATGTCTTTGATTGATTGATTAGGTAATTCAATCAAAGTAGGGGGAATCTCATCTGATAAAGATATTAGTGTGAATATCATCCTGTTATGTTAATTAGGATTTATATTACTCTAATATGTCAAACTTCCATGACAGATTTGTGATTTGTTTTCTGACCTACTCATCTGTTTCTTCTTTCTGCCAGTATTCTATTAAGTAGTACTATATTGAGCACTTTTTTGTTCAAAGGTATGAAATCCAGATAATACATGTTCCTTGTCCTCCTAGTGCTTCCAGTCTAGGAAAGGAAATATCACCAATACAGAAAACTGTAATATATAATATTACCCAATCAGTTCATCAGAATGACATAGCAAAATGACACATTTTTTTTAAAGAGAGAGATCATTGCTGACTATGGAGATCAGGGAAGGTTTCAGGGAAAAAAAACTATTTTACTTGAAATACAGATAGATAAAGTAGAGAAAGAAAACAGTAGCCCAATATTCTTAATGAACATTGACTAAAAGAAGTTAAATAAATATTAGCAAATAGGTACAAAATATACACAATGATCAAATTTCAATAATACTAGGAATACAAAATTGATTGAAGGAAGACTACATATACCTTAATAATATAAATGATTAAAACTACATGATTATATAAATAGAAGGTGAAAAAGGCTTTTTAACAAAAGTCAGCACTATTAAGGACACTAGAAAGTATAGTAGTAAACCAATCTTGTTTTAAAATATATAGTTTATTTCATTAAATATTTCCCAATTATATGTTCAAAATTACATACATTTGTCCAAAAAAAAATGAGTTTCAAATTCTTGTGCCTCACACTCTACCTCTTACTTGAGAAGGCATGTGAATTATACATGTGAAATCATGCAAAAATATCTTTCTATATTAGCTATGTGGTAAAATAAAACAGACCAAAACTCCAATAAAAATAAAGGTTAAAAAATCCCTGTGTTTTAATTTGGAGTTCATTTCTCTCTCTGGAGGTGGATAGCATTTTTTACCATGGATGCTCTAGAATTGTCTTGATTGGAGTAGCTAAGTCTTTTACAGGTGACCATCATTACAATATTGATGCTGCTATGTATAATGTTCTCCTGGTTTCTACTCACTTCACATTACATGAGTTCATAAAAGTCTTCCCATTTTTTTTTTTGCAAAACCATCCTGTTCATAATTTCTTGGAGCATAATAGTATTCCATCATATTCATACACCACAACTTAGTAAACCATTCCACAATTGATGAGCAACCTCTCAATTTTCCATTCTTTGTCACCACACAAAGAGTTGCTATAAATACTGTACAAATAGGTCCTTTTCACTTTTATTTAATCTCTTGGATAAACAGAGCCAATAATGTTATTACTGAGTCAAAGACTACTCACAGTTTCATAAGTCTTTGGGCATAGTTCCAAACTGTTCTACAGAATGGTTGGATCAATTCACAACTCCACCAGTGGTGCATTAGTGTTCTAATTCTTCTACATCCCTTCAGAATTTCCTTTTCTGACACATTCTGACACATTATGAGGTGATATCTCAGAGGTGTTTTAATTTGCACTTCTCTACTACATAGTTATTTAGAGCATTTTTTCATTTGAATATTGAGAGTTTTCATTTCTTTTTATGAAAACTGACTTCTTTGACTTTTGATCCTTTGACCATTTGTCAATTGGGGAATGGCTATTTTTTATTTTAATTTTCATTTTTAACACAGATTATAACAGATAAAACAATTCAAACTTTTGGTCATGTGATACTTCTTTTTAAAGCATTTACAGTATGACCCCAAAAGAATTTTTTTTCAATATTAACTGAGACAAATAATATCTGTATTTGCTATCTTCACAACCTCTTGACCTAATTGTCTCCACAGTATTACTAAGAATTAAAGGACCCTAACTTATTGCTGATGGTCTAGATCCTAAGCCTAATAGCTTAATTTTAGACTTAACCTCAGATGTTCTCCTACCAATAATCTATGATTCAATAGATCTGGTATTAAGCTTACAAACCTTTTGACTATAGGAAATTGCCCCCAAGAGTAGGGACATTGCAGGGAAACAATATCTTCCCAACTTCATGTCAATTTCAGGCAGGAGTAGACTGTCAACTTGCATTCAGTCAGGCTTAAAGTCTGCCAGGTGTCAGTGGGGAAAGTGAGTCAGGAGAATCCTACCTCAGCCCAGGCTGAATAGCCGCTTTCCTACCCTTCCCATTAGATTGTCTTTTGCAGTTTGTACCAGCATCTCACAGGCTTACTGACATCATGGATTCTTGCTACCCATATCTGGAATTAGACTCAGAAGAATAGTCATTTAATAGTCCCATAGCATCTAAAAATGGTAAATTCCAATAATCAGATTTCAAATATGATTACAATTTCACTTTGACTCAGGAATCTTTTGAGATAAGTCTTAAGTAGCTTACATGCCTTTCTATACATGTTCTAGTTCCTGATTAAATAGCCATCATAAAATTGAATTTACCATTAAAACCTCAACTTTTCCATCAATGCCAAATTTTACCCGAGATTACCTTCCTCTAGGAAATTTAGACTAAAATTCTTTTCCCCCAACTAAAGATGTCATTGATTTATTCTCAGTAATTAATTCAGTCAATTGTTTTAATACTAATTGCTTTTACCTCACTTTGTAACATTCCAATTTTTCTCCCCATCACTTCCTTTCCCCCGCTTCCTAATACCTTGCATTCTGATTACCCCTTCCCTCAGTGTACCCTCCCTTCTGTTACAGCCCACCCTTCCCTTATCCACATCCTCTCTCTTTTCTTGTAGGGCAAGATAAATTTTTGTACCCCATTCCCTATATTTCTTATTTCTTGATTATATGCAATAAAAATTCTCAACATTTGTTGCTAATACTTGAAATTCCAACTTCTCTCCCTCCCCCACTCACTCTCCAATCCCACTGAAAAGGCAAGCAATTCAATCCAGACAAAATATGTGTCATTTTGCAAACGACTTCCATAATAATCATGTTGTGTAATACTGACTATATTTCCCTCTGTCCTACCCTTTCTCCCCTTATTTTTCCTCCCTCAATTGACCTTGTCCCTTCTCAAAAGTGTTTACTTCTAATTACTCCCTTCCCCCATTTGCCCTTCCTTCTATCATCCTCCTCATTCCACTTATTCCCTTATCCTCTACTTTCCTGAGGTTTAAGGTAGATTTTCATATCAAATTTAGTAAGTATGTTATTCCCTCCTTCAGCCATATGTGAAGAGAGTAGCTTCCCTTTTTCCCTCTCTCCTTCTCCCTTTTCTCCTCCATTGAACAAGATTTTTCTTATCTCTTTTATGAGTTATAACCTGCCCCATTCCACTTCTCTCTTTCCTATCCCGGTATTTTCCTCCCTCACCCCTTAATTTTTATTCTATCTTATTCATTCATTCATTCATTTATTTATTTATTTGTTTGTTTATTTATTTATTTATTGTGTGGATATCATCTCTCCTGATTCAACACACCCTGTACTCTCTGTCTATGTGTGTGTGTGTGTGTATGTGTATCTATGTACAATCTCTCTATCTACCCATATACTGAGAAAAGATTCAAGAGTTATAAATATTTTCTTTCCATGTAGTAATGTAAACAGCTCAGCTTTAGAGAGTCTTTTATGATTTTTCTTTCCTGTTTACGTTTTCATGCTTCTCTTGATTCTCATATTGTAAAGTCAAATTTTCTATACAAATCTGGTCTTTTCCTTAGTATGAATGATTGAAAGTCCTCTATATGATTGAATGACCATTTATTCCCTTGAGGTATTATATTCAGATTTGCTGGGTAGGTGATTCTTGGTTTCAATCCCAGTTCCTTTGACCTCTAGAATATCCCATTCCAAGCCCTCGGATCCCATAATGTTGAAACTGCCAGATCCTGTGTTATCCAGATTGTATTTCTACAATACTCAAATTGTTTCTTTCTAGCTGCTTGCAGTATTTTCTCCTTGATCTGGGAACTCTGAAATTGGCCACAATATTCCTAGGAGTTTCTCTGTTCTGGTCTCTTTCAGGAGGTGATCGGTGGATTCTTTCAATATTTATTAATCCCTCTGGTTCTAGAATATCAGGGAAGTTTTCCTTGATAATTTCATGGAAGATAATGTCTAAGTTCTTTTTTTGGTCATGGCTTTCAGGTAGTCCCATAATTTTTAAATTATTTTTCCTGGATCTATTTTCCAGGTCAATTGTTTTTCCGATGAGATGTTTCACATTATCTTCTTTTTTTTGAAACTTCTGTTTTTGTTTTCTAACTGCTTGGTTTATTTCATAGTCATTCATTTCCCTGAACTCAATTCTCTCATTCAACGAATTATTTTGTTCAATGAGCTTTTGAACCTTCTCCTGCATTTAGCTAATTCTGCTTTTTAGGCCTCCTTCTCCAATTAGCTTTTTGGACCTCTTTTTTTCCAATTGAGTTAGCCTCTTTTTAAAGCTGTTATTTTCCTCAGCATTTTTTTGGTTCTCCTTTAGTAAGCTGCTAACTTGTTTTTTAAGGTCTTCTATTGCCTGAGCTTAATTTAAGTTCCCTTTGGAGGCTTGGGAGGCAGGAGCCTTGATTTTTTTTCTGACAGTATGCCTAGTTCTTCCTCATCCTAAAGGATGGAAGGAGATGCCTGTTCCCCAAGAAAGAAACCTTCTATGGTCTTATTTTTTCCCTCTTTTGGGCATTTTCCCAGTCAGTTACTTGACTTCTGAGTTTCCTCTCCACAACCACCTTGCCTCCAGCTCTGCCAAGCCATCACTGGAGGCTGAGGTTCAGATGAGCTGCTCCAATCTCCCAGGGGCTTTAGGTGAGGGCAGGGCCACTATTCAGTGTGAGATTAAGATCAGCTGCTCAGGTGGGAGCAGGGCCACCAAGCAGGGCTCAGTTCCCTCAGGAGGTTTATGATGAGACCTTCCACAATGGAAGCTGGCTACCGCCTACTTTGGGAGCCTGGTCCACTGCTGCCTCTACTGCTGCCACCTGATGAGTCTTGAGTTATGGGGACACCCTGCTCCATTCTTGGCCAGCTGAAAAGACCCTCTCACTGACCTTTGGCAATTGTGAGTTGAGGGGTCTGCACTGCCACTGGAGATTCTGTCTTCGAAGCCTGCTCAGTTCTGCTCCTCCTGGTGCCATGTGACCAAGGCTGAGCTGGGCTCTGATCAGCATCTGGTGCATGACAGACTTTTCCCATTGGTCTTTCAGGTCACTGTGGACTAGAAATCTCCTCCACTCTGTTGTTCTGTGGCTTCTGTTGCTCTAGAATTTGTTGAGAGTTCTTTACAGGTATATTATGGGATGTAGGGTAAGAGCTAGTGTATGTGAGTCTTTCTACTCCACCATCTTGGCTCCACTCCCTATGGTTTGTTTTTTTTTATAGATTTGGCTCAGTTCCCTACATATTTGAGAAATGGTGTCTTTAAGAGAAATTTAGTGTAAAAATCCCCCCCCCCCAGTTTCCTGTTTTTCTTGGGGCTGGACTAGTTTTGTTTGTGCAAAAGCTTTTTAATATTTTTCTCTATCTCTTCTTTGATCATACATTTTTCCTTTTTCTATATGTCTGACAGGTTCATTTTTCATGCTCCCCTAATTTACTTAATAAATCACCCTTTGTACTTGAATCATTTATGCCTTTTCAGTCTATCACACAGTGTGAGAGTTTCAGTTCATTCCTAGTTTCTTCTGAACTACTTTCCAGTTTTCCCAGTAACTTTTTTGAAATGTTCAGTTCTTACACCAAAAGTTTGGATTTTTGAGTTTATCAAAAACTAGATTGCTATGGTCTTTCGATGAAATAGATGACTTTCAAGTATTCTTGATGAAAAGACCAAAGCTGAAAAGAAAATTTGATTTTCAAGCACAAGAGTGAAAAGAAGCATGAAAAGGTAAACAGCAAAGAGAAGTCATAAGGGACTTACTAAAGTTGAACTGTTTACATTCCTACATGGAAAGACAATATTTGTAACTCTTGAAACTTTTAAGTATCTGGGTAGTTGGTGGGACACACACACACACACACACACACACACACACACACACACACATACACACATGCACGCACACACAGCGATAGAGAGCACAGAGTGAATTGAATAAGATGGAATCATATCTTTAAAAAATGAAGGTAAACAGTGAGAGAGAAATGTATTGGAAGGAGAGAGGGAGAAATGGAATGGGGCAAATTGTCTCTCATAGAACAGGCAGGCAGGAGACTTTAGTGGAGGGAAAAAGAGGGGAGGTGAGAGAAAAACATGAAGTTTACTCTCATCACATTTGACTAAAGGAAGGAAAAAAATGCACACTC
>CM053769.1:564778914-564844680 GCA_028658325.1 Potorous gilbertii | reverse complement strand
TTTCTCTTCCCAGTTTTTCCTCCACCTGTCTAATTTGATTTTCAAAATCCTTTTTGAGCTCTTCCATGGCCTGAGCCCATTGGATATCTATTTCAGATGTTTGGGATACAGAGGCCTTGACTCTTATGTCTTTACCTGATGGTGAAAAGTTTTCTTCCTCGTCAGAGAGGAAGGTTGGAATCATCTGGTCCCCAAGAAAGTAACCTTTTATGGTCTTATTTTTTTCTCCTTTTCTGGGCATTTTCCCAGTCAGTTACTTGACTTCTGAGAGTCCTCTCCACCCCTGCCTAGGTCTTCCCAGGTAGTGCTTTGGGTCTGAGTTTCAAATGCTGCTCCCCGCCTGCTCCAGGAGGCTCTGGCTGCCCATTGCCTCTGCTGCTGCCTCCTGAGGGGGCCTGAGTCATGGAGACACCCTGCTCCCCTCTCAGCCTGTCCAGACATCTCTCTCACTGACCTGTGCGTCTGTGGGTGGAGGGACCTTCGTGGCTGCTGTAGATTCTATCCCTGAAGCCTGCTTGGATCTGCTGGATCTATTCCTCTCCGTGCTGCACAGCCAGGGCAGGGCTGGGCTCCCGTCTGATGCGCAATGGACCTTTGGGATCAGTTTTTCAGGGCTCTCTGGAATGGAAATCTCCTTCACTCTGTTTCTTGGAGACTCCTCCTTCTCCAGAATTTGTTTGGAGTTCTTTTTACAGGAGATCCATGGGCTGTGGGTTCAGAGCTAGCATATGTGAGTCTTTCTACTCCGCCATCTTGGCTCCACCCCCTGAAACTTCCTTTTTAACTAAAAAATACTGACATTGCAATTTATTTCTAAATTAATTCTAACCACATGATATGAATAATTACTTGGGGATATTTCAAGCTGCAAAACATTTTATATATGAATATCTGCATATATTTAAATATATAAATATGTGTACATTTGTATATACATGCATATATACATATATATAGTTATATTCATTTGTATTTCCAATTAAAAAGATTATGCATATATTTTTTGGTTGGTTCCAGGATACATATCCAAAAAATATGCCTGATTTTTTTTGGCACTGTACACTGGTAACTAGTTACCAAGATTTAATAATTTTAAAGATGTTATTGTCAAAAATAAGGAGAGTTGATGGAGTATTGGCTAATGTAAGTTCGTAATCAAAGGTATTAACATCTAAATGTACTATGCCTATTGTTATAATTAAACAAATATATAGTAAAGGACTTTGTAATCTATTTATGTAACTGGTCTTCTGAGGTATCAGAGCTCAAGGAGGGATTAGAAATATGGTAAGTTCTGTTGTTTTTCCTGATGGTAAGTTCTGTTGTTTTTCCTGGAGCAGAACAGTCAGCTATTCCTTGGTAGCATTTATTTCATAGTTTTTGTGACATCATGATGCAGTATTTAAAAAAATGTATTTTTATTTATTTTGTTAAATATTTCCAAATTATATATAAAAATGTTAACTATTTTAAATTTCCTTTCCAAATTTTCTCCCTCCCTTTTTCCCTCAATCTTTTCCTTGAGAAGCCAAGCAATTTGATATCATTTGTAATGTGAAGTCATGCAAAACATATTTTCCTCTTGGCCATGTTGCAAAGGGAAATACAAGGAAGAAAAGAAATAATTTTTTAAAAATATAATTTTTCTGAATTCAGAGTTCATCAGATCTCTTTCTGAAATTCATCATGGGTCCTTTCATATTGTCTTGGATCATTGTTTGGATAGGCAACTGGTGGATAAGGTGCTGGACCTGGAGTTGGGAAGATTTGTCTTCATGAGTTCAAATCTGCCGTCAGTTGTAACCCTGGGCAAGTCACTTAATGCTGTTTGTCTCAGTTTTTTTATCTTAAATGAGCTGGAGAAGGAAACGGCAAATCACTCCAGTATCTTTGCCAAGAAAATCCAAATGAAGTCATGAAGAATCATACACTACTGGAATGACTAAACCCAAGCATTGTCTTAATCTGAGTAGCTAAGTCTTTCATAGTTGATCACCCTTACAATATTGCTTTTACTTTGTACAACATTCTCTTGCTTTCCATTCACTTCACTTTGCATGAATTCATAAGCCTTCCAAGTTTTTTTTTTTCTGAAATAATCCTGCTCATCCATGTCTTAGAGCACAGTAATATTCCATCAAAATCATATACTACAACTATTCAGCTATCATCCCCCAATGATGGGCATCCCTCAACTTCCAATTCTTTGCCACCACCAAAGGCGTTACTATAAATAATTTTGTACAAAGAGGCCTTTTCTTTCCTCTTTGCTTTGATCTCTTGAGGATATAGACCTATATCCTCAAGTAAAATTGCTGAGTCAAATAGTATTCACAGTTTCATAGATCTTTGGGTATACCTTCAAATTGTTTTCTAGAATGGTTGAGCTAGTTCAAAACTCCACAACAGTGCATTAGTATCCCAATTTTTTCCGTATCACCTACAGCATTTGTCATTTTCCTTTTCTGTCATGTTATCCAATCTGATAGGTGTGAGGTGATATCTAAGAGGTGCTTTATTTTGCATTCCCCTATAAATAATATAGATTTAAAGCATTTTTTGGGTGGCTATTGATGGTTTTGATTTCTTTTTTTGAAAACTGCCTGATCAGATCCTTTGACTCAGTTCACTCTGGAGCTCAAGTCCCCACCCACAAAGCACAGAGAGAATGTAATTACTAAATAATAACTGGCTTTGTTTTGCCCAGGAACCCTGAGGGGTCTCCTTCTACCCATCTGATTTTTTCTTTTTTTTGATTAAAGAGGCCATCCCATGAGTAAATATTTAAAGAAGACTGTTCATTGAATGGATGTATCTCACTCAAAGTGAGAATGTGATAAGACTTTAGCCTGAAAGGTCCAAGGTCTCCCTTTGCATCCTGGGCCATCTCTAGTCATCCTGATAAATATCAAGTCATTGACCCAGAGGACTCAGGAGAGGAAAGTGAGGTTGGTGACCTTGAACAGCCCTCTCTCAATCAAATCAAAGTCAGTTGCAAGTCATGTCATCATCTTGATGTCATGGTCCTCTTCAAGAATGAAGGAAAAACACAACTGGGAAGTTTTACAAGTATTAAAAATTTGGCTCACTTCTCTATATATTTAAGAATAATATCTTTAAGGAAACTTGCTGTAATTTTTTCCCTTAGTTTCCTGTGTTCCTTCTAATTTTGGCCTTATTTGTTTTGTTTGTACAAAAAGGATTTTAATTTCATGTAATCAAAATGACCCATTTTACTCTCCATGATCCTTCCTATCTTTTTTTGTCATAAATTTTTCCCTTATTCATTGATTTGACAGGCATATTTCCCCATATTCCCCTAACGTTTATATCACCCTCTATGTCTAAACTATTTATCCATTTTCACCTGACCTTAACTCACTATATGGTGTGAAATGTTGGTCTATCCCTAGTTCCTTCCAAATTGGTTTTTATGTTTCCCAGCAATTTTTCTTTTCTGAAATGGTGAGTTCTTACTTCAAAAGTATGGTCTTTGGTTTCATCATACACTAGATAATTATTGTTATTTATTATCTATATTCCATAGATCCACCCTTCTATTTTTTAACCAGTACTAGTTTGTTTTGATAACCATTTTATAATATAGTTTGAAATCTGGAACAATTAAGCTACCTTTCGTCACATTTTTTATTCGATTCATTTGACGTGTTTTATCTTTTGCTCTTCCAGATGAATTTAGATATTATTTTTTTCTCATTCTTTAAAATAATTCTTTGGTAGTTTGGTTGATATGGTATTGAGTAAGTAAATTAACTTATGCAAAATTGTCATTTTCATTATATTGGCTCAGCTTATCCATGAACCATTAATATTTCTCCAATTGTTTAGATCTGTCTTTTTTTTTTGTCATTTTGTCATTGTGTTCATATAGTCTTTGAATTTGTCTTGGCAGGTAGGATTCCAAGTATTTTATATTGTCTGCAGTGTTTTTAACATGAAATTTCTCTTTCCATCTCTTGTTGCTGTGTTTTGTTGGTAGTATATGGAAATGCTGGTGATTGATATGGATTTATTTTGTTTCCTGCAGTTTTGCTAAGCTGTTCACTGTTCAACTATTTTATGTTAATTCTCTAGGGTTTTCTAAGTATACCATCATATCATCTACAAACAGTAATAGTTTTGTTTTCTCAATGTTTATTTTTATTCTTTCAGTTTCTTTTTCTCTTCTTACTGATATAGGTAACTTACTATTTTTTTACAAATACAAAACATTTTGAGTGATTGAGGAAATCTCTTTTTATTTTCATTTAAATACCTTGTGTTTGCGATCAATTCTTCTCCTCAGGATTCTTCTTCCCTTGAGATCAGAAGTGATAAGGTCCCTGATCTCTTCTGACAAAAAATGATACTACTCCCTCTTGATCAAAAGTGTTCTTCTTCACTCTCGACCTATGACCCAGTTGTGGGAATATCATCTGCTTTTGTTTCCGGTGCCAGCAAAGGGGTTCCCTATAATCTCTTTCTGACTAGTTGCCAAACTTCTTATAGGTCTTTGTCTTGAGAGTTCCCCAAAGTGCTACTCATTCTGTGAGTTCCACCTAGTCCCACCACTAATGTTTCATCTATTTGGGCTCTAGGTCAGTTTCCGCCTCTGTGACACAGATCTCTCTTCTTAGCCTCCTAATTTGTCTTAGGCTAGAAAAATGTCTCACTCTGACCTTTATTTTGTCTTTGCCAGATTTGCTAGAATTTGATTTGAGGCATTATTTTAAAGTTATTTGGAAAGGAATTTTGGGAGAGCTGGTATGAATATTTTTTTATTAATATAATTAATTTATTTTCAGTTTTCAACATTTGCTTCCATAAGATTTTGATTTCCAAATTTTCTTCCCATCTCTCCTCCCACCCCAGGACAGCATGCACCCCAATCACCCCTTTCCCCAATCTGCCCTCCTTCTATCACCCTCTCCCTTCTTATGTCTCCCTCACCTCTATTTTCCTGTAGGACAAGATAGATTTCTATACCCCCTTTCCTATACAATTTATTTTCCAGTTACATGCAGAAACAATTTTTAACATTCATTTTTAAAGCTTTGAGTTCTACTTTCTCTCCCTTCCTCCCTCTTCACTCAACCTCATTGAGAAAGCAAGCAATTCGATATAGGTCATACATGTGCAGCTAAGCAAAACACTTCCATAACAGTCATGCTGTGAAAGACTAATCACATTTCCCTCTATCCTGTCTTGCCTTCCATTTATTCCATTCTTTCCTTAGACCTGTCCACCCACAGTAATGTTTGCTTCTGATTACCACTTCCCCCAATCTGCCATCTCTTCTATTATCCTCCCTCTCCAATCCCCTTCCCCCTGGCTTCCTGAAGGGTAAGATAAATTTCCATATCCGATTGAATGTGTTTA
This sequence comes from Potorous gilbertii, assembly GCA_028658325.1. Lineage (NCBI taxonomy): Eukaryota > Metazoa > Chordata > Mammalia > Diprotodontia > Potoroidae > Potorous > Potorous gilbertii. Next base: position 564,839,301 of record CM053769.1, on the reverse strand, counting down.
TTTTCTTCTTAAGCCAAATGCCATGGAGTAAAGCTCAGTTATTCCTTCTCACCTCCTCCCTCTTCCCTTTCATTGTAAAAGCTCTTTCTTGTCTCTTTTATATGAGATAGTTTACTATATTCTACCTCTCCCTTTCTCTTTCTCCCAGAACGTTCCTCTCAACACTTAATTTTATTTTTTAAGTATACCTTTACATTCAACTAACCTTATACCCTTTGTCTATACATACATACATACATACACCCATATAAATAGACATATATATATAATATACACATACATACATATACACAAGCATATATATACATATATACACACATATACAGATAGATAGATAGATAGATAGATGGATAGATAGATAGATAGATAGAAAGATATTCCCTCTAAAGACCCTAATGCTGAGAAAGGTCTCATGAGTTACAAATATCATCTTTCCATATAGGAAGGTAAAAAGTTCAACATTAATGAGTCCTTTATGTTTCTCTTTCCTGTTTATCTTTTTATGTTTCTCTTCATTCTTGTTTTTGAAAGTCAAAATTTCTATTCAGCTCTGGTCTTTTCAACAAGAATGCTTGGAAGTCCTCTATTTCACTGAAATTAAATTTCTCCCTCTGAAGTATTATACTCAGTTTTCTTGGGTAGTTGATTCTGAGACTTGATTATAATCCTAGCTCTTTGGCCTCTGGAATATCATATTCCAAGCCCTTTGACCCCTTAGTTTAGAAGCTGCTAAATCCTCCTGATTGTATTTCCACAACATATGAATTGCCTTTGGCTGCTTGTAACATTTTCTCCTTGACATGGGAACTCTGGAATTTGGTTACAATATTCCCTTGGAGTTTTCCTTTGGGGATCTCTTTCAGGAGGTGATCAGTGAATTCTTTCCATTTCTATTTTACCCTCTGGTTCTAGAATATAAGGGCAGTTTTACTTGATAATTTCTTGAAAGATAACATCTAGGGTTTGTTTTTTTTTTACCATGATTTTCAGGTAGACCAATAATTTTTAAATTATCTCTCTTGCATATTTTTCCAGGTCAGTGATTTTTCCAAAGAGATATTTCAAATTGTCTCCTATTTTTTCATCCTTTCAGTTTGGTTTTATAATTTCTTGATTTCTCATAAAGTCATTAGGTTCCATTTGCTCCATTCTGATTTTGAAGGAATTTTTTTTCTTCGGGGAGTTTTTGGGCCTCTTTTTCCATTTGCTCAATTCTGCTTTTTAAGGCATTCTTTTCCTTATTGGCTTTTTGAACCTCTTTTGCAATTTGGGTTAGTCTAATTTTAAAGGTGTTATTTTCTTCAGCATTTTGGGGGTCTCCTTTAACAAGCTATTGACTTGTTTTTCATGATTCTCTTGTATCACTCTTTTCTCTTCCCAATTTTTTTCTCTACTTCTTTTATTTGATTTTCAAAATCCTTTTTGTGCTCTTCCATGGCCTGAGACAGTTTCATATTTTTTGTGGAGGCTTTGGATGGAGGAGTCTTGACCTTGCTGTCTTCCTCTTGCTTTGAGCTTCCTCCAGTACTCTTTAATATCTTCCTCATCAAAAGAAAATACCTTTTCACCAAGAAAGTAACCTTATATAGTCTGATATTTCCCATTTTTGGTCATTTTCCTAGTCAATTACTTGACTTGAGCTCTTTGTTAAGTGGGGAGTGTACTGCCCCAAGTTCAGAGGATTTTGTGCAGCTGTTTTCAGAGATATATCTAGAGACCTATAAATTCTCAACTCTTCCTAAGGGATATGATCAAAGGAGGAGTGTCTTCTCCTTTCCTGGTCTGCACTTTGGTTTTTGAACAACCACAAGCATTATTTTTCCACCCTTGAACTGCAAGTAGGATTCTCTATCCACAACCACCACCAGTTCTGCCATGCCAGCACTCCTCCTCACCCCAGTACCACCACCCAAGATTGTGACCCAGATCAGTGATTCAGTTGCCCCACCTTCTGTAGGCCAAGAGCTCCAGAAGCAGCCACTGCTGCAGCAGCCACCACCCTGGAGCAGAGACCAGACCACATTTCTCTCTCACCCAGGTGAGAGAGCTTCCCCACTGACCTTTGAAGCTGTCTTTGGTGTTTGTGGGTTGAAAAGTCTGGAAACCCCTACAGCTGCCAATGATTCAGCACCCTGAGACCTGCTCTAGTTTCTTCTGTCCCTGAACAGCCTACACTGGATTGTGTTCTGCTCTGAGCCCAGTGCAATAGACCCTTCCTGTCAGCCAAATTGTCTTGGGCTGGAAATCTGTTTTACTCTGTCATTTTGAGACTTCTGCTGCTCTCAAATTTATTGAGAGTAATTTTTTACATTTATTTTGAGGGGTTTGTGGAGAGACCTCAGGCTTCTACTCTGCCATCTTAGCTTCCCCTCAAAGTTCTCATATGAACATTTTCTCTACTTGTCACCTTCCTATGCCACAGTTTTAGTGATAATGTAAAAGAATGCAAAAAATTAACATTTAATTTATATTAAGCCATTTTTATCTCTCCCCTGACATTCCCCTCCCTCAAAAGCAAAAGTAAAACTAAATTGCGTGTACTCATATAATCATTCCTTATCATTTTTAATAATCAGAATTTCATTATATGCATTGGACTGGAGAGGCATATAATGACTGAGTCAAAATATTAAGGAGTATTATCCGGCATTATTAAGGAATATTCAAGTAATAACTAAAGTAGGGCACAGATATAGAAACTTGGAGGAGGAGGAGGAGGAGGAGCATTTGGAAAGGGGTAGTGTCCCTTTAAGATGTGAATCTATTGAAAGCTAGCCCTCGACATTGTCAGGGTCACTCTGCTTATTACTTTATGACATTTCCAGATTAAAGGTTCAGTAGGGGCTCACATTAATTTGCTTAATGTTTGACTAGAAATGCTTCCCATAACTATTAGAGCACACTTTGGGCTCTCTTCATTTCAGAGCTCTTGTCAGTCATTTGAGAATGATATGCCCTGTGACTGAGATGAATAAACACATCATATATTAAGCAGAGCTTTGATCTAAAGAGACTGGAGAATGCCGACAACTAATTCTGAGGCAGGAGAAAAAACAGAAACATGAATTTGAGAATGAAAAGGTAAAATTACTGTGAAATATAGAGTCTTATGAGTAAAATAAGAATCCTTAGGATTTTCTTTCTTCAGAAGTACTATTTTTAAAAGAGGTGCTTTTTTGTGGTCATCATTTTAAAAAAGAACCTGGATATATACAGTCAAACTTTAATCTCTCTCTTCATGCATTGAAACTAAAAAGAACAAAAATCTACAGAAATGTATTTCACACATAATTTCATAACATTTGTATTCGATTATTTGGGGTAAACTCTCAAAACCAATGTCATTTGAATCTGCATATTTGACAAGTTATTTTCTAAAATGTTTGTTTGTTAATTTTCTAAAACTATCTTTTTTTTCCTAATAAGATTCCAGATATAAATAAACATTTTTAGTTTGAGTGGGTTGCAAAGCATATTATATAAGTGCTATATAAATAAACGTGATGATGGTGATGATTAATAATGATAGAATGGCTACATTAATGAATTTTTAAATTTCCAGTTGTTTAGCCAGTAAATTAAAACATTTCTTGACAGAAACAACTTGTGGGAGGGCGGGGTGTCAAGAACCACAGTGACAGAGCAGTTTCAAGAAAGCCAAGGTGCCTGGTTTTTATGAAATCTTTACAAGCTACATTGCTGTAGCTTTGTGGTTTTTCTTTTAATGTTTATGTTTACAACAATTTGAGGATATGTAACTCCAAAAAACTTGAAGTTACTTTCTAAGCCACACCACATGATTCTGACTAAGTACTAATGATTTTATACAATTTTCAAACTGCTCAAAGTCCTGAGAATAGTCCTGAATATGGACTGAATATGGGCACATATTATTAGAGATTTTATTAAGCAGTCCTATCTCAAATTCTAATTATATTACTTCTCAGCCACTGTAGCAACACTTACTGTGGTTCCTGAATGTCTAGGAATAATCTCCTGTCCTATTCTGTCATCACAGTCAAGAAAAGAACACATCTGTGTTCCCATTCTTGTAAGTAAGCCAAGGGAGTTCCATTTGTTAAGAGAAAGAAACTATTAATGAAATTGCATATTAAAAATTTCACGATGTTCTTCTTAAGGCAACAGATGATGACCCATGTGGAAAGAGAGTGCTACATAAGAGACCAGTCTTTATCCTATATCATTGGAAGTAAAGAACAAGTGAATGGTAGTGAAGAATATTATTTGTGTTTTAGCAGAAGGAATTAATAATGTACATTGAGTGATGAAAATAGTTCCCTAGTTTTAAAAATATCAATATAAATAGTGTGGCAAATGTGTTAACATTTCCATAAAGTATAATTAACCTTAAAAAGTAGCAATGAATTAGAGTGTAAACAATGCAAAAGTATAGGCATTACTATAAATTGTGAAATAGAAATGTTCAATGTATTCACTTAGCAAGCTAAGTGACTCCACAACAGGAAAGAGAAATAAAGTAATAGTGAAACGCATTTCTACGTAGGTCATAAACTCCTTGCCAGGGGACTGAGTCTAATTTTATCCTTTCTAATCATCCTAAACAATTGGTGGTACATGATAGCTATCAAATAATGTTATTTTGCTTTTCAGTTTTATCGTCAGTGCTTCTTGAAGGGCTTTACACATAGTAGGTGCCTCTCAAGTGCTTGTTGAGTTGAATTAAATTCTACAAAAAAGTGTTAAGTAATATCTAAATCATTTCCATCTGCAAAAGAACTGCTGTAATTAGATGATGGATTTACATTATGCACTAGCCCTGAATTTTCATCTTAAAGGATACAGAGCATTTACCAAAATGTAAATATGCCCATGTGAATGAATATATGTCTATGTATGTATACTACATATATAAACATATCTGTAACAAATATACAAATGTGGTTATATACATGGCTATATTACAAACAATTAGACAACATAAAGTATAAAATTTTGTAGTGAATAACTGTTAGTGAAAGATTCTTCTAAAGATGGCCAGTAAAGTATTATCACTTTTAGGACTGGAAGGAATTCATTATATTAGCTTGAAAACTAATGAAAGATCAGCCTGACAATGATAATGAATTAAAGTTGTTGACAAGGAGTAGGCACCCACACACTAGCTTTTCCTTTTGCTAATTCTAAGTCTTTCTCTCTATTTCCTTCTCTCAATTAGACATAGGAAAGTGTGGCCCTCCCCTTTTAGAAAGAAGCTTTTAGATTAATCATATTATCTTAAGGTTCCAAATCTCCATGCCTGCCTGACCTTTCTTCCCTTAGAATCCATTATCTTAAACTATCACAATAATCCTGGCTTTAGGGAGGGAGAGAGGAAAGCAGGAATCAAACCTAATAGATGGCAAATAAGATTAATCTATGATCTAAGTGCCGATTACACTTGGCCCTGCCCTTGAACACCCAGGTGTAACCTTGAAATTCACATCCGCTAAGTCAGTACAATTGGATTGAGGGTCCCTGAAGATCTTAAGGGGCAGCTGGCCAAACTTTACCCATTATTCCCCAGGGAGATCTGAGCTGTCTCAACCTCCAACTCCTTTACTTGTGGAATCTGGCAGTTGTGCTTTTTGCATGTTTGTTTTGGGATGATTCACATTTTTTAGATAAAATACTTATTTGGGGCCCTTGAATTTTGTTTGTCAGAAACAACCAGCCATGAAAAGAGTGAACTTTTACCTGGACCTCACAAGAGGAGAACAAATGACCCAGCTTCTTAAAATATGATAGCTGTACCAAAATAAATGCAAGTCTTTGCCTTTTTTCAAAACACTGACATATTTATTCCTAAAATACTTGACAATAACCAAAAGGGGAAACAATCTGTAACCTACTGTTTCTTTTGACTTTTGAGTTGGTTATTTTTCTTTCATATGGTGTGGGGGTCTTAGAAAGGACACTCCCTTTGATAGGATGGAGGGTGGTATCAGAAAGTCCCATGTCACTGATGATAGGAAAGTAAATAGGAGAAAACCTTAGGAAAAAAAGAGCTTTTGGGGAACTAAAAAAACATTGTCAAAGAGCAAAAAGCTAAAAAGAAATCATATTATGTTGGCTGCATATGTTAGCATTCTTTGTTGGGGAGAAGAGAAAGTGAAAATAAAAAGGCAAAAACTGACTAGAAAAAGGGGGGAAAATCTCTTATCTCATATCAGCAAGTTCCAGTGAAAAAGAAGGAGGATGTGTAAGAGAATGGATAATGTTATACAGCGGGCAGGCAATAAAAAGGAGGAGGGGAAACCTTCTGTATAAACAAAGGACGACAGTTGGTCTTCAATGATATTTGAAATAAAATCTAGAGTTGGTAAGGTGGAGGCAGACTGTCAATCTGCTTTGAGGTGAGATCCCTGACAAAACTTGTATCCTTCTGAGAGGTATCCACGGGACACAATGAAGATAAACCAAGAGCATCACTGATATAGAGTCAGAGAAATTCACTTTATGCTGCCCATGTTATTCTTATTCCAGGGCTCTCAACCTGGCATCTTTCCCAAGAACAAGGTTCTTTCTAAAATGTGGAAGAATTGTTTAAGGAAAAAGTTATTTAAAGGCAACTGATTCTCTCTCCATTGCTGAAATAAATTTAACATGAAGAAATCCCTATCTTTAGACAAGTCTGAATAGAAAAAGATGATACTCAGCTAATTATTTGAGATGTCTTCAATTCATTCTAGAAAATTGATATGAGCCAATAAGTGTTTAGAAAGTCAACTGGTGCCAGCCCACCCACCCCACCCCACCTGTTGTCTTTTTATTTTGCTTTCAATTTCCATGACAGGACTTGAGACATCTGTTTCTCCTTTTTAGAAAATTGAATTTTACAGATCTCTGTATTGATACCTGGAGTTATTAAGAATGATTAAATAAGCAACCAGACAAAGTAAGTTCTTTTCTCCTCTCAACAACTATCCTAGGAAGATCTAACCTTTGGAGTTTTGTAAAATTCTGGTATGATATTGGCAGCAGCTGCTCAGTCAGGGTAGGAAAGTAATGCAGGAATCTTAGAGGATTTTGCTTTTCTCTAGTCATTTAACTGAGTGACATTTGAACTTAATGCAAAGTCCTAGCCTGCTTTCTGTCCAGAGAGGGTTAACTCGCACTCACAGCAGGCAGTCTCATGCCATTAAGTCAGGGAGAGTAATGAAATTTCATTTAATTTGTCAGGAAGAAAGTGCTAATGTTAAAAGGCATTTAATAAAAAGGGGGAGATTCTTTGAAAGGGAGCCCTTAAGTAATTACTTCAAGTGTCTTAGGCCCACTCACCAGAATATTTACATTAGTGTCTTACAGTGGCACAGTGTAATTAAATTAGTGCAGCATTTACAAACCTTTTTTTTTTAAGGAAGTGTGATTTTATTAACAATTCTTGCCCAAAATAAGAGATTTGATCTAATCAAATCAGGTATTAGTGTTTTTTAATGCTCTCAGTGAGAGAATTGTTAACTTAAACTGGCCAGTGTAGGGAGGAGGGTAGAGGGATTCAATAATAAAGGGATGAGGGGAGGGAACTTGACATATTGTTTTTCAATTGGAAGAGTGCCATCTTTTATCTACTCTGGTTGACTTGGAGAACTCTGGTCAACAGCTACAGGCTGTCGGCATATTGCAATAGATTTCTCTGGTCCAAGGCTAGTTCTCTTTTCAAGTTGAGTGAGAGAGTGAGTCAAGGGATGCTTAAACATCAGATGAAAGGAAGCATTTGTGAAGTTGGGCTCTGGAGGCACATCTCTCATCACTCTAGTCTTGGTGTATTATAGAATTCAATCCCATCACTTGTAACGTCAAGGGAAGATAGTTGAGTTTTTCAGTAGTGATGGGGTAAATGGGAGTGTATGTGTGTGAGGAAAAACAAAGAAAAGAATTGTGCAAGGAGTCATGTGTGTTTCAAAAAGTTCATTAACAGGTACTTTGAAAATTGCCTGAAAATAACTAAACTGGTCATAATCCTTGAATAATACTGTTTCTGGGCTAATACCCCAAGGAGGTTAAAAAAAAAACAGAAAAAACCAATATGTACCAAATATTCATTAGCAACAGTACTTTTATGGTAACACTCAATAAAATTAAGGCTTTATTAAATGCCAAGCACTGTGCTAAGTGCCCATCAAGTGGGTCAGCAAATAGAATACTGGACACAGAATCCGGAATACTTGAGTTCAAATCCGGCCTCAGACACTAGTTGTGTGTCCCACAGCAAATCGCTTTACCTTTATTAGGCTCAATTTCCTAATCTATAAAATGGGGATAAAAATAGCATGTTCCTCCCAGAGTTGTGGTGAGAATAAAATCAAAGCTAAGGTTTCTCTAGTAGCAATGAATGGCTGTAGGAGTTGCCCTATAAAGAAAACTGAGTACCGCAGAATCAACCTTTTTAAATTGTGGTACTGGAGAAGACTTTAGAGAGTTCTGTGGACAGCAAGGAGATAAAATTAGTCAATATTTAAAGAAATTAATTCACATTACTCATTGGAAGGTCAAATACTGAAGCTTAAATGCTATGACCACATAACGAGAAGACAGGATTCCATGGAAAAGAACTTGGTATTGGAAAAAATGATGGCAAAAGGAGAAGGGGGAAGCAAAGAATGAGATGGATAGATAGTGTTGTGGAAGCAACAAGTAGGAGCTTGAACAGACTTCCTAAAATAGTGGAGGAGAGAAGGACCTGACCTGCTATGGTCCTGTCGGTCATGAAGAGTCAGACATGACTGAACAACCACAACCACAAAAATTTGTAAACTTAAATTACTGTATAATGCAATTTTTTGTTATACTCGTATTATTACCTATAGAATGGCTAAACAAACTGCAGTATACAAATGGAGTATTAATATGCAGTAAGAAATGAGGAATGTGAGGAATTCAGAGGAACGTGGGATTTTATGAACTTTTGCAGAGTAAAATAAGAACTAAAAGGAAAAAAATATCAAAAGTAAAAATTATAATGGAATTGTTTTAAAAGACCATTAAAAAAGCAGTTGAAATCATGTAGTAGAAAATGGTCCTGGAGAACAGATAATGAAAGAACACACGTCCCTTCTCTTATCAGAGGAGCAGGGGACAGTCTGCCAGAGGAGGATGTTGCAATACCTAGTCTGATACAGTCACTGGGTTAATTGTTTTTGATTAACTGCTTTTTGTTCCAAAGGGAGATTTTAGTTTGGGGATAGATTGGAAACGAGTATAATTTTAAAAAAATTAAAAAGTTATAAACAAAATTATTTTTTAAAAGAAAATATGTCAGCTGATATTTTAGGTTTAACAAAAACATAACCATCTTTAGTGTTATAAAACAAAAACTTCAAATAGATTCAAAAATATCCCTGATTATTTGAACTGTTCAGTGTGCATGCCTGGCACATAGTAGATGTCTAATAAATGTTTATTGACTAACTGTGTGTATATATTATTATTATGTTACTTGGGTTCCTCCATCCCTCTAATCAGAAATATTCAAATTAGCTGTAGTCCCTGCTCTGTAATATCAAGGTGTTTTTTTAAAGCATTCAGATTATGCATAAAGTTTATATTTTAATGGCACTTTTTTTTGTCATATCATTTTATCCATAAAACACCACTGGGGGTGGGTAGTGGACATATCAAAAGGTAGTGTGATAAAATGGAAAAATCATGGTAAGTAGAGGAAGCAAAGACTTGAGATTGAGTTCAAATCCTGCTAGAAAATTAACTCTTACATCAGGGTCCATGGACAAGGAACAACTTCTCTAAGTTTCAGTTTACTCTTCTGTTAAATGAAAATATTTAAACTTAGCTACAGGGTCATGAGGATAATATCTAAAGAGGTTCACATACCTTAAAGCACTGTATAAATCTCAGGTCTCACAAAAGTGTAATATTTTAGAGTTAGGAGGTTCTTTGGTAGTCATGTAGCCCAATCTATGTGTGACAAGTGGTCATTTAGCCTTTGCTGAAAGACCTCCAGCGAAGGCGAATGCACCATCTCCTTCCACAACCCATTCTACTTTTGAATAGTTGCACTTGTTTGGGAGATTTTCATAAATCATGCTTAATTTTCCCTCCCTTCAAATTCCACTCATTACTCTTCTTTCCTTCCCCTCCCAGACCAAAAATAACAAGCCCCAGAGTCTAATTCTTCTTCTAGGTAATAACCTTTCAGATATTTTAAGACAGCTATCAGATACCTCCTAAGACTTCTCTAGATGAAACATTCCCAGTTCTTTCAACTCACACTCATATGGAAGTAAATAGAAGACATTAACAGTCTTGGATTCCCTCTTCTGGACACTAGGACATTATTGTTTATAGGCATCCTTCAAATTATGACAAGCTATTGAGAAACAGGTGTAATTATGCTAGATAGGTAGAATTTATATTTATAATATACACATATATATATATATAACATGCACCCACATATATACATTTGTATATGTATATATACACATGTGTATACATGCATACATGTATTGATAGATTACATTTGACTTGCTCCTGGTAACATGACTCCTAGTACCATACTCAGGAGTACTCAATAACTGTGAAAGGGAGAGATTGTGAAAGGGACAAAAGAGGGAGAAACAGAGAGAGAGAGAGAGAGAGAGAGAGTGAGACAGACAGATGGTGCAGTTACATAGTTGACATCATCAATAAAGAAAAGCCATATAAATAAATAATAATTGGTTGATTTTCTTTTGTTACAAGTTTGAATTTTTTGGATTACTGTCTTCCTTCATTAAACTAAGGAGCTAGATGAGAAGTTATTTCCTAGTCCAATGAAACACTGTTAATACATGACGGATTAAATGACTAGGCATTTTTTTAATGAACAGATTAAAACCATGATGTCTCTGCACAGTCACCAGTGCAGACTGAAATCTAGCTGATCTAGTTGTTTTTGCCAACTTGGCAATGAATACCCCTTACTACTCTTGCTAAATCAATTTTGTGGGGACTCTCATGCATCATTAAGGAAACCAAACTCATCCTATTGTTGAGAGATACTTTTAAAAACAGAATGATTTCACTATGAAATTTTGGCTAAGTGGAACTCCCACTATAATTGAAATTTCACAGAATGCTTTTTCTACATCTCAGTATTTTTTCCCTTTGTTTTTGGATTGCACCTGTGATTTCATTTGTGTAGGGAATTCTCAGCAAAGATAGACTCTCTGCCAATGCAGATCAACAGCTGCTGCATATCATAGTCTTGGATAGTTCCCTGGAGCCCTGAGAGGTTAAGCCATTGCCACACGGCCTAGGATGGGTCACAAGCTGACCTTGAACCCAAATCTTATCGATCTTGGGACTGGCACATCCATTATGCCATACTTCATCTTCCCAGTAATATTAGCATGATCAAACATCAGTGGCAAGTGGACATTTTCTCACCAAGCATAACTAGACTCATCAGAGTGAAACCAATTGCTCTGTACTATAAGCTGGTGAGATCAACATATGAAACTTTATCTTAATATGCTCTAAATAGTGTTAACAGATCTTCTGAAGGGACAGAGAAATGAAAGAGCCTCTTTCAAGCTTTTATTTGGGGATTATTTCTGTCATCCTGGATGCAGTTGGGATTTCTTCCACAAACAGAAAAGTGAACTAGTGGTGTACTTCAAGACAGGAAATTGAAATGATCTCATAGGAAAAAAAAAGAGCAATTATTAGTAAGTAATTATAAAGAGCACTTATAGAGTGTTAGATTTGCAAAGATCATACAAATATTGTCTCATTTGATATATATAACATGCATATGTATGTATTTTTATATGGAAATCAAGGCAGGCATAAGTCAAGTAATTTGCCCAGAATCACACATCTAGTAAATATCTGGGGAAGGATTTGAACTCCAAACTGGAGACTTTGTGTTTAGTGCTCTATTTGCATCTTCATCTAGCTGCCGAATCAACAAAAATCCAACTATTTCAATAGCTCTATAGCACACAAGCTTTTTTCAAAAATCAATATACAAGAAATTATTTGAAAAGCTTTCTATATGCTAAGCACTCAGGATACAGTCCAGGCTTCCGATTATAGCAAATATACTCAGAGCTCTATAGAAAACGATTCCTATGGAAAAGAGAAATAAATAAAAGGCCAAATATATTAAATATCAATTAAGTCCTTCATCAGACTTCCCTTCTTATGTCACATTTATGTCACACTTTCCACCCACTTCTCTACCATGTCCCACCTGGGATCTTCATCCTGCAAAAAGATTGTCTGATCCTGAGGCCCCTTAAGCAGAATAGAGATCTCTCAGAACTCTCATTTAAGGTGGACACTAGGCCAGTCTTCTCTGTATTCCCTCCCCAGGTGCTCTTTTGGACTTCTCCGCTATGCCCCTCCATTGGATATATTCCTTTTCTTTCTTCCCTCCCTGTTCAACTTCCTTTTGCATGTTATCCTCCCCCATTAGATTATAAATTTTTTGAGAGCAAGGACTTTCTTTTTGCCTGGCACTTAGTAGGAGCTTTAAAAAATGTTGACTTAGACTAGGGATTCTTAGTTTCCAAATAAGATTTGATATATTGGTTAAAATCATAGGATAGGCTCATTTTTGAAATTTTTAAAATTTGTAACTGTGGGATATGTATTTTTTTTATTAGTAATATTATTTCTTTAAATTTCCTCAACTTGGATTTTCCTCATTCTATTTAATGTGACATCATCACCATTCCAATAACCTACTCCCATGACAATTATATGAAAAATAATTCAGTAACTCATCTGAATTATTGCTTTTTATGAAGTTAGAAACTTCTTATATAGTAGGTTTAAACTATTGAACCAACATGGAAAGTCTAGGTTCTGTTGAAGAATGATGAATGTCAAATTGAGTTTACCTTCTATTCTGTCATCAATTAAAAGTAAAAGACAGTAACATTAGATATCTGAAGAAACCTCTGTGCTATCAAATAATTTAAAGATAGGTTTCATATAATTACCAAGAAGTTTTTAAAAATAGATCTCAAATGTCTTCTGAAACAAACTTATAAATACAAGGAAATAATAAATAGGAAAAGCAAAGAATCCAGGTTTGCTTGAATTCATAACATTCTGGGTAGCAGGTAACACAAACATATATCTTTCATTTGGGGGATCTGAAAAAGTCTTCATCACTTTGTTCTCTTGGCTCCATGGCTAATTGGCCCATCTTTAGCTACCCATTGTCCAACTGATTGAGAAAAAGATAATTCAATTCAATTAGGCAAAGGGTTTTAAAACACCTTATAACAAAGCACTGTGCTAAGTACTGCTGATATAAAGACAAAATTAAAACAAAAATTGCCCTGGAAGAGCCTCTATTCCACTGGAAGCAGTCAAAAAAAGTGTATTTGATGGGCAAATCAAGAAGTCATGGCTTTGCTTTCTGTAAAGTCTTTTTTGGAAAGCAAGTTGAAATAATGCTTATTTTCTTTGATTCTAAAGTCTCTTCTGAGTTGGCAGCATGGAGGATGGACCAAAAAAAAATCTTAGCTTTTAGATGGCTTTTTCAAACATAGTTATGGTGTTCCAAAGCAAGACATCAAACTGCTAAAGCTTTTAGCTGCAATTAAAACAAATGCTGACTTTATTTATAGCTAAATTACTGGTAGGAAAAAAAAACAACTAATGACCAAAAATCATGTTTAGAACACTAAAAAAAAAAATTTCAAACAGGGGAACAGACTCAGAAGAAATGATTTGTAAGGATGTGGTTAAAACTATTTATACACTGGGTCCTATTTGTTTTACAGCCAGTGGTGCACGAACAACATGAAAGGTTATCTTTGACAAGGTTTTAGCTATTATTTTCTTCCAGTGAAATGGTATTTCTTGAGAAAAAAAGGTCTTCGGAACAAAATAACAATAAATCCTGATTTAGATACATAAACCTGCCATTGATATCACATAATATCAGTGTTCTTTCTCACTCGATACAGGCGTTTTAAAGATAAATGGTAAAACTGAACTGGAAATCCATCTGGCCAGCTGCCTGCTCTAATGAATAACCCCACTTTGGCTCCTGCAATGTAAGCAGAAAGTTCTCTCCCGGCCTCTTTCGTCTGTCATGAATCTACAAGACAGCCGACATAATATCTGGGCGACAACAGTGCGCTAACAGTGCAGTGACTTCCATTTTCTTTGCTTTCTATTGATTTTCACTTAATAACTGGCGAAATACTAAACGTCCACCCTGAGTACCTAATAAATCCTGCCTGAGCTTTTTATTGAGGAGAATTTAATAAAAAACAACCATTGCGGCTGAGGGATTTTTCTTTTGGACAGAACACAGGGGTAGGGGACAGAGGGTAGAGGTGGGGAAAGCCATTTGAATTTTTTTTTTAAAGGGACTTTCTCCCCTTTGGAAAAGCAGCACCACATCAGATGTCCTGATGTGTTTTACTTCTGCTTATCAGAGGTGTAACTGGAGGTTCTGCATACAGGCCTGCAAAAGGCATGACAGGAGGTATTTGTGTGGTCTTGACTTAGAGCATCCCTGTATCCTTCGTGCCATTTTGCTGTTGCCCTAATAATCCATTTTAATTTTTGTCCTCTTTTGAGGAATTTCCACTAGTGACTTTACTAGTAACTCTCAAAAACCTGTGGTAACATGCATTTTATTAGCCTATTTTATAGCTATTTTATGTTTGACACTTAACATACAAGTGTGAAGATCCCACTGGACTTACTGGCTACCATAACTAAAATGAATTCTTGACATTATGCTAAGTGTTAGAATTTGTGTTCTTGTTTTGGGCAGGGGGGCCAGGGAAGTAAGCAGGAGAAAAGAGGTATTTAACAAGTTGCAATTAATCTCAATTGTTGCCTTAACACATATAACTTTTGAATGGTAGCAGAAATACCAGAGACTTATTTGTGGCTTAAAAAAATTAATTAAAGGAAAGTGGAAAGTATAAGCTAAGACTTCACACCATATACCCTTTCCAGTCTGCAACTGTCTGGGATTATTTCCAGTACTGGTAGCATAAATGTAAGCTTTTCACCTTAATTGGCATTGACAGATCTGAACTCACTGGGTTTAATGCATAACTATTTTAGTATCTGTTTCTGTAAATCCTCTCATTTCATTCACTTCACAATAAAATAAATAATTCACGCTTAACCAGTACATTAAGGTTTATGAAGCAGTTCCTCCACAATAATCCTGATAGGTAGTGAGTGTAAATATTATCAACTCAGTTTTATAGTGAAAGAAACTGAGGCTCACAGAGTTTAATTGACTTTCCTAAGATTATACAGCTAGTAAGGAATCTAGGTCTTCTGACTCCCACGTCCAAAGCTCTTTTCATTACAAAACAATATGTATAATTCAGTTGTTTTTTTTAAGTGTTCACAAAAGCTGAACAGTTAATAATGAATCTTTAAGTTTGTGCAGTAATTATATGAAAGCGTTAAGTGTCTTAATTATAGTAAATACAATAGTGGTACTTTTGGAAAGGAGATAGACTGAGGCAGGATGTCCAGGACAAATGAGGAATGTCTGTGAACAAAGTATACTCCTTTGTAAATTTTGGTAACATTTAAGTAACACATGTCTGATTTCCGGTTACTTCTAAATAAATGTCCCACTTGTGTATCTTTATGAGCCGATAAGTTAACGGAGGTTTTAGATTTTATGCTAATGAGTCTTGGGTCCTGAAATCTTACTGTTTGCCAATATCTCTTTTTAATGGCTTAAAAAGACATTTTTACTTTTCTGAATTCAGTCCTTGCCAAAATCAAAAAGTAAAGAAACAGTCAAGAAAAGTTTTGTGCTTTTTAAGTACTTCAACCAAGATTTTCTGGTCATTTTCTCCTTAACTGATTTGTTTGAGCAACTGGGATATTCCATCCACCTGAGATGGGTAAAAGCCGAAGCAAAGTCAGAAATTCTGAATGCACATAGCATATAGTAAAAAAAAATTCATAACTGAAATATATCCACCATGAATTTGTATGAATATTCTCTATATCAGGACTATTTAATTGCTGAGAATAAAGGTGTATTGCTATTCAGATAATGTCTTCTACTCCTCAACAAAAGATTGTTGTAGTGAGCTGTGATGGTGACAAATGATTTACTATTAGGAACATTCTGTAATTATTGTTCGTTGGGACCGCAGACCGATACATCATTAACATGATAGACGGCCTTTTATATCAGCAAAAATAACTAAATTAATAAAAATGGCTTCATTCCAAACCCTGTCAGAAAGCCAATACTCAGAACAATCAAGTATCGGTGATACTTGAAAAGGCCATAGTTTATAGCTACCAGAAAATACTGCTTCAAATATGTAGAATATGTCTACATGAAGACTGGACAAATAAAAAACAACTAGCTTTAAAATATCTCCCCCAAAATAATTGGGTCCTTTCAGCAATTGCATCAGAGGCTTAGAAAATTGGACCCTGAGTGGGATTCCTCTCATTTGGGTGACTATTAAGAAATTTGAAGATATCCTGATAACAGGCATTATAAACTTTCTCTCTCTCTCCCTCTCTCCCTCTCTCTCTCTCTCTCTCTCTCTCTCTCTCTATATATATATATATATATATATGCATATTATATATGTGTGTGTCTGTCTATAAATACATAGGGGTCTCTCTCATATATATGTGTGTTTGTATGTGTGTATATATGTGTCTATAAATATATAGGGGTCTCCTCTCTCTCCATGTGTATACACACACACACACACACACACACACACATATGTCTCTCTGTATATACATACATATATATATATATATATATATATATGGCTTACTCTTTCTAGAGAGAAAGAGACTGACAGATGTATATCTGCATGACTACACAGAAGTATACAGGTGTGTATGTGTATACACGTACACACTTAAACTCATATTCATACGTATATTTATATTTTCCTACAAATAAGTTTCCAAAATTGTATGTTTTATAAATGAGTCATAGTAGCCATAGCATCTAAATCAGTGAGATCACAGATATATTCAGGGCCTCTTTTTTTTTTCCTTATATGGTGTCAACCTAGCTCAGTTAATTGGAGTTCTTTCTCATCTGGTTGGTAATGTTGCCATTCAAATTTCATTTTCAAACCTATTAACTTCCCTATTGTTCTGAAGTGAGTTGTACTTTAAAATACTATAGTTATACATTTATGTGTGTAATATATATATATATATATATATATATATATATGTATGTAGGTATATATGCATATGTGTGTATGTGTATATTTCTCTGTTTTGGGTGTTTATTTGGCAGAGCCATGATAGTGAAATAAAAGAAGCACTCATCTGAACTCTCCCAAATTCCCCTCCAAACAACTTTAAAATATCTCAAAATGAATACTGGAGCAGCAGAACCAACAAAAAAAAATGGGTGAATCCCAAAACAACTGAGAAAGTTAGCAGGAAAGGTCTGTCACACCTGGATGAGAGTGGAGGACAGTCCAGTTCAGACCACATCCCTTGAAAGTCAGCTGCAGCTCATGGGAAGATGACTGAATTGTTCACAGTAACTTCCAGAGCTCTCAATTCAAAGACAGTAAGGGGATTGGACAGTGAGTGAAATGGAGATTCCAGGGGAGCCTTTGCTGACACTGGATGCAGGATTCTGTAATACTGCCCATATGCAGTTCTGGGTGGCAGTCCCAGAGCAAGGAGGGACAAGAACACACTTAGAAGGTGTCACGACAGGAAACTGAACATAGCTCCAAAGTGGAAAATATTGTTTGTGGTCACTCCTAGACTAGAACCCAGACTAGAAGAGCAGTGACAATGCTTCTTCTTGGAAGAACTGAAAACTTAGAGACCCCCTAGCTCTGAAAATGGCAGCAAAAAAGCAAAACAAAACAAATTAAAGCTTAGAATAGTCCCCTCTCAACCCCTGGAGCAGAGTCCAATTTTAATACAAAGTTAAAAGTCAAAAAACAAGCTGGAAAAATAAACTAAGTGACAGGGAAGTTCACAACAGTGACTCAAATGGAAACAACACAAAGTGATAACATATAACATATCAGAGAAAAATGTGAATTGGTCTCGGAGCCAACAAAATTACTGCAAGAGTTCAAAAAGGATTTTAGACATAAAATTAGAGGGGTAAGATGAAAAATCAGGAAAAGAAATGACAGTGACACAAGGAAATCATGGGGGAAAGTCAACAGCTTGGTAAAGGTGGCACAAAAAATACTGAAAAAATAAGATCTCTAAAAACACAATAGGCCAAATAGCAAAAGAGGCGCGCGCACACACACACACACACACACACACACACACACACACACAAATCCACTGAAAAGAATTCCTTAAAAGGCAGAATTAGTCAAATGGAAAAAGATGTATAAAAACTTAGTGAAGTAAAGGACTCCTGAAAAAGTAAAATTGCCCAAACAGAAAAGGAGGTACAAACAGATCGCTGAAGAAATTAGTTCCTTAAAAATTAGAACTGGGCAAATGGAAGCTAATGACTCCAGGAGACATCAAGAAGCAATTTTAAAAGTCAAGAATGAAAAATAGAAGAAAATATGAACTTTCTCTTTGGAAAAAAAACTAACCTGGAAAATTATTCAAGGAGAGATCATTTAAGAAATTATTGGACTACCTAAAAGCCATGATCAAAAAAGAGCCTCAAAGCCATATTTCAAGACATTATCAAGGAAAACTACCCTGATATCTTAGAACCAGTGGGTAAATTAGAAAGTGAAAGAATCCATCAATCACCTCCTAAAAGAGATTTCAAAAAGAAAACTCCCTGGAATATTATAGCCAAATTCCAGAGCTCCCAGGTCAAGGAGAAAATATTGTAACCAGCCACAAAAAAGCAAGTAAAGCCAAAGTCAGAATAACACAAGATTTAGCATCTTCTACAATGAAAGATCAGAAGGTTTAGATATGATATTCAGAGAGCAAGGGAACTAGAAATAAAACCAAGAATTGCCTACACAGCTAAAAAGAGTATGATCCTTTGGGGTGGGTGGGGGAGGAATTAATATTCAATAAAATATAGAATTTTCAAGCAACTTTGATGAAAAGACTAGAGCTGAATAGAAAAATTTGACTTTCCAATATGAGGCTCAAGAGAAGTATAAAAAGATAAGAGATATAGATGCAACAGTTCACTATGATCTAAAAAAGGGGAAAATGTCCTACATGTACACAAATTTTTACAGCACTTCTTTGTGTGTTGGCAAAAAATTGTAAATTGAAAGGACATCCATCAATTATGGAATAACTGAACAAATTGTGGCATATGAATTTCTTGCTATAAGAATTTTGCTATATATAAATACTATTTTACTATAAGAAATGATGAGCAGGAAGATTTCAGAAAAACTGGAAAGATTTACATGAATTGATGGAAAGTAAAATGAGTAGAACCAGGAGAACAGCACACATAGTTACAGCAACATGGTGTGATCATCAAATATGAATGACTTCACTCTTCTCAGCAATACAATGATTCAAGACAATTCCAAAGAACTCATAATGAAAATGTTTTCCACCTCCAGAGAGAGAACTGGTGGAATCTGAATGCAAATTGAAGAGTAATATTTTTATGTTTTTTATTCTTTTCTGTTTTTTTCTTTTTGCCCTGTTTTTTTTATTTCACAACAGATTAATATGGAAATACATTTTACATGATTGCACATATGTAACCTATATCCAATTACTTACCATTTTAGGGAAGGGGCCTGGAAGAGAGAAATGAAGAAAAAGTTGGAACTCAATTTTTTTAGATGAATGTTAAAATGTGTCTTTACATGTAGTTGGAAAAAAATAAAATATTGCTTAAAAAAAGTATGATGATCAGCTATGAATAACTTAGCTATTCTCAGCAACATGATGATCCAAGATAATTCCAAAGAATTTATAATGAAAAATGTTACCCCCAGAGAAAGAACTAATGGAATCTGAAAGCAGATCAAAGTATAGTTTTTTGCTTTCTTTATTTTTTTTTGTTTTTTTATATGTTTTCTTTCACAACATGACTAATATGGAAGTATATTTTGCATGACTGTACATGTATAACCTGTGTTAAATTGCTTACTTTCTCAATGAGGGGGAAGAGAGCTATAAAAGTAGAAAATTTGGGATTCAAAATTTCAAAACACATTAAATACTTTTTTACATGTGATTAGAAAAAATTTATAAACAAAATAATCAAATGTAGTAGTAGGGTCTATAAGAGGAAATTATGTATTTCTAGATATCTTGTTCGAAGAAACCTTTAAGAAAAGAACCATGTGTTCTAGACATCTACTGAATTGCCTCTGAAATATATCAAAAATCTCTGAAGTATCTAAGAAATTGTCACCATTGGTGTCCACTGAGACATGTTACAAACTATTAAAGTTTTCAAGGGTGGAGAACCTGCAGCCTCAAGGCCACATGTGGCCCTTTAGGTCCTCAAGTGTGGTCCTTTGACTGAATCCCACCTTCACAGAATAAATCTCTTTAATCAAAGGATTTGTTCTATAAAACTTGAATTCAATCAAAGAACCCCACTTGAGGACCTACAGGGCCACATGTGACCTTGAGGCTGTAGGTTCCCAACCTCCGGTTTAGATGATATTCTTCAAGAGTTGCTCTGCAAAAAAATAAATAAATAAATAGATGAATAAATAAATAAATGAACCGATCATCATGCAGATGGCCAACTGAGCCTCCAAACCTACCTAGATAGATCCACAAATGAAAGATTAAAGAGTTATTTTGACCTTAATATAATTTCTTTGTACTATAGAAAATTCTCAGCAAGTACTTATGATTAAAAATGATAATCCTGAGTACATACCTAAAGTACTGTACCTACCAAGAAAAGCAGAATCCACTAATTAAAAGTGGCATTATTTTTTTCTTTTAAAACCCTAAATCCCCAACATTGAGTTCTGTGGTAGTTTAAATAAATGAATGATTTCCATAGGTAATGATTCATTCAACTATTTTCAAGTTTATATTCCTAATCTTAGAAGGATATGAGAATAGTTAAGTATGCTCAACAGGTGTTCAATGAAGTATCTGTGGATACAATTTCATGAAAATCATAGTGATATTTTATTTGCTTCTTTCTTTGCTACTACAAACTTCAATTCTAATACTACATCAAATCAATTAGATGTCTACTACATTATTTTCAGAAAAATACATAAGGCACTATTTGGATTGAAGTTAAACGTTAAAAGTATGTAGACAATAAGGAGTTTGCTGAGTTAAAGTTTTAAGGCTTTTTTGACTCAAAAATATGGCTAGTAAAAGATTATACCACATAAACAATTTTTTTTTAGAATTCTTCACAAAAACTTTTTTTTTGCAAAAAAAGTTTATCAGATGTATTATTCTTACTCAACTAGATTCTGAATCTTAAAGTGGAAGGGAAAGTCTCAGTATATATATATATATATATATATATATATATATATATATATGCACATATATATGTATATACATATACACACACACACACATATACATATATACATACATATATATATATATATTAATATAGTTAGAGCACAGTTAAGGAACACAAAGACTTTAACCAGAAGATGCTTAGAAGATGTGAAGATGTATTTTTTATTCTAAAAATAGAACCACAAATGCTCCAAGTTAGAAGATGCCTTGAAGGTCATCTAATATAATCTGTACTTAAAATGAAACCTTCATTACAATATCTCTAGTAAGTCATCATTGTCTTTATTTCAAGATCTTTTGGAATATTTCTCAATGTGAACATTCCATAATTATTTTTTTTAATCACACCAAATATAAGTTTTCCCTTTTGCTATTTCATTTCATCTCATTTGCTCACTATTCATAATAATATCCTCTTAAGGTACTTTTGCAACTTGACTTTGTTGTCCAAAATAATTAACAATCTTGTCTAGCAATCCTGTCCCATACATATTTGACAAATGAGCCGTATATATGTTTTTGTTTAAGTCGATGATAAAAGTGTTGATTTTTTTAATGCTGAACCAAAAAAGGTGATGTACTGTTATCACATTTTTGAAGGGGGGAAAAAGACAGAATTCTCCTTGCGGGTAGTTTGAGAATCATGCAATTGTTTTCATGGCTACACCTTGATTGGGGCCTATTTTAGTCCTAGCATTTGCTGCTGAAAGGAAGACAAATGCCCTTGGAAAAGAGTAAAAAAAAAAAAAAAAAAAAGAAAAAGAAAAAGTATGATTCACTAACTTGGGGAAGAATTGCAGGATGCTGACTGTCTAAAATGGTGCCTCCCCTTAGACTAGTTCAAATTTCCTTCCTCCTAGTCTGAGTGAGCCATTAAAAAGTTAAGTCAATTCCCTGGAGATTGCTCCCAAGGAATCTCCTCAAAGGAAATACACTGCCCTGGGAAGGTAATTTACCTAGACAGGATTTGAAAGGCAAGGTTCTCAGCTTAGAGAGATAACTAAAGACTCCATCTGTGCTGAGGGATTGTGACTTCATAAGCTGATCCCCTGTAGCTAGTAACCTCAGACAATTCAGAGGTATCCAGAAAAAAAATAGTACTGTCAAACACTGT
Organism: Potorous gilbertii; assembly: GCA_028658325.1. Lineage (NCBI taxonomy): Eukaryota > Metazoa > Chordata > Mammalia > Diprotodontia > Potoroidae > Potorous > Potorous gilbertii. The sequence goes on along the minus strand of CM053769.1, from coordinate 564,816,782 downwards.
ATTGAGACACTCTTGGAGTATTTATTTTTTTTCTTAAGGACCAACAATAACCCCGAAGATGTGTATATGTGTGTATACACACATACATTATATACCTATATATATATATATATATATATACCTACATACAGAAAATGTACTTAATTATTTCATTGAGTCAGAAAACTATTTTCTTAGGGAAGTGACTTACAGAAGTGCAATCATGATTTTGTCCTATTTCCTCTAGGAAACAATATAATAACCTATTTTCTTATAAGGAAAAACTATTTCTATGACTTTGCCATTCATAACCCTGGCTGTGTTTGGGGGGAGAAGTTATATAAAATTGCAGTTGTGAATATGTCAAACCCTGATTTGTTTCCTCTCTCAACATACTTTTCCCTCCCTTGCCCCATTTGGAGCCTACCATTTCTGAGAATGCAATATTATAATATTAAAAAATGAATGAAGGCTCTGCAGTTTCTCACTTCTAAAAATCATATTTTGCTCTCTTGATCCATTACATTACAAAGGCCTTGAGGGCACAGCCTTTCGTCATATCTATCTTGTGATTCCCTAGAGCTTAACACAATTCCATTTGCCTAAAAATGTTTTAATTAAATTGAATACAACCAGCAAGCAACAATTATGCACCTACTATATGCTAAGCAAAAAAAAAAAAAGTGAGTATTTGAATAAGATATTGATTCCCAGTAAACTCAAATTAGGGTGTTTTATAATATTCCTTACACTATAAATAACTCATCTTCATACAAATAATTCATCCTAATGAATTACATTTATCCAGGATCTTTGCATTTACTAGATTGATTTCCAAGACATTTTTATTGCAAATATAATTGCTGATCAGTTAGCATTTGGCTATGTATTCACCTTTTGTGAAATTATCTTACCAGGAGTTCAGAGGTTCTTTTGTAACTTAAAATGCTGATATATTATAAAAGTTAGAGTTGGGAAAAACCTTTGGTTAAACACAACATAGGTTATTAGCCTTTTTTGTATCATGGACCCCTTTAGATGCCCGGTAAAATCTAAGTACTCCTAAGAATAATGCTATAATACATGTAATAAAATGCGTAAGATGACAAAGGAAACCAATTATCCTGAGCTATAGCTATTGAAATATTTTTAAGTTAAAAGATCCTAGGTTAAGAATTCAATCTGAAATATCCCCTTTCATTGAGTGGAGGGTGGCGTGGTTAATGAGGCCCTGAAAAGTGCTAGTATCAAATCTGGGACTAGGTATTAGGTTGTTTGACTCTCAGCAATAATATATAGTATTCTTCGTGTCATCTCAAATTAAGTCTATTACCTTAGAGACAAATGGAGGGTTCCAGGATGTCTAGCAACAAAAGAGTTTGGTCAATTTAAGGGAACTGTGACATGTGAAAGAATACAGGAAGAAAATGTCCTCTAATGTGTACAATATGAGAAACAATACCCTAATTCTTCAATTGCATTTTCTGAAATATTTCATTTAGAAATACTGATCCTATGAAAGGCATACTTTTTTTAACAAGAGTGAAAAACTTTACTTTGGCCAAACAAGTCTAACAACATAGCTTTAAGATCATTGGGTTTTGAGTCTATTTCATCACTTAAATGCTCTGAAATGATAAGAAAAAGCTTTTTAAAAAAATTTTCTATTTTGGATTTTTTGTTTATTTGTTTTGTTAGTTAAGGAGAAAGGCAGCAGAATCAGACCTTTGAAATGGCCCTTTTTTGCAAAACTAATTTATCTCTTTCCCACTCTAGTTTTATTATGACTTGATCTCAGTCTTTCACAAGTGAACTGTGAAATGGAGCTATAAAATAAATATATTTTCCCCTGGATAGTGACCAGAGTATTTATACTGTTTGTATATTCCAAAGTTTTTCCAAGTGTGTGTTTTGAGCACACTGGTGAGTTTTCTTTGAGTTGACAACCAACCACTCCATTTATAATTGTTTGGATTAAAATAAAAAGTAAGTATTCTGGCATACACTGGACTGGGGAAATGGCCTAGTTTCTATTCAAGGTCTATTCCTTCCAGCGTAACTCAGGTCCATGACATATATCTATCTTCCTAGTAAATTATTGTCTGTGGGATGAAAGTATCATTTATAGATTTAAAAACTGAAATCTGAGTGATTTGATTGAATTCAAACTTTGAAAAGATGAATCTATAGCAAAGATTGATTCTTAGAATGCTGAATACGAAAATAGAATGAAGAAATGAAAAATAGCTTTCTATGCTTAGAAGTTTGATGATTAATTTTTAATTTACTCAAAGAAAATGGGAGGGCAGATCAATTAAAAATTTTTGAACATTCATGTCTCTTGCACAAATAAGGGTCTTTATATATCCATGTGTGCATGGCTATGTATATGTATTGTACATCTCTCTAGACTGTAATTTCAACAGTGTTGAGAACTTTGGTTAGAAAAATATTTCTACCAATTTGCATCGACAACAGGCTGAGTGAGGCATTGAAATATTAAGTGACTGGCCTATAGTGGTATTGGTCACAAAACCAGTGTGCATCCAAGGTTAACTGTGATTCTCTCCCCATTTTGGCAATATAAATATTTATAATATTTACATCTGATCGTCACTGAAAGTAGGCAATGATTTTTGACCATATTTAAACTAGAGTATAGAGGGCCAGATTGTATTTAGAAAATAGCAACATTTTCTTAGTAAACCTAAATTTCTCACTGGAAAAAAGGCCCATTTTAAAAAATCTGTATTGTTTCAATGATATTTTATGGCTATGAGTTACCTAACTCTTCAGTCTCAGAAGAACTGAAATTGAGGATCACCCATAGCACAGTGGAGAGGCACAATCTGGGGTAGTGGGTAGCAAATGGCAACACATTACAAGTAAGAACTAATGAAGGAAACATATGAGTGAAAATGAAAATGTATTGGTCACATTGCAAGAATGAGATTCGAGCCTATCAGCATTTCTATTCCATCAGTATCCTGCAATGTTAAGAGAAGAAACGGAAATACCACAGCTCTTTTGGTGGATCCTATGTGGGAGGATACAGACAAGTGTCACATAGGATAGACTGGCATGGATGGATAGAGGTCTATATCAATGGTGACAGTATCCACATGAGTTGACAGATCTCCATCTGGGTGTAGATCATTTGTACAATTTGCTTTTTTGCCTCCAAGATAAGAAATGTTTCCCCCAAAAAAGGTTGGTTATTAATTTGGAATTATTCAAATGAAGTGATTAAAAAACGTTTATCTTTTGAGCCAGAGGTTATCCTGCTAAATATACACTCTAAGGAAATCAGTAATAAAAAGAAAGGCTCCCTACACACCAAAATATTTATAGAAGCACTTTTTAGTAGTAGCAAAGAATTGGAAACAAGCTACATATCCATTGATAGAGAAGTGTATAAGTAAGTTGCGAATATAATAGAATGCTAGTGAGCTCTAACAAATGGTGAGTATGATGAAAACAGAAGGATGGGAAGATTTATGACATAAGCAGAATCAGGAAAACAAAATACACAAGGATTAAAACAAATAAAATGCAAGAAAACCCTCAAATAATTGAAACTTAAAGTTCTGGAATTATAATTAAAAAGCTTGACCTTAAGGAAGAAAAATGAAAATCTACCTATTTCCTAGTTTTACACTGGTAGAGGACAGTGAGGATGGGATGCAATATATAGTATGAGACTTCACTGATACATAGATTAGTTTTGCTAAAATATTTCTTTTTTTTTTACTTCTCTTATTCCTTGTAATAAGAAATAGTTCTCTGGAACGGGTAAGGAAAAAGGATATATCAGAAAATGTACATGTTATATAACAAAAGACATCAATAATTAAAAAAAAATCTTTCAGCTAAAACTGGAAGTCAAAAAGAATCTATCAACTGATATGGACACAACCACATAATCTACTTAAATATGATCAATCTTTATTGTGAAAGTTTTTTCTACATTTTGGTGCATTTGTGCTTTACAGTTTAATATGGTATTGTGTTACTGAACCATAAACTATACTTTATCTGTTTCTCTTATGCTTATTCAAATTTTAGGTCTGCTAATGGTGAGCTGTGTGACTTTGGGAAAGTCCCTTCACTTCTCTTGGCTTCAGCGTCTTCATCTATAAAATGAAGGGGTTTGAGTCAATAACCTCTCCCATCCAGCCCAGAATCTATGATGCCAGATTATTTATTGCCCCCATCCCTTTCCACTGGCCTCTACTTTTGGAGAAGAGCATTCTTCTCTTCTACATTTTGGCTGTCTTGGTATTTTGTTCTACATGATTCTGGGTACTGCCAGTGAATTTTCTTGCCAGAAAAAATAGAGAAAAGGAGATACTACTGATTGCCAAATGAATTGTGCAGACAATAAACTAACTATGGCTGTTATTGTCTGCACAATTAATTTAGTAATTAATCATGCAATATTTTGTGGCATATTTTTATTGATATTTTGAGTTATTTTTATCTTTTGATGTTTTTGCCTTCATATCTTTTCACTTTCTCTTTCCAAGAAGATTGTAAGCTCTGTGAGAGAAGGGACTATGTCTATATTTTTATGTGCCTCTCAACATCTAACACAATACTCAGCAATAACAGGTACTCCATACAATTTTGTTGACTTAATTCAAAGTTATTTTTAGGGTTTCTTTTTAATCCAGATAAGTATCATTAGATATGCTTTTAGAAGGAGAGAATACAAACATGTGTATTTATGCTTATATTCAACTAGCCGAAACTTTCTTTGGATGCCTGACGAAATCCAAGCCCAACATTTTAAGAACTTTAAACTAATTCAGGAAGTCTTCTGTTTATTTTCAGTTGTGCACTGTCTTCATTTCCTGCTTTGATCTGAAAGCATAAGAACCAAAATACTCCAAGGGAAGCAACTTCCATGGTATTGTTGGCATGTTTCATAGCAGGAAACTTGTGGAAATTTCAATGGTGCCCTTATCGAGAGATTTCCAGATATATGAAGGAGGTTTGCATTAGCTTCAGATAAGCATCCAAAGCTAAAGCCCTTTGAGGTTTTCTCATCTCCATTTGCTATTTTTACTTTCCAGCTGTGTTGTTGAAAAAGGAAGAAATTCATTGAGGATTCACCAGAGTTTTGCTAGCTATCTGCTTCAGCCTCTGTCATCTATACAGGACGTTCCTTTCGCCGTAGTCATATAGAATTTGTGATCATGATTTTTTTAAAACATGAATGCTAGAAAGGATGTTCAGTTCGGAAGTTAGGAAGAAGATGCAACTGAAAATACAGTTGATTAAAGAAGCAAAGATACCCCCTCCTCTGAATACAAGAAGAAAGAGGGCAGAGGCTAAAATAGACCTCAAGCATTAGGTTTTTCAAGTAAAATTCTGTGTAACTTTTGTTATGTTGGGGGGGGTAGGGGGGAGAAAGAAGGGAAAATAAGACACTACATCTTTAAATTGAATTGAATGTTCTGTGACTTTAAATGAAAGCTCCACTGTTGTTGGGCAAATAAATTTAAACCACTTAACATGGCAGAGAAGGTCAGGCAAGCTTATTATAGTGATCATAGCGTTACAGCTATTGCGATTGACCGCTGCTCTTTGGAATCACCAATAATCAGAGGCCGCAAGCTGTGTTTGCAGAGAAAGGTCATCATTCATTTTTTTCAAAGCATTAATATCTTTTGTTTGTTTGGCTCAACATGAAACAGGAATCGATAGAGGTAATTCACAGAGCAATTAGCCCCTCATCTGTCAAACGGCATCTGGGTGTATTTAACAAAAAGACCTTTGGAAAGGTTTAAAAAAGGAAGAAAGTGCCTGTACGATCAACAATTTATATTTTCGACATGACACGTTGTATATGTATCTGTAAAAAGGGGGAACCTTGGGACTAAGAAAATATACATAAAACATACTATAAATCTACACTTCAATGCAATGAGCTCACAGTTTAGGACGGGACAAAAAGGCTTAGGCTAAGTTCTGATTTGGGGTCTATGAAGATAAAGGGGGCACTTTTGGTCTTTATATCTACTTTTTCAATGCCATAGTAAACAACTACCATAGACACCAGGCTCTTAATGGAAATCACATTGTAGCCAGTGATACAAATAAGAGAGGGCCAGGTAAGTGGAACCAAGTCCTTTTTTTTTAATTCCCTACTATAAGCAATAATTTTTTTTTGCGTGCCATACTTATTGTTGTCAAGTTGTAGGAGAGTCAAATTACTGTACACCTATCAGCTACCGCTAGAGAAAACTTCTGAATAAGTCTCTTCTGTTGGTCTTCAAAACTGCTAAAGAGATTGCCCAGGAATATTTCCCAGTGCTTTTGCTAACCAGTCAAGTCTGAATTCAATGCTTCTTTGTCAGGGTGTTTTGCTTAAAAAAAATAGAATCTAACATTTATTAGTTTAAATTCCATAGACTTTTTTTTTAATCAACCTGAACAATTCAGGAGAGTTTTGTTTGTTTTTCTTTTTCTACCTCTATTTAAAATGTTTTTCAGCTTTGTGGATTATGGAAATTAATAATGGACATATCAAAGAAAGAAGCCTTTGAACTTATTTGTTAATTATAAATTTACCTGCTTAAGTAGGGTGCTCAAAATTAGTTCAATTGCCTTTGGACCATGAAGAATGAGCAGATATATTTCAGGAATGTGACATTTTCTTTCATACTCTTTGGATTACTCTCTGCTCCATCTTAGTCTCCACATAGCCTGGAAGTTGTTTTTGTTGTTGCTGGTGTTGTTTCTGATGGAGGGGGAGATGGGGGGGGGGGACAATTGTGAAATTGAAAGAAAACTTACTCTGTAATTTGGAAGAAAACAGGATTTGTGTGTAGTGAATGGAGAGCCAGATGTGAAGACAGGAAGTCCCGGAGTTCAAATCCTACCTTTGGTATTTATAGCTATCTTATTTACTACATTTATGGGCAAGGCACTTAAATCTTTCTAACATCAATTTAATATGGATAACCAATTTTTATAAATAACATTGCTATTTTTATGTAAATACAGTTGAACCTCTTTAAATGCTATTATTAGGAGACAAAATTGTTGCCTAACAGTGCTGTATTTATTGTTTAGTACATATTGTTAAGTTTGAGGGAAGGGGACATCATGTTACTATGTCTGTATCAATATGTTAATGAAACATTGGTTCAGAGAACTTATCATTGGAAGCGGGACTTAGAGACTATCTAATTAAATCCTCTTATTTTACAGCTGAAGAAACTGAGACTGAGAGTGGTAAAATTACTTTTTCATGGCCCCATGTTAATAATGAAGATGTTAGACATTTATAGGATTTTAATCTCTGCCAAAGATTTTGCAAATATACTATCATCTCAAGTTCACAACAACTTTGTGAGTCTCTGCTACAAATATTATTACATACTCCATTATATAGATGAGGCAACTATAGCCCAGAGACCTTAGTGGTTGATTATAATTACAAGGCTAGTAAGTGGCAGAGCACTATGTCATGTCTACTGAACCAAGTACTATATTTGGGTCTAGTATTCCAATTACTCTAGGTGGCAGAGCCAAAATTCAAACCTAGGTCTTCTGACTCCAACTTATATGTTCTTTCCACTAAACCCCCAGTTTAAAAATAGTACTTTATGATAATTTATTGGGGTTCTCTTTTTTAGTGTTGGGGGTAGTTGACTGTAATGGATATTTGCTAAAATAGGATAAAAACATGCTTTAAGGATGGTACAATTCTTTTTTCTATTTGCATGAAGCTAGTTTTGACATTTCCATGGCACTTAATATATGACTACTTTCAATTCCAAAATATTGTTCGAAACCCATAACAGAGGCTTGCAATTTCTCCCAAGACCTCTAATGATCAAGACAAGCATCCCAGCTGGCAGCAGTTCAAACTGTTTTGTTTTCATGAAAATATTATAGTTTTTCAGGAGTAGTCCCAATTCCCTTATTTCCAAATAATATGGCTATAGTTCCTTGCTCAATATTTCTTTATTATGTTTTCATAAAGATGGATCCAGCTTTCCTAGGCTTTACTCTCTCTTTTCATTTGTGGATCAGACCTGAGTTAGAAGGATTGACTGCCATCTCCTTCACTGTTCTGCTTAGTGTCACAAGGGTACAGTTCATCAGACAAACACCTCATAAGCATCAGTCCTGGCTGCCTTCCAGAAAAAACCATGTCATGCCATTGTACAACACTTAGGACCCAATCTTTCATCCTCCTCCTCCATCACTAAATAAATTGGGAAAAGGTCTTACCCTGCTTCAAGATAACAAGAAGTTTAAAGAACTTACTAGTGTTTCATGTAGCAGACACTAAGCATTAGAGGAATGTACGGAAACAAGATGGTGGCTCCCCCAAAGTTCAAAGGCAATGGTGATACCACACAAACTGTATTGTGCCTTCTGTGAGTATGCCCTTGATTGACACACATACTGGTTCTAAAAACAGCATGAAAATTTTAGTTCAGGATAGACTGAAACCACTAGCTTTGTAATGTCCCAGAAAGTTTCTAATATTGACCTGCTCCAAAGGCTGCTGTTGTTTGCCTTTTATTCTTGAAGAAGACCATGACATCAGGTAGGATATGACATGACGTGCAAGTGAATTGGATTTGAGAGAGGGCTGTGCAAAGTACCCAACCTTACTCTCTCCTCCTGAGCCATCTGGGTCCAGTGCAAGATATAGATCAGGACAACGGGAGATGGCCCTGGATGCAGTGGGAGACCTCGACCTTTTTGAGTTAAGATCTTTCTCAGGTCTCAGTTTGTCTGAGGTAATGCCAGTTCAGTGTCTTAATCACTCTAAAGGTCAACGCTATGGAAATGGTAAGCCACCATGACCAATCAGATCTTATGAAAATGACAGATTCTTATTAGCTGCATTTCATTACAATGAAAATGATTATTTATAATTTAACTACCAGTTGAGGTGAATAATAGCTGTTTTTTGATTTGTGCCTTAACTCTTCGTAAAGATCAGTTGGAAATTAGATTCTTAGATTTTGAAACAAATTAAATGAGCAAGAGTTTTGACTATAGCTGAACCAGATCCCTGTATACGTAACAATAAACCTCTTGCTATAGGTGAATATAAAAACTGCTTACTTTTCTAGTTAAAAATTTTTTCAAGGTATTTTTTAAAAGAAATTGAAAATTTTTTACATTGAAAATTTCGTTATGAAATTCACATCTGCTTCCTTATACCTTTTAAAGAATCATGGTAGAGAGATCCTGAAAGGTTCAAAATGATTCATTGACCTGTTGGGAAGGATTTGTGATAGTATGGAAGATAACCTTCTCCAGTGAACCTCTGAAAATAATTACCTGTAAGTTGTACAAACATGGCATTTTTATGGTATGCAAATAAAGAGGTGGAAGGAAGGAACATAAGAGATAACGTGAATAAGATCTCATAAAAAGGGACTTAGATTGATATAAGTACAAAATCATGGTTTTTAATAAGTTGTGTAAAAGATTTATCAAGTCGGGATTAGAAGAGAATGATCATGGGCCAACAAGCCTCCCCTTCCCTGTCATTCAAAAGAGGAAAAAAGTACTAATTGCTACTTGGCTCCCAGTTCATGTTTGTGTTTATGACTAAGAGTTTCTTTTAAAAACTTGACTTCCTATTCATCTGTATGTTTCCTTAAGATGGTCTTAAGCCAAACAATTAAACTTTCATTCATGGATATAATTTAATAAGAAGGAATTCTTCCATGACATTGTTTACTAGTAAAATTATTTTTAAAGGAAAAATTTGAAGATGCATTTTTATTTTAAAATTTTATAGAAAATCACAATGTTCACATACAATATAGTACATAATATTTACCTGAATATTTCTTTCTATTAAGTTATCAAGAGTGGTAAAAAAGCTGTTTGTTTTGTGGTTCAGTAATAAACAGTTAAATAGAATTCTAGGGAATGTTCTGTCAACAACAAATAACCAAAATGATGTTTAAGTCATCAGTTATTGGAAAATTTACTTATATGGTTCACATCTCAGGGGTCATGCTTGGTGAAATTAAAGTGCTTAGGGAATAGGGAGGACTAGTGGCTTCTTGGAAGTAAAATAAAGACATTCCTGTTTTGATGCCTTTTTGGCATCAAAACATGGGATTTAGTTGTTGTGTTTGGCATGACAACTTTTTTTTTAATTGAAAATGCTGAAAAGATTCATACTAATATGTTGTGATAGAGGAAGAAAAAACTGGTCCTGTTAGGATAGCTGCCTTTCCACTTCTTGTTTCCACTTCTACTACCAGAAAAACCTCATCTTAGTAATAGAATTTCAGGGAAAGAGAAAGTACAGCCAGTTCAAGGTCTTTAGTTTATCACATGGAATAACTGATTTTTGTGCCTAACATTTTCCACACTTTACCTTATTCTGCTTCCTTGAACGCAGATACTTGTTCCCTGCTGTTATATAGACTTCCTCATCCTGTTACCTTTCAAGTTCCTGTTGGCATTTGATCACTCATATACCTGACCCTGCCTAGGCACATACTCCAATTCAGTTCCCCTCTTTGGCATTTACTCCTCTGCCTTTCTTAGCCTGAACCAGCTTGGTCAATTTCCATCATTTGTTCAAGAAGCAGCTACCCAGTCCTGCTACCTGACCCTACCTCCGTGCTTTCTTTCCTAGTAGCCTTGATGCTAGAGAAACTGCCCTGTCTGCTTCAGATTATCTCATTATAATTAGAAACAATAATCAATTTATAAAGCTTCAGAGTTCACAAAATGTCTTGACATACATAATTATCTTGTTTGAGACTCACAAACAGCACCATGAGATACTAGCAGAAAATAAAAATCTCCATTTAACAGATGAAAAAAGTTATACTTCCGAGAGATTGTGACTTGCCTTTCTGGAGAGCTACTAAGCAGGAACACCACAATAAGAAAAGGGTTTGGAATTAAGCCAAAAGCTCTCCAAGTCAAGGTCTTTTCAGATATTTCTTTCCCAAATGAAGAACTATTCTAAAAATGTAGGAACAGATGATTATTTTTGTTTTTCAGTCATGTCCGAAAGAATTCTCTGTGACCCCATTTAGGGCTTTCTTAGCAAAGATACTGGAGTGGTCTGTCATTTCTTTCTCTAGCTCATTTTACAGATAAGGAAACTGAGCAAAAAGGGTTAAGTGACATTACACAAGCTAGCAAAGTGTCTGAACTCACAAGGAAGAGTTTTCCTGACTCCAGGCCTGGTGCTCTAACCTCTGTGCTACCTCACTGCCTTATAGTAGGGAATAGTTTTAGAGGCTCCAGGGATGAGTCTTCAAGGTAGAGTGATTGTTTCCAGGCAGGTTTGCCTCAGGCAATGGGTGATAAACGATGATAAGAAGCTAGCCAAAGAATCTTGGTAAGAAAAGTTTAGAATCTAGGCCAAGTGTGTATTCGTCCTCCATTGCCGAAGAAGACCATGCTATCAGAGAAATAATGGCATGACTTGCACTTGACTGTTTTGAGTGAGGAAGGGCTGTGCAGGTCACCAGCCTCACTTCTCCTCCAGAGCCATCTGAATCCAGTGACCAGATATTCCTCAGGATGACTGGAAATGCCAGGATAAGGCAGTTGGGGTTAAGTGACTTGGCCAAGGTAACATAGCTAGTGAGCGTCAAGTGTGTGAGGAAAGATTTGAACTCAGGTCCTCCTGACTCCTGCACTGGTGCTCTATCCACTGCACCACCCAGCTGCCCAAATCTAGGTCAAGAGTCTGAATAAAACACCTAAGGGTAGAGAGGAGGGCATTCCCAACAAAAAACATAGGACTTGATGCAAAGTCAAAGGATTCCTAAGAAAACAGCTTCTCACCAAGGAACCAGGTCCCAGAACAAATGTACTTAGAGCAGTCTGAGGTCATAGGTGAAGGGAAAAGGGAGCCTTTAAAAAGAGAGGGCAATATGGATTGCAGAAAGGTAGTTGAACACACATAGCCTTAATAGTACATTGTCTATATAGGAAGAGCTCCGTAATGTGATTGTTTGATTGACTCCAACAGAGTCAGTTTTGTTTATGTGACATAAATCTACGAAGACTCGGAAATTATCTGATTGATTTGATCAACTGAATCATCCAGTTTGGCACTCGTCAATGATTAAATTGATGATAATATGATTTCCTAATAAAATATTTATTACTTATCTAATATGGGAGGCAGTATGGCACAATAGAAAGAAAGGCTCTGAGTTGACACCCAGGTTCTGATACCTACTGCCTTTGTGACTTTGGGTAAGTCACTTAACCAACTTTGATTTTAGTTCTTCAAATATAAAAAGACGGGCTTGGACTATATAACTTCTAAGGTCCCTTCCCATTCTAAATTTCTGATCCAGTGATTCTCTGTGCAAGGCGTTGTCCTTGTAACTGAGGACACACACACACTCACACACACACACAAACATATACACACACAGACGCACATTCATGGGCACACACAAATTAAGCACTTCCTGCCCTCTAGGAGCTTATGTTCCAGGCAACCAGATGGCACATAGTATAGAATACTGGGCTTGAAATAAAAAAGATCTGAGTTCAAATTTTATCTCAGATGCTTTACTAGGTGTGTGACGATGGGCAAATCAAAGCTCTTCCAGCCTCAGTTTCTCAATCTGTAAAATGAGGGTAGCAATAATAGCACTTCTCTTGCAAACTTGTCATGAGATTCTAATGAGATAATGTATATAATAAAGTGCTTTACAATCCTTCAACACGAGGTATCATCTTCATCATCATCATTGTTAATGGAAGCATAGAAGGGGGGTGGTAGTTTCATACATAGACAGCTTACAGAGCCAAGAATGCCTTACATTTGGAAATGAGAATTTCAGAATTGAGAAAAAAAATCAGTGGCCATGTAGTCCAAATTATGGCTGAAAATGAATGCCCAACACAAGACACTCAACAAATGGTCAATCATCCTTTGCCTGAAGACCTCCACTATGGATGAACTTTGTGCTTCCTGATAAATGCCATTCCACTTAGATATAGTTCTAAATTCCTTTCTTTTGAACTATTTTCATATTTAGTACCTCTTCTGCTCTGAGAGTTTCCTCTCTCTTGCTAAAAACTATAGTACCAGAATCTATATGGTGAAATGCCCAGTTGACTAGGCATATACAGTTAATGGGGCAGCCTTTTAGTCTTCTGGGTCAAAGGGGTATAAATCTTTTCCCCCTTCTGATTTTCACAGTATCTTCAAAGCAGTAAAATATCCACTTGGTTTCTTCCAACTTCACTTTCAAGTGTCTTTTAGAGTTGGCCTAATTGCCCCTTAATAAGCAAGGCTTGGCTCCCTCAGACTTACTGGAAATAGGCTTAATGCTGAAAGGTTCTGACCTATTGGTGGGTGGAAGGGAACGAAGGGTCAAAGCTGTCTTTGACCCTTTGTTCCACAGGCTTACTTCATAGCTGAGCAGTCGAATTTTGATTTAAACTTTTTTTCGAGGCCCTAGATCGGTTCCTTACCTTGGAGCATGTCTCTTCTGCTGATCTCATACATTTTTATTTCATTTGATATTTGATGTTATGCTTGGATTATAGAAATCCTATTCTGTAAAGATTCTGTAACAAATGGTTCTTTTGTACCATTGCCAACCATCTCCGACTGAAAACATATTGGGGGGAGAAAGCTAGATAAAAATTAAATGAAGGCAAAATTAGGGAACTGCTAATAAAATCAGATTTTCTTGACACTTTTAGTCAATGCAAAAATAATTGTGGGAATATAAAAGGTTTTTTATGGTCAATTATTCTTGTCTTAGTAAGTATCTATAATCATAACCACCTCTGAATAGGTAATAATCCTCAGTAGGGAGAAGAGAAACTTCCCTACAGGACCATAAGGAAGGTAAAACGTTATCACATGCATACATAAAATATATTAATATTGAAATGGTGCTGGTGTTAAGGTCAGATGGGTAGACTGTTTTTTCTAGGAAAATATACTATTCAGCTTTATTGGGCTGCTGACATCCAATTGATCTGCATTATTCCTAGCTGGCAAGTGCATATGTGCCTAAATGCCTCAGATAATAGGTATTACAGTATTAGGTAAAAAGCCTCCATGCAGTCTAAAGCAATATCAAAAAGGTATAAAGTGTAAAATAAGAGAGATTAAGATGACACCAGAAAGCTTTGAATGAGGTGTCATTTTGCATTTAGAAAGACAACTAGAAAAGTTAAGACAGAAGAAAAAAAATGCCCCTTTCTCACCAGCTGCCCTTAAAGGTTTACAAATGATCTGTTAACAGAAATGAGTTTCTCTTGGGCTTCAGACACCATTTATTACGCTGGGAGAGAGACAAAAAAAAAGGAGATGGAAAAGACTGGCAAATTATGCTTATTTGAAGGTAAAATGCTTCCCATCAGTAACATGATGAAAATGTACTATAGGTGTCAGCCAGATGTTGACATGTTAATATTTTTCATGAGGTCCTTCACTGAGCAAAGACTACAAAGAACTTTTGGGATGTTTTTTAGAATATGAATTGAAATGCATTGTTAGCCTAGCTGTCTTGCCTGGGAAATCCAGATTGTATTTGATGATGAAGAGGAAGGGGAAGTTCTGTCCTAAATAGGGGGCTTGAACCTGGATTCCCTGGCTGCCACCCAGATGTCTTGTGCTACGAATGGGCTCATCTGATCTCTCCTAGTCAATTTAATTCTGGAAAGTAGCCAGTGGGCCTAGTTCATGACCCTGTGATGTCATTATAATTCATTCTCCCTCACCACAAAGCCTTCGGAACTTTCCAATTTACAATGGGTCTTTTTAATAAAGAAGAGTCATGAACAGAATTCATAAGTGTTTCTAATGATTTATCTTCTTTTTTATGTTTTAGCATTTCTTTTCTGCCTGAATATGGCCTAGCTTGTCCACATTAAACATACACAATCAAAGCCATTTAAGAGGTTTATTTCTTCATCATAAAACACAGTATGTTTTATAGGCTAAGTGAATACTATTGTCACCTATGAAAGTGAAAAGCATTTTCAAAATGAAAGGGACTATTATCCTAGGCATGAATCAGCATGAACAATCTAAAGTCATGATGTCTTAGAGATGTTTTCATCCTAAATACTGAAATTAACCAGCAAAAGTGCCTATTTTCTTACATTTCTTTACAGTCTGGCATTACAAGAGTTTAGAGACTCTGTTGTCTTTATACAATATGAACCCCACTATACGAGATTTTTTAACCAACGACCACTCAGTAAGTATGTTGACTGATTAGGGTGATGTATACACCATGTACTACTGAATGAGACTGGGTGGTAGTGGGGGTGGGGAGGAGCTTTCCCAGGGCTTCACCTAATTGAACTTGGTTAACCCCTCCTTACTAAAATAAACTTTCCTGAGATTACTTCACTTATCCTTGGCATGGATCTTTTCACCCCTGGGTTGTAGGAGCTGAGTAGATGATCAATGCATTTGTGGCCTGCACTGTAATTTAACTTGCTGTGTCTGACAGGAGATGTGGAATTGCTAAAGAGAGGCTTTACTTGTAATCTTCTTATCATCTTATCCTGGAGTGTTTGTGAAGGGGGAGGCCTTTCTAGCAGTAACTCCAAGTTGAGGGTTAGTGCTGAGAAAGAGAAATTGCCCTATAGTATATTTGACTCAGTGACCTGATAAAACTTGCTCTGGACGCCTCATGAACTCTGGCCTCTAATGGCAGGATATGCTTTGGCTTTTCTGAACTAACACTACTTTCTTTCTTTTATAAGCTCATTAACAGAAATAACTCATTGTAATTATGATGTATTTTTTAAAATGCATATATTTTTTCACTTTTCCTAAAGCCTGGATTCTAAATCAAATCTTCATACTGGACCGTAATTAGTAAGAATCTGTGGGTGACAAATGGAGAAGAAATTAGGCAAAAGATAGAAAAAACAGGAGTGACTACAACAGATAGAGGTTATGGGGAGAAAACCTAGTCATGCCATTGAAGGAGTAAATGCAATGGAGCCATTTGATAACAAAAGACAAAATATATAAGTAAAGTATATGTGTGCACACACATACATACATCATAATTAGAATATGTCATTTTTATTAATGAGGACAAGAAGCATATGAGTTATATGCGATTATACACACCTAGATAGGTGGCACAATGTATAGAAATCTGGAATCAAGAAGACTCATCCTCAGACACATACTAGCTGTGTGACCCTGGGCAAGTCACTTAACCATATTTGCCTCAGTTTCCTCATCTGAAAATAAGCTGAAGAAAGAAATAGCAAACCACCCCAGTATCTTTACCAAGAAAACCCCAAATAGGATCACAAAGAGTCAGACATGACTGAAAAGGCTGAAAAACAACAGAATATATACACATAAGTGTGTGTATATGAATATAGAAATATCACTACATCATCACTATATCACTACTTGTTTATGTTGATACATAGCAATATATACTGTAATATATTACACATTGAAATAATATAAGTATAATATATACTTACACATTATATAGTATGTAGATTATGTGTGTGTGTATGTGTGTGTGTGTGTGTGAGTACTATTGGAACCTGGGTAAAAAGTCAAAGTCTGCTTGGATTGACCACCATGATCCAGGAATGAGGTAAGGGTGAGGGATTGGGAAGGAGGTCTGGAAAGTCTCCAGCTTGTTACCCCCCATAATAGTACTGAACTGATAGATGAGGCAAGGACTATTCAAAGCTCAGGATCCCAATCCAGAACTATGGTATACGGGCAGAGCCTAGAAACTCCTAAGATAGCAATCTAGATTCCCCACAGCTTGGATAGTAGCTAGGGGACAAGTATAGAGGCTAGAATCTCAGAGTCAGGTACACTATTCAGGAAAATGACCTCCTTTCTGATGAAAGAGAGAAAGAGAGAGTGATAAAGACTCCAGAATAATATTCAGGACCGTATCTACAGATATGAATCATTAGACTTAAATTGAGAGATATGAATCTATATAAATAAATCTGTGTGTATATATGTATAAATGTATAAATCTCGATATGGATCTATCTATAACATCTTATCATTTTACCCTAAAGTGTTTATTGATATATCTATAGATATAAATCTGGAAGTATAACTAAAAATATGTAGACTCATATCTATAGATAATAGATAGATAGATAGATAGATAGATAGACTCCAGGATAAGATGATATATATAGAAAGACACACACATATAATATGTAGCTATATGCCCATATACACAAACACAGATACAAATACATATACACAAACAAGTACATGCATATATGTGCCTATACAGTATACACATCGAAGCTATATAAAATTAGTTTAAATAACTGAGTTTTAAGGAAACAGAATTTCAAGGAAAACAATGTGGGGATGTAGAGAATGAATAAAGGAGAAAGCTCAAAGGGACTACACAAAAAGGGAGCACTGACCTTTTCAAGAGATATTTTTCTTATTTTTAGAGAAAGCTGAGCCTTGGCAGACAGTTTGACACTCATAGGACTTTCACTGTCAGGTAATTCACATACTTTCTGATGACTTGAAAGAATTTTAAAATTCCTCAGAGCAAGGGATGATTTGGGGACTACCTATGAATCTGACCAACAGAAAAACTTTTGCCATGTAAACTATGAAGGGAGACTCATGGAATGACTTTATATTGGAGGCTTTAGAGAAGGTGGTAGGGAGGAGTTGAGGGATAGGAAATTCTAGGAAGCAGAATGGCAGATGGGAGCATTTAGAGTCTGAAGCCCTACATTTAGGTCCTGGCTCTGATGCTTACTGCCTGTGTGATACTTGGCAAGTTGCTTAACATCTCTGGAACTCCATTTCCTTATGTGTAAAAGAGTTATATTAGAAGATCTTTCATTTCCTTTCCAGTTCTCAGTCTCTGGTCTATAAACACTAGAAGTAATAGTGGTATCTTTTGGCAGGCCAAGCCAGTGCCTATGATTTCTAATTCTTGTGCTGTCTGCATCTCTTAGGATTATATTTTGCATTTGCAAAAAAGCAGTTATTATTAGTTAATTTAATATATAGATGAATTTTTAAAAGGCTGTAAATAGGTTAGTAAACGTGAAAGATATGAACACCATGTGGAAAATAGCTTTCCATTATCCTGTTTTTATGAAAAGTATTTTTTTTCTCTTCTACCATTAGCATGGTATAGTTGATACAGTATTGAACTTACTTAGGAATAGCTGAGTTCAAATCCTACCTCAAATACTTACTAGATGAGTGATCCCAGGACCTTAGCTTCTTCACTGATATTGTGAGGACACTTGTCTCTACCAACACTGTATCTATAATTCTATAATCCTGTGATTTCCTTTAGAATGTTTTTTTGTTTGTTTGTTTTAAAAAAATCTAATAATTTCTGACAAAGTTGGTACTGGAAAGGGGTTCATCCAAACTCTGCTGATGGAAAACAAAAAATAAAACTCCAAGAACAATTGAAAAAGTGCCGAATAAAACAAAACAACCAACTAATAGGAGAGACATTAGTGAGATTATTCCCATCCAAATGGTGTCAGACACACACACACAAACACACACAAACACAAACAGATAGAAACATACATACACATTAACATGTAATAAAGGACCACATTGTAAACTCCAGATCAGAACTCATTGCAAAATGTAGCACATACTCCCCTATGCAGTTTCATTCATGACTCTGGAAAAAGGTAGACTCAGAAAATTATTCCTGCTTCAAGATCACTATTTAGGATGTCTGTATTCCCCAGTTCCTCCAATCTAAAAGCCGTATAGGAAGTGGCGGAGCCTAGACACAACTTCCAGACTGGTGAGCAGCTGAGATTACAGTAACAGGTAACAGGCCAAGGATCGATCACTTAATCTAGGAACGTGGAAGGGTTAGGGGAGTGTAGAATGCAATCACTAATTTGGCTAAGGTTTAGTATCCCATTTCAGTATGTGGCAAATAGGCAGAACTTGAAAAAAACTAAAATACCAGTATAGCTATCCCACACTTGGAACTGAACCTAGGTATGGAGAATAGAATACCTAGTTCAGTGGAACCATCTAGGGTCATAATCTCTCCCTTTGCTTTCCTGGACCAAGATGGCTAAGAAGGACAGGACCAGTCATATATGCCCTACCACTGGCTGAGGACTGAGAGCTCAATATTGTGCCCAACAGACATTACTCCCACCCTATGTCCTACCCTGAGGATGAGAATGAAAATAATTTCAACCTTTGCAGGCCAGGGAAAGTTAAAAGAGAAATGCTGGAAACTCTGGTAGCTATATCTCAAGAGGAAATGGAGATATTGATAAATAGGAAGAAAAAAACTCCAAAGAAAATGAAGTACTTTGGGTTAAGGGAATTCTATGGTAAAATTCCAGGAGGAAAATTTTTCGTGGGTATTGCAAATAGAATCAATCCTGGAAAAAAATAGGGTGGAAGTTGACTGCAAGGCAAGGCAGAGTAGAACACTAGACAAAGCCATGGCACTTGGAGTTAGGAAGACCTGTTTTCAAATCTTACCTCAGATACTTATTAGTCATGTAACCCTTAGCAAATTACTCAGCCTCTTTGGGCCTCAGTTTCCTCATTCATAAAATGAGGAGTTTGAACTCCATGACCTTTAAGATCTCTTCCAGTGCCAAATATATGATCCTATGACTCAAAAATAAAAGTGGATGAGAGAAAGAGTTGAAACGAGATAATGTATAATAAACAATTTATAACAAGAGGCAAATATATGTGTATGTATACACACACATATATGTGTATGTTTATACATAGACGTAGGCACACACACACATATAGATATAGATATAGGCCCATGTAGTATACACCCATATGCCGCAAATAATATAAAATCATCACTGAAATATTAAGAAAAAAGATGTAAGTTATTCACCATTAAATGCAGCTTACCTAGAAAACAGAATGAGAAGAGATAATTTAGGATTCTTTGGGATCCATCTAAGTCACTATAAAACAGATAACAGGGATGGCATATTAAAAGAAATTGTAAAAGAAAACTGACCAGAACTTCTATAACCTGATCACAAAATGCAAAACAGAACCCATGATTCACCACTTGAAAATAACTCTACATATATATATGTGTATGCATGTATATATATATGTGTATATACGTATGTATGTGTGTATATATGTATGTATGTGTGTGTGTATCACACAAAGAAATGTGATCTCCAAAGCCAGTTTTTCCAGAATCAAGAAAAAAAACAATAAGAAATAAAGGAAATAAAATTAACATAGAATCACAGAAGATCGTGCAATTAATAAGAGAAAAGAAAGAAAAAAGCTTATAATACAGTATTCTAAGGGACAAAATAAAAAGATTAAAACTGCAAATAGCACACATATACACATACATATATGTATATATATATATATTTTCTACTTTCATTAAGATAAAATTCTTTGTAGAAAACTTTACTTTTGAAGTAAAGGTTCTTATCAAAATAAAAATCGAGTACATAATATGAATGAATATCTTCAAACTATCACTTCAAATCTGGTCAAATAATGCAGTGTTTTGTCTTCCTCCTGGCCCTGGTGGGTGGTTAACAAATGTCATCTTGCAGAAATGTGGCATTTTGGTGATCCATTTTGACCATTTCTGGGAAAAGGGTTGGCAGAGTTTGCTATATTCCTGCTCTGCTTTCAAAGCTTTCTCATTGACTTGTTCATTCAGTCTGGCTATTTCATTCTGTTCATCATCCATATGTTCAATTGCTTCCTATTTCTCTTTTTTCCAGGTGTCATGGGCTCCCTTCAGGTTGGAGTTGAGACCCTTTGGAGAAGGGAGAGAGACTGAAGAAGGATAGCTGTCCTTCACCTCCCACACCACATAGAGATGGACTTCCCTTAGTCCACATGCTCCAGGTGCCTGTACCACCTCCTCAAAGGATCCAGAGCCACTAGACTGTACAATTTTTCTCACTAGTTTGTGATTGTATGAGTTCCATTATTCTAGGGGAGATAATGGGTACAGAGAAACACAAAGCACATAATCTTAGAATCTTGTGTTTGAAATATAGTTGATACATCATTTGGCCATACTCTGTATTTGTATAAGTGTCTTTATAAGTATTTCTAACAGAACAAAAGGCCAAAAGTATCAAGTCAATCAATGAAAAAACTTATGAAGGAAGATACCCTAATAATATCAGATTTCAAACTACATTACAAAGGAGCGGTCATCAAAACAATCTGATATGTCTAAGAAGTAGAGTGGAGGATCAGAATAGATTGTGTACACAAGGTACTGAGATAGACAACCATATTAATCATGTTTGACAAACCCAAAGATCCAACCTTTAGGGGCAAGAACTCACTTTTCAAAAGGAACTGCTGGGAAAACTAGAAAGCAGTCTAGAAGAAATGAGGCATGAACCAACATCTAATACTGTATACTAAGGTGCAGTCAAAATGGGTACATGATTTAGACATAAAGGGTGATGTCATAAGCAAATCAGGAGAGCTTGGAAAACTGACCTGTTAGATCTATGGACAAGAAAAGAATTTATGATCAAAAGGAAACAGAGAGATAACAAAAGGTAAAATGGATAATTTTAGTTACGTGAAATAGGAAATATTTTCACACGCAAAACCAATGCAATCAAAACCCGAAGGAAAGCAGGAAACTGGGGGAAATAATGTTGTAGCAAATTTCTCAAATATATGAGAAACTGAAACAAATTTATAAAAATAAAAGTCATTGCCCAGTTGATACGAGCATATCCACATCCATAGGCTATGAAAAGGCAGTTCTCAAAAGAAATCAATGCTATGTATAGTCATATAAAAATGCTCTAAATCTTTATTGATTAGAGAAATGCATATTAAACCAACTCTGAGGTACTTAGACTAGCTAACATAATATAAAAAGAAGATGACAAACGATAGAGAAGTAATGGAAAAATAGGTGTACTAATGCATAATTGGTAGAGTTGTGAACTGATCCAACCATTCTGGAGAACAAACTGGAAGTATGGCCAAAAGACTATTAAAAACTATGCATACCCTTTGATTCAGAAATTTCACTACTAGGTGTTTATCTGAAAGAGATCAAAGAAAAAGGAAAAAAAATATTTATAGCAGTTCTTTTTCTGGTGGCATAGAGTTGGAAATTAAGGGGATTCCCATAAGTTGGGGAATGATTGAACAAGTTGTGGTATATGATTATGATGGAAAACTGTTGTGCTATAAGAAGTCATGAGCAGAAGGGGAAAGACTTTTATAAACTGATACAAAGTGAAATGAGCTGAACTAGAACACTGTACTTAGTAACATCAACATTGTAGTGATGATCAACTGTGAAAGACTTAGATACTCTGATCAATGAATGATCCACAACAATTCCAAAGTATTCATGTAGAGAGACAACTGATGAATTATGAGTCATGCTTTCTTTTATTTTATTTATCTTGTTTCTGTTTTCGTTTTTTGTAATATGGCTAAACAGAAATATATTTTCCTTGACTTCATATGTTTAATGGGTATCATATTATTTGCTTCTCAGTGGGTGGGAAAGTAGTTAGAGGGAAGGAGGGAATTTGGAACTCGAAATTTAAAAATGAATGTGATATATGTGTGTGTATATATATATATATATACACACACACATATATATGACATATATATAATGTTGTGTATAAAAAGAGACATATAGATTACATTTAATTACTATGTAATTACTATTACATCTATTTACTGAGAGAGAAATGTCTCTAACATATTCCATCACAACAAAAGCTACTCAAAAGGACATGAAAATAGTAACATGGTCAAATAAAACCTGGCCTTCTTTCTAAACATGTAGACTGATGGTAGGTCCATGATACATGAAGTAGCTGATTGTTCTTGTAGGGGAGAAGGAATCTGCATATGTATATTCCTTTTAGATCATCCAAATAAGGAGATCATGTTTGAGCAGATAAACCAGATGGATATTTATAGGTAAATAATAACATTATTACAAAAAGGTGGACTTTGATGAATGATTAACTGTTAAGACCTCATCTATAAAAATTCAAACATCTAGTGCAGCAGTTTAAGGTTCAAAATTCTCAGGAGATGTGCTATAGTATCCTTGCCTAGATATGCAGAGTTGATCATGCCATTTTTGGTGTAAAAAGATGACATTACTTTCCAATTGTTAATTAGTAAAGAATTCAGAGGTAGAGAATTGCAATAGCAAGGACCCAGCATACACAGGAAGGCCTGCTGTTCAACTTCTTGGATCTGCATTTCTAAAAAGAAAGCAACTTTTAAGGGGTCAGCAATCTATTTTAATCAAGCACATATATTATTCACTTAGTTCAGGGGAAAAGTCAGCACTCTGAACTTCAGAGAAAATACAAACACAGAAATGAAGACCAACAGACAGGGCTTCCAACAGTCTGACCATAAGCAACATATATACTTCACAGATCAACAGACAGATCCAACTGTCTGACCATAACATACATACATAGTTACCAGAGAGAGAAGCACCAACATCTGGGTTTTCAAAGCTGGGGGCTCCTTAGTGGCTGCACAGAGACTTGTCTGGCCAAATAAACACTTTCAATGAGTAAACCCCAAAACAAACCTCACCTCAGAGTATATATACACTTTTCAGAGCCAGAGGGCATCACAACCCTTTAAAACCAGTGCCACATTAGAAATTAACAAAACGTGTAGGCTTTCCTACAAAACAAATCTCCCCTAATCAAAGTTCCCTTAATGGGCAGGCCTGTAAATGCATGGGGAAGAACTTTAATTCTCATTAACATCATTAATATTACAAGAACCTGTGGCCTAGAGATCACATGTGATCTTCTAGGTCCTCAAGTGAGGCCCTTTGACTGAAACAAAACTTCACAGGACAAATTCCCTTAATAAAAGCATTTAATCTCTTAAACTTGGACTTAGTCAAAAGACTGCACCCAAGGAACTAAAGGGTCATGTATGGCCTCCAGTCCACAGGTTCCCCATCCCCAGACAGGCTTTCCATTTCTCCCTCCAAAATTATTGTGATAAATTTCAACTGAATAACATTTCCATTTCCATTGCAGTCCAGAATATGCATTTATATGACTACAGATTGAGATGGAGAATATAGTCTCTGTTGGT
This sequence comes from Potorous gilbertii, assembly GCA_028658325.1. NCBI lineage: Eukaryota > Metazoa > Chordata > Mammalia > Diprotodontia > Potoroidae > Potorous > Potorous gilbertii. The sequence continues at coordinate 564,792,718 of CM053769.1, read as the reverse complement.
ACCTTTGTGTGCCACAAACTGGCCCATATGGACGCAAGAGACCCATTCTAAGAATCAGAATTATACTATCCAAGCCAAAAAAATAATAAAAATGAAAGTGGACACAAGAAGGGAGCATGTAAGTCTTTAGGTAGAAAGAAAAACAAATTCATTAATTGGAATGCACAGAGCATCAGAAGGACCAAGAGAAGGAAGGACACTTTAGGATTAATCAGTGAGTTAATGGGAAGCAGTGACAAGAAATGAAAAACTGTTTTTGTAACCCAACAGTCTGCAGACATAAGGCAAAGGGTCTCAGAGCTTCCTGTGCAGACATCACACTACAAAGTTGATAATCATACGGAAAGGCATGGGATTAATTAAAATCCCCTTTTAAAAGAACTATTAAGGAAATTTCAGCATCTTTGCTGTTGGAATGTGCTTCCATAGAGTTGTTATTGATTATACTTGAGATATAAAGTAGACTGTAAGAAATAGGGGAGGGTAAATGATAGGGAAAAGGCACTCATGATGGGTGTCTGACTCGAGTAAGCACCAAATAACATTTTGGATTGTAGAGAAAATGGAAAACGAAGTGATATCCTCTCCAGAAGAAGTTAGTTATAGTAGGAACACATAGAGGTTCCCAAATTTTACTTATGAGAATACTCAGAATGCACATATAGAAAATTAAAATACCATGTGAGCTTAAACTGTAGAATATGATCTAATCCAGATCTAATTTGCATTTGCAAGTTATCTACTATAAAAGGTTCAACTATTCCTTGGCAAATTTTGATTAGAAGAAAACTGAACCATATAGTATATTCATGTCCATTTTCTGTGGTTCTTGTCTGACAGGGAGTCAAAATGGCATAGTGAATAAAATCAAGACTTGGCACCAAGGAGGTTTGATTCACATCTTTCATCTACTACTAACTAATTATCATATCATGGACAAATCACATAATATTTTTGATCTTCAGTTTTCCATTTCTCAAATGGTGATAATATCTCTACTGTACCTAATTCACAGGCACATTGTGAGGCTGAGGTATAATAATATGTGCAAAATATTTTGTAAATTTTAAAAAGTTATGTAAATTGAATTATTTGTTATTTAAATGACATAAAATATTGTCTGTATTTTTATTTTCAGAGGAATTTCAAGTAAAATGGTATTTAGAACTGCCTAATTACCTCAATGTAACTATGTAATACTCTTGTAAGAACTGAAATTTCTAAGAGTAACCCAGGACTATGTGTACTTTGACCTTAGAAATTCAACTCAAAAACATTCTATGTGAAACCAAAATGCTGACCCCTTGAGGTGATCTCAAACTTCCCTTGTAGTAGTGGTAGATTCTAAAATAGACAAAATTGGTATTAATTTAAATATTTCCTCTGTTTCAAAGTCTGGAGTAAAGAATTAGTTATTTGTTCGGCTATTTATTCGGAGTTATAACTAAGAATGATTGATTATACATGGCTTATACATATAAACTATACCTGGGACAATTTATATGAACAACATTATCAGCTGGCAGAATGGAAGTCATCAGTCCCCAATAGAGAAAACAGAGATTACAATATACCATGATTCTCTCCTTTACCCTTTTGGGCCATTTTTGCCCTGTTTGGACTAATTAGTGTGGACAACTAAGCTGAGGTAAGTTGTTTCTTCACATTTAACATCCCAAAAGCCTGATTGCTTGGAAAATATCATAGGGGAACATGGTTACCACTATAAGAAAACGATAGATGTGCTAGGGTTAAGATCTTAAAAAAAAAAAAGACAAAGTCAATTTCCAATAAATCCCTCATAGTATCATGTTAGAACTAGGGATCATCAAAACCTAGATGAACAATTATAATTCTTTAATTATACAGAACTAGAAAATGAATTTCCAGAGATGGGGAGTGACTTCCCCAAAGTTACAGGGGAAGGCTCTTTCATCTTCTACTGAGATTTGGGTTCAGTTGAACTGGAATTAAATGGACCTGAAATCTCATAGACTTGTAGATTGATGGAGTCAGAAATATTCTTACCAACCATTTTGCCCAATTTTTCCATTTTGCAGAAGAGAAACCAGAGACCAAAAATGAGTATCAGAGCTGAAAACTAAAACCTAATTCTCTTATTGAAAACACAACACTTTTACAGTGAAGCTGTTGAAATATCATACACACCCCCTCCAGGTTTTGGAATATACGGAACCATCTCTTCTAAACAGGTTATTCCTGGTCTCACCCCCCTGTACAGTGACTGCCTCCTCCTCAGGTTCTAGCCTCCCTCACCAATCTCCAAAACTAATCCCCAAAAGAGAATGAACTTAAATATTGCTTGTTAGAGCCACAATTTGGGGAACTTAGCCTCTGCATGAAAAGTACTAGCTATAGCTTTGACCTGCCCTCACCTTTAACCTCAGAAAATAGTGTATTGTTTTAATTGCTAAAGAAAAGACACTTGTATATGGAAAAAGTAAAATAGTGTTCATATTCTCAGAATGTGTACATGTGTGTATGTACTTGAGTTTGTCTGGATTGTCTATGGTGGGGGTCATATGTTACTAGTTATACTTTTCATAAAATTTAATCTGGGTGAAAGTATCAGATGAGTAGCCCTAGAGATTGAATATTTTTTTTTCTTTCATTCTTTCTTCCATTTTTTAGTTTTTGCTGAAGAAGGCCAGAATGAACCATTTCAATAGACCCATCTCTAACTCTGCCTGTATTCTTAGTTGTATAGTAGATGGATCAATTTTAAATGTGATTACAAAGAACAAGCACTGAAATTGAAGTGTTCCATATAACAGCAAACCCCTAGTCACTCTCGACATTATCTGACAAGGATTATCTACCTAATCAAGTCAATGTTTGCTTAAATGTTTACTATGTGTCAGACATTATACTAAGCACTAGGGATACAAATAAATTTTTAAAAATAGCATTTGCTCTTAAGGATCATATATTCTATAAAGGAGACAATATATAAACAACTTGGGAAGTGTAAGATGGGACTGCTTGTCCTTCCTTTGAGAGGGCCAGTGATAGATATCACAGGGTGATGACTTGTTCGTGAATGCTATGTAAGTGAAGCACAGTTGCGTAAAGCCTCACTCTCTCTTCCAGAGTCATCAAAGTCCAGTGGTAAGACAAAAGGCAGGATGGCTGGAGATGACTTGGGATACGGTGGATGACCTTAATATTTGCTGTCTGACCAAGCTCTAAATGCTCCACAGTCCCTGTGTTAACTGCCTTTGTGGTCACTGGAACAAATTATTCTCTTCTATCCATTCTGCCAAGGGAAGTCTTCATACCCTTGGGGTAGACATCCCTCCAACTCACCAGTAGGTTGGAGGTCAATCGGTTACCCTCAGCCTCATTTAACTAAGATGGTTTTACCAGAATGCAACCATTGCATATGCTATAGCTTATAGCTACAGGTGAAAGTTGGTGAGAGATGGACCCCTAAGGTGGGTGAGCAGTCCTGAAGAGGGCTTGGCAAGCCTTCACTAAAGAGGTGTTACTCCTTCCTGGACAGCCCATACAGCAATTTGTATAGGAACTAATCTGTATAGTCAAATTAGCTATTCCGTTCTAGCTCCTTAAGGATTGATCTTTCTCTTATACCTAGAGAATGAAGACAAAGTCTCACCCTCTCATAAACCTTCAAAGGTTTTCCCTCTGCATAGTTACCATTGCTCAGCATCCAAGCTATGGTTCAATCTGGGTTTAAGGGAGTGGTTGAAGCATATATTCAATTACATGTTAGTGTTTATGCAAGAAGGTGGGGAGAGGGACATTAGATTCCAGGGGTAAATTAGAGTCAAGAGTGGCAAAGAACCAATCCATGTGGCTGCCATTTTGATGGTTATATGTAAAGAATTCCTTTTCTATGCCTTAGATTGAATATGTGTATATGCACATTTTGAGTCTTACCCTCAGGAATACCTTTAAAAGAATCTGCTAAAGCTCAAAGGATTATGTGTCTCCAGAGACAGCTAGCAGATGTCCCCACTCCTTGCTTTTCTGAAAATAAGTCTTCTTTGTGCAGTATACCATAGCAAATTCTCAAGTCTCATTCCTTTTAATGTATTGTTAGAAAGAAAAACTTCCAGGATGAGATAGATGTTGTGTCAGAGCCTAGACTTTTCAGAATTTATTAGTATGTAACTTTTCCTGGCATATAATTTTCATCTAATTTTTTGTTCTTCCATCTTGCTGTTACCAGCTGTAACTTGTAGAATGCCTTTAAATAGAGGGTTTTTGGGGGAGTATTGGGGGGTGAAATCAATGAACTTCTTTTTGAAAACCTCTTATTTTCCCATCTTTGTGTGAAACCAGATTTTGTAGTGGGGCCATATTTTTCCATTTGCATTGGTGATTTTACATCTAGATTCTGTTGGTAACTTAGACACTATCATGTCAAATTTCCTCCTTTTATAGATGAGGAAGCTAACGTTAAATCGTTTGCCTCACCTAAGTCACACTGGTAAGTAACAGAGACTGAATTTTAACCCAGGTTCTTTGATTTCAAATCTAATGGTATTTCCAGTGGTCCTGTTTGTGGTGGCTCACCATTTTACCATTTGCCCCAGTATAATATATTTAATGTTTTTTTTGTCTTCTTAAATGGAAGGGCATCATTCATTCTGGAGCAGGACAGTAAAATTGTTTAGTTCAACTTTCCAAAGAAAACTGACTTTCCCTTAATAGCAAAAGAAGGTGTTATAATAGTTTTTTTTTAATTAGACAAAAACAACTTATTATCTTTGTCAAGTCTTCAGGATCCTCACTTATAGCCCATCTACTACTCAAAATGCTAAGGCAATAATATCTAGTCAGAGTACTTTTGTAGTATTAAGATAAAGACTAACCTTTTTTTCTGTGGAATGGATTGGCTATTCAATTAAAATTGAAACAATTTTCTCTTCTCACCTATGGAGCATAGCATCGAGTGGCTTGTTAGAGAGTAGTGGCACACAAATACAAAATCTTCTAAAAAGAGGGCCACAAAATTAATTTCGTCTGGTACATTAGGAAACACTTCGCTGACATTTGCTGTTTCTGTCATCCCTAATAAAGAGATTTTTACCTGTATTTGCCTATTCAACACTTCAGCCCCTCAGCCAATTTTGGAAATTATTTCTGATTTATGGCTCTCTTTCAAGCGGGTGTCACCTTGCCTGTCAATTATTCCTCAAAGCAAATGCTAAGTGAATGCTGGCTGGTAAAATTAATAAGGGAAACCTTTACTCAAAAAGGTAGGAAGAGCCTTGTAAAAGGGATAGTTCAGCCAGCAGGTAACTCAATTGCTGCTGGTGATATTTATAGGAGAAATGGAGAGGAGGCTGTAAATGCCCCAGCATAGAGGGAGAAGGAATTAGAATTCCTCCTTGATGATTGTTGCCAAAACACATTACCTGAAAGTTTCCTTGGTACTAAGCCCTGAAGATATGACTCTGGATAGCATCCATTTATTTAGAGAAGATTTTTACGTTTTCATTCTCTGATGTCCCCTCAAATACCACATCTTCCTGCTTCATCAAATGTCTCCACTCCCAACACTACTCCTTCACTTGTTCAAAACTGTTTTGTGCCCATGTTCTTGAACTTTGATATTGCCCTCTCTAATCACACTCTGCAGTCATTTTCTCTCTCTCTCTCTCTCTCTCTCTCTCTCTCTCTCTCTCTGCCTCTCCTAATTCTATTGTTTTTCTTAACTGCTACTGCTAGTCCTCTCATCTTGCCTGGTTCTGTTTGTGTGTTCACTTGGTCAAGACCTGCAATCCACTTTTGGGACCCATCACTGGACTGAAAAGGTTTTTATAAAGGTTACCAATAACTTTTCAATTTCTAAATCTGAATCATTCTCTGTCCTTATCCTTGATGGTTCTTTTTCTGATAATTACATTATTTACCCTCTTTTCTTCCCTTGGCATCCCTGAGAGCTCTCCCCTCCTTTTCTTCTGGCTTGATTACTCCTCAGTCTCATTTGCTGAACCATCCATCATCTGTCTCTCATTCCCTAAACATAGGTGTCCCACAAACCTCAGATCTAAACACTTTTCTACTCCCTTTTGTTGGCAGCCTCATTTGCTTACCTTAATTCATTTATCAGATCTGTGCAAATACAGTACTGGTTTTTCTCCTGAATTCTTTTCCCGAAATTCCAGCTGCCTGATGAATATCTCCACTTGAATCATTCAGTATCTCAACAAACTCAACATTGTCAAAACTGATATCATTATCATTTCCCTAAATCTATCTCTCCTTTGGACTTTCTTTTCTGTTCAAAGCATTGCAATCATTCCAGTTATCCAGATTTGGAAATTCTCACTTTTGAATTTTCACTTTATTTCACCTGAGCACTTGTCAAGTCTTCGTGATTCTATCTCAAGGCACATCTTCTGCTTCTTCCCTTCTCCCTACTCATATAGTCATCATTAGTTCAGAACTTCATATCTGAAATACTTCATAATTAACATCCCTATTTCTAGTCTGCCCTTTCTCTAATCCACCCTCTCTATGGCTGCCATCACCCTCCATATGCCGCCAAAATAATTTCTTTGAGACATGTGTCTGAACAATCACTCCCTTGATTAAAAATTTTCAGTGACTCCTTCTTTCTTGAAGGTTAACACATAAACATCTGAGCCTGGCATTTAAGACAATCTATAATCTGATTCTAACTTATTTTTCTAGATTTTTTTCATATTATCCCTTTTGTATACTATACATTCCAAACCAATCAATTTGATTACTGATTGTTCTTTAAATACCACAATATACATTTCCCATCTATGCATTCCAACAAATCATTCCCATGCTTGGGATATAATCCTTCCAAATTGAGGAAAGAGACTTTATAAGAAGTTTCTCTGATAAAGGCCTCATTTCTAAATTATGTAAAGAATTGAATCAAATTTATAAAAACGTAAGTCATTCCCCAATTGATAAATGTTCAAACGATATGAACAGGCAGTTTTCAGAAGAAGAAATCAAAGCTATGTGTAGTCATAGGAAAAAATACACTAAATTATTATTGATTAGAGAAATGCAAATTAAAATAATTCTGAGACACCACCTCACATCTATCACATTGACTAATATGACAGAAAAGAAAAATAATAAATGTCGGAGAGGCTGTGGAAAATTTGGGACACAAATGCATTACTGGTGGAATTGTCGACTGGTCCAATCATTCTGAAGGACAGTTTGGAACTATGCCAAAAGGGCTATATCATACCATTTTACCCAGAAATATTACTACTAGGTTTGTATTCCAAAAGAGATCAAAGAAAAAGGAAGAAGACATATATGTACAAAAATATTTCTAGCAGCTCTTTTTGTGATGGCAAAGAATTGGAAACTGAGAGAATGCCCAAAAATTGGGGAATGGCTGAACGAGTTCATATATGATTATGATGCAATACTATTGTGTCATAAGAATTGATGAGCAGGATTTCTTCAGAAAAGTCTGGGATGATTTTTATGAACTGATACTAAGAGAAGTGAGAACAGTGTATACAGCCTTTTATGATAGTCAACTTCGAAAAACTTAGCTATTCTAATAAATACAATGATCTAAGACAATTCCAAAGGACTTAATGATGAAAAAATACTATCTCCCTATAGAAAAAGAACTGATGGGAGTCTGAGTGCAGATTTTCACTTTGTTTTTCTAGCTCCTTTTTTTTTTGCAAGATCACTATTTTTTTATTTCACATGCTTAATTAATAGCACATTTCTTACCCTCTCAATGAATGTGAAAAATAAATAATGCTTTTTTAAATAAAAGATCATATCTCAAACAAACAATACGCAAAAACAAATGTAGACTTTCCCCACCTTTAACATTTCAGAATTCTTCTCTTCCTTTAAGATTCAGGTCAGGTGCCATCCCCTCCATTAAACTTTCCTTGATTTCCTTCTCCTTAAATTTTCCTAGATAACTTGTCATCATTGCTTGACTGCTATTTCACCATGGAAGTAGGACTTCTCCCTCTGAAACACCCACTTCTTACCCTGAAATATTCTTCACCCCCTATACCTCTTTCTTCCTGTGGTGAGTTCCTTCTAAAACCTATGTTGAAGAAGGATTTAGACAATGATTCTTTAGTTTTTTCCCATCTCTGCTTCAGACTCTCCAGATTTCACCACTGTACATATGCTTGCCCCTCTCTTCCTTCTGCTACACACATGCACACCCACACACACATTGATATAATACATGTGTGTATACATATCATATCTATCTTTAGCTATCTGTATGCAATCTCATTGAGAATAAACACTCTTTCCCTTTTGATTCTATTTGTGTCCCCAACACAGTGTAGAGTGCCTGGCACATAGTTGGGGCTTAAAATAAATGTGTATTGATTTAATTTGATTTGATATGGATCTTTCCATTGCCAAGTTCAGTTTCTTGAGTTATACTCCACCTATTTTTAATAGTATACAACAAGTCCTTGGACATTTCAAGACTCTGAACCACTAATAATCACTCAAAAAAGTTGAACCTAAGGATCCCTGCAGGGAAAAAAATTAAGAAATAAAGATGATACTATGAAGTTGAAGCCCATGGAATTTGTCTATTACTCTATGTACCTTGGACAGACACAATTAGATGAATAATGAGCTGGGCTCCGAGTTGAATAGGAGGAAGAGGCTTGATAACTTTTGAGAAATTTCTCAGAGCTTTAATGATCCCAGACATCTCAGTTTATGAAAGGCCCACCTCTTTAATACCCATGTTATTCTAATGATTTTATATGATTGTGAAGCATAAAGTACTACAGTCTCTGAAGAATTATTTTTGACAGAAAATTGAAAGGTCATTGGAGAGAAACATGATGGCTGTAAGGTATGAATTATTACTATATATGCATCACTAATCAACATGGACCCCTGAAAGCTATGCCTAGATTGAAGGGAACTTTAGGTTAGTACTCTTTGAAAGCATACCTCACAAAGTCACCATTTGATGTTTTAAAATGGAAAGAACAGAGAATACTTTCATTCAAATGGAAAGACATCTACATAAAAAGAATAACCCAGTAAATAAGAAAGACCACATTTCTCTATATACATGTAAAGTCACACTATTGCACAGAATCCCATGCCATCAACAGAAGAGGGAACACTTGAAGTACAGAAAATTAGTGTCCCAAGAGGTAAATCCCAGACAAAATACCTTTATTCCCACCAAACCAACTCTTTTTACATCTCCACAAAACTGCTAATCTAAATTGCAATATTTCATCCACTGATTTGTCTACTACTGTTTCTCTCTGAGGTGTAACTATAATCTATTGCTTCTTTGTTGAATTATGGCTAATATTCTTTCCAAAAGTGAATAATTATAGTAAATGGTTATAACCTGAAAACTATTTCAATGCTTTGTGAGTCAGACCCCACAGACTCTACCAAGGCAACACAGTAAAGAGTTTCATGGATAATTTGTGTTCTTTTTTTTTTTTATTTCACCTTCCTCTAAGTAGGAAATCTCCCAGACTTATTTGCTATTGGAGGTAGGGTGGCTAACAATTTAAGACCATATAGATTACCCTGGAACTTCATTCTAATTCACTGGAAGAGTAAAATGGTAGTGCCAAACTTTTTCCTGCTTTCCTGCTCCTATGATCAAATTACTGTTCCACTTAACCACTAACAGTAAAGAATTGCACCCGAAAAAGTGCCATGAAAGTTATTGTTTAAAGAAAGTCTAGAAATGGAGATAGATCAGTTAGTAGTGAAAGACAGACAATCAACATTCCATTTGCTTATTGTGAGGAATTGTCAGAGCTAGAGGAAGGTTCTCAACACTTTGTGTGGACTGCTATAAAGGATTTATAGGAAGTTCCAGAAAAGAATTGCATGCTAAGAAAACAAGTCTAGTTGAAATCTCTACCACTGAAAGGGTATATCTACACTATTTCATCCAAAGATCTATAAAAGTAATAAAGTATAGAAGTCTATCTCTTTCAAGTAGAATGTATATGTATCATTAACAGGAAATACTTCACTCATGTCTTTGTACCCAGCTGAAGAAGGCAGTTAATATATTTAGTGAATTTAATAAAAGAAAATTTTATATTATATGCAATGCATTGTACACAATTCAGGGGGGTAAAAGTCATCAAAGTACTTAAAATTCAATGGTGCTTTGATTATAGGCATGTCTCATAATAGTTTCTTGAGTAGTATATAATTTCCTTTTTTTTAAATAATAAATTATACAGAAGAGATCATTACATGTAGCTCAACAGTATTACCCAGCTCTCTCTCCTCATTACTCCAACAAAGACTTAGAAAAAGCAGGTGATTTGGTCATTTTTTAGGAAATCTAAGGATTGCAACAAGTAATTTTTCAAGACTAGGGGTAACAGCAAGGACCCAGACATACACAGAAGAGCCTGCTGTATAGATTCTGAGACATTTTTCAGAGAGAAAAGCACCAATACCTGGGTTTTCAAAGCTGTGGGCTCTTTAATGGCTGCCCAGAGTCTCATCAGGCCAAACAAACACTTCCAATGAATAAACCCAAAACAAAACCTCACCTCAGAATATACATATACATATACGTACATATATATATATATATATATATATATATATATATATATATATATATATATACATATACACTTTTCAGAGCCAGAGGGCATCACAACCCTTGAGAACCAGTGCCTCAATGGAAATTAACAAAAGGTGTGGGCCTCCCCAATCAAGCTTCCCTTAATGAACAGGTCTATTAATGTGTGGGGAGGATCTTTAACTCTCCTAATTACCATTACACCAAGTTAGCACAAGGAGGGAGATAGAGGTCTATAGGAACTGAGGAAAGGTCTAGCAAGGAAGATGCCCCACAGAACTTTTCAGAAGGGGTCTGTTGCTAGGGAAAGGAACACCACTCTGTCCCCAGAGCTAAGTTACAGTTTCCTTGTGGACTGAGAAAGTCACTGGAACCTGGGGCAACCAACTATGGGCTACATACCAGGACAAGAAAGCATACCTGAGCCTGAGATGATGTACTGGTATAGAAACAAGAACAGAAACTATCAGCAACTATGGGACTCTAACTCCAATGCTGCATCTTAGATTTAGAGCCTAATTCTGTCTGAGGCAGAATAATCTGGGAAGGGAGCTCAGACCATGGGGAGGGCCAACAATTTTTTTTTTTTGCTCTGAATATACAGAATCTTTCACCAGCAAACAGGAACTATAACCAGTAGCTAACAGAACTGCAACAAGGGGCAAGATTGCATTTTTTTTAATAGGACTGAAACTAGGTTCAAGTTTTTTCTTAATAATTGAATTTTTATTAAGATTATAAGTTTAAAGCAATAATCTGATTAGTTTTATCTGGTTATATACAATTTCATATGCATAAATTACAAAGATATAAATGAAGATAGCAGCAGAGGGGATAAGTGTCAAACTAGCAACTTGTGGGTGAAGATCCACATTGCTGACATAATCAGACAGGTTTCCCAGAACTTCCTATTTTTACAACAAAAGATCTTTAAACAAAAAAAAATATATTGGTACATATCTGAATACTGTAGAACAGTATTCCTCACAAGACCAAATGATACTGGCTTTATGAAATCCAATTGGAGACTAAAACCAGAACATTTCAATTTTAAAAAATGCCACACTTGACCAGAGATTTTTAAAAGGCAAAAAAAATATTCTAGGTTGGCTACTTTTTTTGATTTCCTTATGTTAGGAAGTGGTGCAGGGGCTAAGGACCAAATTGAAAGGGTAAGGTTCCTCCCTTCATCTGTTGTTTGAAAATTAAGTCCAAATAAAGGCTCTTACTGCTATGTATGATGGGAAATTAACTGCAAAGATCCAAAAAAGAGGTTAGCTATCAGATCTTGCCCTAGAACAGAACATTTTGGATACACCAAAAGTTTCAGGTCCCTGGTCCTAGCCACCACTGACATCATTAAAGAATATGGTATTTAATATCCAAGGAAATCAGTAATGGGAGTCTAGAGAATAAAAACAGATCCAAAGAATGTCCAGACATTCTGCTCTAAGTGTATATATTCTGACTCTAATATAAAGTATGAATTTAGAAAGTAAAACTGGAAGAATGAATAAATAAACAATAAAAAAATTCTCATTATGCTATTATGTTACAGGGATTTACAAAGCAGAAACGCAGAAGAAAAGAATGGTTTAAAAACATTCAAAAGCCAAAACCCAAAGGAAAACAAACAAAAAAATGTCAATTAGAATTTTCAGAAGAAAGGAAGCAAGATTTTTTTATTTAAAAATTATTTTATAATGAAATAAAGGTGATTTAAAAGGATTGGAATAGAAAAGAGAGCTTTGGAAGAAAGACTAGGAAGGAGAATCAACAGTTTAGTACAAAAGGTAGAAGGGGAAGCTAGGTGTTACAGTAGATAGAGTGCTGGGCCCAAAGTCAGGAAGACCATCTTCCTGAGTTCAAATCTGACCTCTTATACTTACTAGCTGTGTGACCCTGGGAAAGTTATTTAACCCTGTTTGTCTCAGTTCCTGATCTGTAAAATGAGCTAGAGAAAAAATGGCAAACCATTCTAGCATCTCTACTAAGAAAACACCAAAAAGCCTCATGAAGAGTTGAACACAATTGAAATGACTGGACAAAAAGAATAAAAAAGAAGTAGAAAATCTCAATTACAAAGCTACTTAAAAATTAGAATGGAACAAGCAGAAGTTAATGACTCTAAGAGACAAAAAGAAATTTTAAAAACAAACTCAAAAGGCTGAAAAAAATAGAAGACAGTGTAATGCATTTCATGCTAAAAAATAACTGACTTGGAAAGCACCATGCAGAGATAATGTGAGCATCATAGGATGCCCTGAAAATCATGTTTGTTTTTTAGAAAGAGCCTGACTGTCACACTTCAACAAATCATGAAAGAAAACTGTCCATTTAGAACTAGAGAGATAAATAAAAATAGAAAGTATATATTAATATATGTTTAAAAAAATGGAAAGCATATATGAGTCACCTCCTGAAAAAAACTGCCAAAAAAGAAATCTGTAACTACCAGGGGTAAGAGAAAATACTGCAAATAGCCAGAAAGGAAAAAAAAAGTTCAAATATTGAGGAACTCCAATCAGGATCACACATGATTTAGCAACTAGTTCAATAAAGGAGTGGAACACTTCCAAGAGGCAAAGTACATAAGGTTATAATCAAAAATAATTTAACTAGCAAAACTGAGCATAATCTTACAACAAAGTAAAACAAAAAGTAGACATTTAATGAAATAGAAAACTTGTGAATATCCCTGCTGAAAAGACCAATGTAGAGTAAAAATTTTGACATAAAATTACAGAAATAAAAACAAACATAATATGGTAAATGTGAATGAACAGTTAAAAGAGACTAAACAAGGATGAAGTGTTAATATTCTGATAGAGGAAGATAATAAAAGTGTCTCATAATCACTCTAATGTCTTAAGGGCTTGTAGAAGAACTTAAATAAAAGAAGCAGGTTTTTATTGTTTTGATGATCTTAAAAGAAGAAAAGAAGGGAAGGGAAAATGAATGTAATTTGGAATAAGTGAGAAAGAGGCATGAATCAGATTCTTCTTAAATGATTAAGGTGAGGGTCCATAATCATATCATACACATACATAGACCACAGAAGTCCATACAAACAATAAGGTATGGGGGCAGAGCCAAGATGGCAGAGTAGAAAGACTCACATTTGCTAGCTCCGAATCCACAGCCCATAGATTTCCTGTAAAAAGAACTCCTGACAAATTCTGGAACAGTGGAAGCCGTGCAGCAACACAGTGAAGGAGATTTCCG